>JNVV01000027.1:355323-479967 GCA_000733355.1 Falciphora oryzae
GACCGTGTCGTAGGTCTCGTCGTCGGCGCCGCCGTCTTGCAGGTCGAGCTGCATGTAGACGGCCTGGACGGGGGCGTCGGGGGAGGAGGAGGTGGTGGTGTTTGGGAGCGTCTTGACGGCGTGGATGCCGATCAGCGGGTAGGGGATCTTGACGCCGCAGGTGGCATCTTGGCTGAAGAGAGTGAAGTTACTGGCAAGTGCGGGAAACGAGGCGTGGGTGTCAGCAGAGTTTTCTAGACTAGGTAGGTTTCCTACAAGGGTGGGCTGGGTTGTTGTTGCTCACGCCGAGTTGACATAGACGTCGACCTTTTGCCCAACCAGCTGCTCCTCCTCCGCTCCCTCAGTCTCTGGGGCAGCTGTCGCGGCGGGCTCGGCGCCGCGGAAGATGGGCAGCCTCTTGCGCTGCGAGGCGGGGACGAGGGCGCGGGCGGCGGCGGCGTAGTAGTGCAGGACCGGCTTGCCGTCGAAGAAGGACTCGGGCGTGCGCTCCTGGAACTCGGCGAGCGGGGTGAAGTCGTCGAGCTTGGGGGCCCCGTCGGTCGTGATCAGGCTCCTGATGGTGGTGTCCATCGTGGGCTTTTGAGTTTCGAGGCGACGTGCGGACCGGAAAGGTTGGGCGTCTCGAGAAGGATTTGTTGGCGCGATACCTCGAGCTGCGACGGCGCGCGACGGTCGAGTTGGGTACCTCGAAGTTCTGTGGACCCCGCGCCATTGCATGGATCTTTAGGGCGGGGAGCTGCGAGAAGAGAGCTCTTATCTTATCAGCGCAAACAGACGGATGGGACCCACTTTGATGATCCGCAGCCAGGGGGTGTTCGGGAGTCCATGCGCTCCAAGGCCAGCGTCACGTCACGCTTGATGCGCGCCAAGGCGGCGGGGGATCTGGCTTGCAGTCGCACCCAACTAACGACGACCACACGCCCACAAGTCCCGAGCCGGTGGATGGTGATCCATGTCGGCAGCCGTCACGAGATTGCGTTCGAAGCTCTGGCAGGCCCAGTGAGAGTCAAGCCTGCTGTCGCCTTTTAACAGGACGAGGAGGGCGGCACTGGTCCTTGGGCGCCTGGCACTTTTCTTGCTTGCGTCTCCTCCTCCTAGCTGGGCCGAACTCTAAAACCAAGCCGTCAGCTGAAACACACTGCCGCGATGCACGACAATCGTGAGTTCCCCAAGCCCAACCAAACACAATCTGGCCTCTCATACCGGCGGAATAAAAGCTGACTTTTCCCCTTGCGCTTCTCCCCCAGGATCACATCCCCTGCTAGAGCAGGTACCCCTGACCGTCTCCCCCTTCATCACACTCCCCAAGGCCCCGACTCTACCATATACATACCGCGCCATGCCCTCAGCGCTCCCGCCCTCCGCGACCGGAATCGGTGTGTCGGCATCGACGGTCGGCGAGATGGACATTGACGGCGGCAGCGGCGGCGGCGACGACAGCCCGGCCCCACCAGCAGCAGCGTCAGCACCCGAGAAGCCGCGCTACGTCGTCTCGGCGACGGGCCACGCGGCGCACCCGGACGACATCGTGGCGTCGTGCCGCGCGCTGCAGGAGCACGTGGCGCGCCTGCAGGCCGACGCCGAGCAGGAGCTGCGCGCCCTCGACGAGCGCATCCGCGCCCGCGAGCTGGCCGAGAAGAGGCGCGTCGCCCCGGGCTGGCTCGACAGCGACGCTAGGATCTTGGAGCCGGAAAGGAAGCTGGCTGACGGCATGGAATCGCTGACCCTGACGGGCCAGGCCCCGCCGGTCGGTGGTGCCGCTGGTGGTGCCGGCGCTGGTGCTGGAGGTCCGGGTATGCTGCACCAGGAGGGAGGGCCTAGCGAGATGGCGGCGCCTGATTATGATCCGGGGACGGAGATTGATCGTGCTTTTGCAGGCAGGTGATGTGGCGTCATGGAGTTTGACTGCGGGTTTGGTTCTTTGGAGTGTCGAGGACGGGGGTCCGGGGTGCTGTCGTCGTTCCTTGTACGATATTTCTTTCCTTTGCCTCTCTCCGGCGCATCTTTGGTGCTTTCTTTGGGCACAGTGGCACGAGGGAGTACATGCAGTTTCTGTTTGCAAGTGAGCGAGCGGGCTCCCGCCGCTCCCCGATTCCTTCCCAACCCGATCCGGACCTGTTTGTTTCACAGTTGACCCTAGGAGATTTCCTGTTTCACTGCTTCTAGGGAAGGGGTTCCCCGATTCCTCGCAATTTTCGCCTCCTGGACTGGGTGTGCCAGCATAGAGCCACTGCTGGTTGCCGTCGCTTAAATGGCCCCCGGATAATAGGAACGAAAGGCGGGAAGCACAGCATGCCTACCGCAAAATCCTTCAGTGTCCACGTAAGAATTGTACCACCGCATGCGCAATGTGGCTGAGCTGCTCTGTCCGTATGTATTTGCCCCATGTTGTTGCTATAATATTCCCAGATATATTGCAGCTGTCGTTGCACAACATAACGACCAGGAGATCGAGGACGTCTAGTGATAAAGCAGGCCGTGAGCCCGCCTTCATCACTCGGCAACAGACCAGCCTAATCAAGCATCTGAACCGAGAACTGCAATCGTTGCTACATCCGACCTCGCTCGCCATATACCCTTTTGTATCCATCATGAAGATCACGCCGCTCATCCTAGAAACCCTCCTCGCCGGGGCCGTCCAGGCCGGCAATGTCTGCCTCGCCAGCACGTACAGGGTGGGCAAGTACCGCCCGCACAAGGTCATGATCTTCGCTGCCGGTAAGCCCTGCGACAGCGCCGAGTCTCACACATACCAATACACACAGGTGCGCACCTTGTGCAAGAGGCTCCCCCTGGGCGTCCGCATCTGCGGCCAGAACGGGAACCTGGTCAAGATCGGGCATGGGCCAAACTCGGCGCCCGGCTGCCAGATCGGGCTCGAGATCGACGGCAAGACGTACGCGGGCGAGACGGATAGGTTCAATCCGAAGGAGGAGGATAAGAAGGGGCCGTGCGACGCGAGCTGCTCGCCTATCGGGGTCGGTGGGTTCCTGCAGTTTGTGGGCGTGCCGATGTGTTGATTTCCTGGTGGGTAACCCATCCACGACAAAAAGTCAGGCAGCTTCCCTTGTATCACCAATAAAGGGAATTTAGGAAAGGATTCAAGACGATAAAAGGGTATAGGAATAGGAAGGGATATATAAATAGGGAAAAAATACAGGGAAAGATACAGGAAAGAACACCGGAAATAATCAAGGTGATGGAAGTGCCGTCTTCTTTTTATCGTAAACGAAGGACTAATAAAGCCCCAAGCTATCAGTGGCTTCCTTGTTTCTAGCTAAACCGGCGCCAACGCTCCATCAAAACACTCCCGCGATGATCCCTTGAGCAGACTGGCGGCGACGGCGTGTGCAAGGTTGCCTGGGGCGTGGGCACATAGACAGTCGACAGGCTCAAACGCATCCTGGCTGTCACGATCGCCTTGGTCGTCGATGGTGCCCTTGAGGAAGTTATAGCACTCTTGGTGGCGGTCAAGGCGCAAAAGGAGGAACGGTATTGTTTGGCGCGCACGCAGGGCTTCGAGCGGCCCGGTGAGGCGGATGCAGTCTGTCAAAGCCTCGATTTGAAGGACGCAGGACCTGTGCGTATCGACGAGGGACAAGACGCGGGCGAACTCCATACGCATTAGGGCGAGGTTGTGCGTGTGCCGCCAGGCCCTTCGCCCAAAGCGAGGGCGGATGCTTCTTCTTCTGAGGCCTTCCGGTGCTCCTCAACAAGACCGAAGAGTTCGAAGTGCGCCTTCTCGTCCTCAGACCGGTAATCTGCTGAACAGTACTGTGTCGCTTCGCATCGCGGGCAGTGGTGGAGTTCGATGCCGCCTTTGTTGCAAAACCCGCAGGTCGGGCCTTGGTAGATCTTCCTGGCAAGCATTGAGGCGGCTGGGGGAGTTGCTAAGTAGTCGTAATGGTGCCTCGTTGGGATGGAATGCAATGGTATCCTATGGTTGAGAGATGCTCTGAGGATTGATGAAAGACCGGGACGTCGAGGCGGAGAACTGTTCTAGTTAAGTGAGATGGGAAACCGCGAGGGGAAGAGTGGCAATGGAGTCTGGGTGCCTGTGGTGCTAGAAACAAAATGGAAGCCATGGTGGCCTGGGGCTTGATCAGTCCTACTGCCAATCTTTCCCGACGTAAACAGAAGCTACCGCCGACCACCGCAGTAATGCGACCTAGCGATGGCGAGGGGTGGGAAATAAAGGGAAAAGGAAAGGGAAAAGGCGCACTTGACCCGCAACGATGCATCAACAGTTGATGAGCGTATAGAAAGCTCTTCTGGGCTGTTTGGAAGCCTCCCCTCACGGACAAAGGGGCTCCTCCAGAGACGAGGCCGATGGCAAACCGCGCCAGGCCAGCGAAAAGAGCCCAGGCGCTTCTGCTGGGCCCCGAGCTAGCGGCAGCAGCAGCAGCAGCTCCTCCTCCTCCACCACTACCAACCCCCCGGTCGGAGGGGAAGGAAAAGGAAGGTGGGAAAATTGAAGAAAAGAAGGCGGGAAAAAGAAAGGAAGGGGCGAAGAGGCAGGTAACCGAAGGAAAGGGGCCGGGCCAGCGGATAAAATCGAGGACAAAGAAGGGACATACGCGACCCGGCAACGACGCATCGACGGTTGCAGCAAACGTGGGCCTCGATGCGCATAATCAGCGACATCGTCAGAAACATGACCGCCGACGAGCTCCTGGCGCGCGGAGGCTACGCCGACATCGTCGCCCTCCTCTCGGGGCAGGTCCGGCAGCTTTTTCGCCGCCGTCGGGTCGGCCAACCCTGCTTTCTGGCAGGCGCTGCTTGAGCCTGGCGAGCACGTCAAGGGCCCACATGCCAGAATTGCGGTCGTGCCGGGGGAGATGCTGGAGCTGGCCATGGTCGTCGGGTGATCGTGGAAGACGTTCCTGGCGGCCGCTGTCGCCCTGGCCACGATCGCGTCGCTGGAGGGGGAGCACATGCTGATCCAGGACCAGGAGGCGTCCAAGGGAGCTCGGGAGAAGAGCAGTAATGTGGCCACGGACCAGTTTATGTGGTATGGATCATTTTGTATTAAAAACGCCTTTTGCAATGTTGGTAACACAAACACAAATGCGTCAGGTCTTCTGCCTGATGAGGTCCTCTGTGCTTCCTCGCCGTTCAAGTCCCGTATATTGGAATCTTGATCAAGTGCGATGTTTGGCATTAGAGGCAACTTCAAATGCTGGTCTGGTGTCTGGGGGACTGTCTCTGTCCTGAGTTTTGCCTTGAGAAACGAATAGAAAAGTCTCACCACATCCCTGGTTTCCAGATTAGCGCCCGCCTCGTTCGGAGCGTTCGTGATGATGGCTTGGGGGCTCGAGCGACGCGCTATCAGCACATGAAACGCATGATACAACATCGCTCTATCACAAGGAGAGTATTGTATGATGGGCTCAGGTCTTCCAGCATCGACTTTGCAATGTCGGCCTCGCTGGTGTGCGCGACGACCCCTTTGGGGCAGCTGAGAGGTGAACGCCAGGCCTTGAGGGGTTAAGAAGTCACATATTCCGGGTTGTTCCACGGCGTACTTGTCGGTGTTTGCGGTCGGTGCAAAACGCCTACATCACCGGGGTCGTCTTGAGGAATCTGACAGGGTGGAGATGGAATGTGCCAATCCTGGTCTTGATGTTTATCGAGCTTGGCCTTGACAGCAAAAGGCCACCGTCGGACGTGAGCGGGGTTGACGGGGCTGTTCCAAAGGCATGTTAGTTGTAAAAAGAACCAACGGAAGGGTCGGCCTATCAACCGTCGGATCTTGGGACGTCGCTCTGCCTTTACCTGGACCGTTGATTGCTAGTCTGGATAGTCCGAAGCACTTGGTGAAGCGCTGTTCTGCATACCGAAGCTCAGAATCTCCGACAGGGCGCGCATTTCTCAGATTTCTGCCGAGTATTAAATTTGTCCCTTGCTTGCTTGATCCCGTGCTGTGGCAGTGCGGACAATGGTTTCTAAATGGTCAAAGAGGACGGGTTATCATCGGTGCGATGGGTGTTGATGATCCTCCTCTCCTCGTGGACAAGATTGCCAAAACTCCTGAGGCTCGATAATATGCGGGAAAGATGGTAGATTCTGGATTAGAGTCCACTGAAAATGGGAAGACTCCTCGTTTGCTCTTTCGACGAGATCATGGATCTTATTGGCTTTAGACTGCGACACTAAGGCCATGCTTTCGAGCGAGGATTGGACCGAAGCTTGGACGGAGGCCGCAAATTTGGACTCCATGCCAGACAGCACATTCTTCTCGACGTTTCGCATGTTTGCCGATTGAACCAAAGCTGTCGAACGCATTGTGCCGTCGAGAGCCCCGATGTCTTGCCGCGACTCGACGGCAATGTCCCTTGTCTGGTGTAGAACATTGCTGCGGAGATGTCAGGTTAGATGTAGATATGCAAGGTAGGCTGGTGGGTGGTAAGCCCATGAAGACCACCAAAGGTGCATCTGTGACGTGCCTAGAGTCGGACTGAAGCCTTAGCTGCATAGCCGCCAGGTTCCTCGCAATGTCTGTGGAGAAACTCTGCAGGTCCTTCTAGTCCAGGACGGACCTGAGCCTCTTCCATGGCCGTGTGCCGACATTACCGCCCGGTCGTGTTCTTAGTTTCTTGACCTTGGCCTCTAAACGAACGCAACCAGCGACACAACTCATGATGTGCGCCGTCATCGCACCATCGCGGACGGCGCCGGGGTTCGTTCGGCATTGCTCAAGGATTTGCTGCGCCTGCCGCGCGTAGAAGGCTGCTTTGCAGACAACGGCTGGAGCATCGTTTAGGGCCGAGAGTGCGGCGTGTACAAGCTTTGCCGACTTGAGGCCGGCAAGGATGAAGGCGAGGATGCTGGCTGGATCCATGGGCAACCAGCTGTCAAGTGGAAAGACACAGCGCTACGTTGGCTGCGCCGCGTGGGCATCCTCACAACAAAAGGTCTAAAAGGGAGGGAGAACGAGGTACCAAAGTAAAAGGATGATTATCGTAGGCTGGTTGCGAAGCTCAATCTGGTGCATTGTATTGACAACCTAGACATCTAGAAGCGAAGATACCCAAACGCCCGGTGCATTGCAGCCTGACTAAACCGCCACGAAATACCATACTAGATTGATGCCCGAGGCCAATGAGAACGAAGCCAAGCTGACAGACTGGGCGAAGTGCGGCTAGAGGCTGCTGAACCAATCAACATAGAACGCTCCTTCTGTCAAGGATATGGCGCACACAAGATGCGTAGGGGTCAATCTCGTCCTCAGGGAGGGCCGGCGATAGGACGGAAATCTCCTCGACACTCTCAAGACGATGTGGTTGCGCCGGTCGCTATCGGGGCTCGCTTAGGTAGGGACGTTATGTCGTGCATGAGACAGGGTGGTCCGAGGGCAGGCTGAGCCTGCTCGTGCCCGAGTTGGTGGGATGGCCAGGGCTGAGGGTGGACTTTAGGGTGCGGTATATCTGACAGGTTGATAGGAAGAAAGAGTTTTTGCGCTAGGGATGTTTTGGAACTCCGGATAGAGGTCGGGGTGGCCACGCGAAGTCGGCGGCGATGCCGTCTTATATTCCTGGGAACGGCGTATCAACGCTCAGCGAAACGCGGCTGGGAGCTAGTCAAGCTCCATCTCGGCGGGATAGCTCTCCGGATCGCCGGGGCGGACGTGAATGTAGACCATCAAGGCGCAGGAGTCGCAGCTGCAGGTATGTATCCACGGGTCCCAGGACCCCTCCCAACGGTCGTCGCCCTCCCACTGCGCCTCCGGATCCGGCACCCAGGGCCTGCTGGTGACGAGGCTCAGATGAATACCCCGGAGTGCCCTGTCCACACGGGGTCCACCGTACGAAATGGTTTTGAAGTGGCCGCCAGGGCTGATGAAGACGTAGCCTTTTGGCGGGCACGGCCTGCGCAGTAACCGCAGGTTGGGGTGGACGGGGGGCTCCGGCCCGCTGTGCGCAATGTGCGAGAAGCGGAACGAGGTCCACTTGCCCGAGACCGGCGCGACGGCGGCGAGGAAGCTGATGAAGAGCAGCCCCGAGGCCTGGGGGTTTGCTGGCATGGAGGTTGCCGACTCGTGGTGCAGCGTGATGCGGTCAAGCTCCAGGTGCTCCAGCGTCGGCGCGAAATGTCGGACGGCGTCGGTCAGCCTGTCGATGTCGAGGGAGGCGCGGGAGAGCGAGAGCTTGGCGAGGCCGGTCCAGGGAAACAGCCGTGCAGGAGGCGACTGTGGCGGCGGCGTTAGGTAAGAAAGAAGGCCGCCTATCCGGTGATCGGTCGCCGAGCCCAGGTCGAGGTGCAGGTTGCGGAGGCTCACGGCACGGTGCAGCCAGAGGGATGCCGGGAGGTAATCCCCGTCCTGTGCCCGCAAGCCCAGCCGGAGTTCACAGATCGATGTGATCAGAGGCACAGACTCGAAGAACATGTAAGTAGGCAACTCGAGGACTTTGTAGCTTAGGGCCCCGAAAGGCCCTGAGAGGAGATCCAGGGTCCTGGGCCGGAGCGTTGATTTCGATACGGCAGAGATCAGTGCCAGGACGCAGCTCAATGCATCCTCCTGCGCTGAACGGTCGGATTGCCGAGTCGGGTCGAATGAGGTCCAAGGGTTTCCGTCATCAAGCGTTCGATCAACAGGTTCTCGGTCGGTAACGTGGGGGACCGTGGTGTCGTGAGGAGAGAGGTTTGTGGCCAGCCGCAGCGTCCTGCCCCCCAAAATTCCCCAGGAGGTGCAGAGGCACACCGAAAGCTCTTGCCGCAGGATTCCAAGGTGTTGCACGCCCACAGTGTGCAGGTTAGGGAACCGCAACAGGGCGGCCACTAGCAGTTCCATATCGCGGCCATTTCTGATCAGATCATGCTGGCTACTAGCCTCCATATTCAGATTGATCTCGTGCTGAGGGGCTATGGGCCTAGTCACGACCGTGGGGATCACAGCAACGTCCAGGGCAACCCTCGTGACCATGTGACGGAAGTCCGATCTGGATATCTCCTCCAACATCTGGAGGCTTGATGCCTGCCGCATCACCACCAGGTTCTGGAAGAACGTCTCGGAGAAGAAGGAATGGACGGCACGAGCAGCCCGCGTGTTGCATAGCCGGAACGAACAGAGGCTGGCGGCGTCGGATTCGCTGGCGAGATAGGACCCGATCTGGATGAGAAGCTCCACAGGGAGCTTTTCGAGGGCTGAGGGCGACGTGCCGACCGCTGGGGTCGCTCGAGGAGCATGCGGGTGGCGTAGAGGTGATGAGATATTGTGGCCTGCCGAGGAATTTCCCCAGGCATTTGGCCGTCCAGGCTGGGCCGGGTAGCCGGTGGCCGCTGGGAATTGGCCAAAGCCGACCTCTCCGAAGCCAGACGGTTGTGCCATGGCGACGGTCAGCAGGTCAACGGTGCCCGCGCGGCTCAGGACGGGCACGGTTGGGAGCGTGGATGGCGACAAATTGAGAGCGGCTCAAAGAGCAGTCGAAGCAAAAGAGTCATTGTAGGAAATTTTTCAGGTTAAATAGGGCGCCGGGCGTTCGGAGGAAGGACGCGTTGGACTTGGGATGGCGGAATTGCGGGCCTCTAGAAAACTTACCATATGTGTGAGCAATCTAAATTTTTGGGCGCTGGTCAAACGGTCAGACAGACGCCTTGGAGGCGAGGAACGTCCGCAGTGGGTTTAAAATTGAACTTTGATGTCATGGGCGTATGTAAATCACATCCAGCTCGGACAAAACAGCCTAGAACCTTGCCTATCCCCATCACAGAACTCATAATCCGTCTCCACACAAACCTAGACGACAGGCCTTCCACCCCACCAAAGCTCCTTGCTTGCTCCAAGGTAGTTGTGCCACATGTCGCGCAGGGGCGGCACGCAACTCAGTCTCTGTGGGAGCCGTGTGGGCCTCGTGCATCTTACGCCACAGGCTCGTACCCGGCGTTGTGGCCGGCCCGGTCCGAGAAGAGCCAGTAGATGATTAGGCCAATGACGGGGAAGAGGAACACGACCAGGCCCCAGATCAGCTTGCCGGCGGGTGTGCGGTTGGACTTGAAGACCTCGACTGGAGACAGGAAGAGAACGGGTCAGCGTCTGAGCAGCAAGTGTTACTAGGGGCGGGAAAAAAAGGGAAGGGAGAACGCACGAAGCACGATGATGTCCAGGATCAGAACGACCAGTCCCAGGATCCCACCGCCGGTGCCGTACTGCCAC
Organism: Falciphora oryzae; assembly: GCA_000733355.1. NCBI lineage: Eukaryota > Fungi > Ascomycota > Sordariomycetes > Magnaporthales > Magnaporthaceae > Falciphora > Falciphora oryzae. The sequence continues at coordinate 365,477 of JNVV01000027.1, forward strand.
GCGTTGCCGTGTCCAGTCGCCGCAACGACGTCTTCGGCGATGGGGGCCGCGCTTGCCAGGAGCGCCAGCCAGAGCTGGGCGAAGAGGGTGGTGAAGATGGCGCTCTGCATTTTGGCGTGGGGTTTACTGCTTTCTCTTGCTGCTTTCTTGTCGACTGGTATCGGATTCGCTGACAGGAACTTGGGGCTGGCGAGTAGGTTTAACTTGGAGGATGGAGAAGAAGCAGAAGATGGAAGGGCGAGGAAAGAAGAAGAAGAAACGAAGTTCGAGGCAATAATACATGCCCGAAAAAGGCAGGCTAAGACCGTCACCTGAGCCGCCGGTTGATCAAAGCGGGGCGTCGTGTGCCGTCGCAGGAGAGGTGGTGACGTCAACGGTCGAGCTGACGAAGCCCCACTCGTCTGGTTGGCCCGCGACCGTGCGTGCGGCGCTAGGGTGACCCACCTGGCACGACAACAGAAACTGCACGGAGATTTCCGTCGATGGGTTAGGGTCAGCAACGACATGCCTCGATCTCTGCAGAATGGCTGCAAAACTCCACCTTCTACAGCCCGCGAAATGCGCCCAAACACGACGGATGCATACATGGTACTTTATCAGTGGTAGGCTTGTGCTGGAGGCAATGATCTGAGGCTGGCGGGGGCTGTCGGCCGCGTCTCCCAGGTTTGGCCTTCAGAATATCCTCACCCCGAGTACGGCGCCCAATCCACCACCTTCCGTGCTGTTATTGTCTCTGTCTCGCTGCCTTAGTAGGTAGGCGTGGCATCTCGAAGTCAGAAGAGGCATGGTGTCGTGCAATACTCCCATCGCCCGTGATCATGCAAAAAGAATCCGTGCCGTAGCCTCGCCAGTCGCGAGGTTGAACGAATGTCCAGGGCAGAGCGGCCTGCCAGAAACTTTCGATGCTAGTATTTACTTCTCTGGGTATCTAGCACGGTTGGGAAAGCAGAAAGCTAGAATGTGGTAGAAAATCCTTTGTGAGCCCGCAAGTCGCGAGGCAGAACTTGGGAAGGGGGAGGGCGCGATATCTCGAGTAATGTCTGTGCTAATGCTACTGTTTGCCTCAGAGCTGAACGTGGGTGGAAAGCCATACGGGGAGCGTGGTGGCAGCTGGACTGCCCTCGCTGTTTGCCTGCGAAAACGTCAACAAAGCCCAGAGAGCGCACGCGTCGTCGGCACGCGCAGTAACGCGTCCCTCCTCTGGCGAGGCGGCCGCGGCGGGTGGGCGTGTTTGCTCGCCAGTCCCTCCGCGACGACAGCAGCGGCGCGCTTGCTGTCCGATGATGCTCTGGTACGGTGGGGGCAAACTGCCTCGACCTGGGCCAATCCCCTGCCTCCCTCCTTGGGTGGCCGGAGGCGTCTCTCCAGCACCCCGGCAACCCTCACCACGACTGGCCAATCCTGTGGCTGGACCGAACTCTGCTCTTGCTGGCGGGAAGCCAGCGACCTGCCTTTATCAAGCTGGTCCCTGCCGTGCCTTCTCAACGGACAAGTAGCGCAGTTGGTAAACCATCTGCTCCAACCGGTGCGCAACGGTCGGCGAAGTCCAAGGTTCGAACCCCGGGGAGAATACAGAACTGGACTCACCTTAGGTCCCATTGCATGACGGTGCTTAGCGCGGTGCAACAGGGAGGGGGTTCGAACCTTTTGCATTTTTGTCCATCCTTTTTCTAATGTTTTTTCGTTTATCCCAGCAGGCTCGTGGGATGGTTTGCCGTTTTATTGTTTGATATCCCGATTTGTGGTTGGGATGGAAACCTCTTTGCACTTTTAGGGAAGCAAGATTAAAAAAAAAAAAAAAAAAAAAAGCTGCTGCTTTGGACGGGACGGTAGGTGGGCATAGGCGGGGCCGGACTGGCTGCGCACCACCACGACGAGAGCACTGACTCAACTGTCCAACTTGCTTTGTGATATCTGAGGACCGAAGGACTTGCCGCTTCGGAGCAAAATTGTGTTTTTATCACTCTGTGCCGTCAGGATTCCCTTGTTCTGGATCGTTCGCCCTGGTTGCACTAGACTGAACTGGACGTCAGGAGAGAGATTGACGGTGGTGTCAACGGGATGAACCCGAACCACCAGCGCCCGCGAGCGACTCCTCTTTGTTCATGGCGGGTAACACCTGTGGCCGAGGCAGGAGACCGACAGAATGCCATTGTTGTTTGCGTGCTTGGACAGTGTCACTTTTAATCGATGGTCATGCACAGCATGTTATTTCCTGGCACAAGCCCTTGCCGTGATGGGCCCCGGGGCTGGGGCCAGAACGGAAATGTCGTGTGCAGGAGAGCTAGACAGACGGTGCGGCCATGGGCTCGTGGGGGAGTCTGCTCTATGGCAATGGGTATCTGGACGGGAAGAGCTTCAAGGTGGTAGCGAGGGAAAATCTCGCCATCTTTTTTTCTTATGGGGTTCGGGCCACGCAAGGAATAGCGGAATTGTAGCAAATCTATCGCCGCGTTAAAGCGCACACCGTGGCTCCGTGCTGAGAGGACTGTTCGAGGGCTCGGGAGCCACCCCTAAGCCGACGTAGGCATATAAAACAATCGTGCAAGCCTTTGCACGCTTCCACTTTCCTACTTTCATCCCTTCACTTGCTCATCTCGCAGGCTGACATCACCTTGGCACCTACCGGCATCCAGTCCATGACCTAGGCATCACAACACCCTCCATCAAGGGATGAAGATGGAACTTGGCAGAAAGATGAAATAGAGGCACGAAGGAGCTAGCTAGCTAGTATATATCGCTTTTTGTTTTCTGAATCTTATTAAACCCATTTATCTTGTCATTTGGAGGGTAGCACCAGGCAATCCGATCTTGGGGAGCAACAGATTTGGCCTGATCTTGTGGAGGTTTGACTTTTTGGTAGATGAGACACTTGCGTACCCTCCAAAGGAACTTTTCGGAATACTGGAGATCGGTTTTTTAGTTAGCACACTGTTCAGCGGGAATATGACCAGGAAGCCCCCCTGGTTCGACGGGAAAACGTACAATTTCGGGTTGGCTCTGACATTGAACATCCTGTGGGTTGTCCACACGCATCGCTAGGCGCTCAACCTTGCAAGCATACACTCCATTATTTTTTACGAGCTGAAAAGGCAGGTAGTTAGTGGATGGGCTCGTCCATTCTTAGATGGGAGAAGACGGAAGAGCTACCTTTCCGAGAGATTCCGTCATATAATTACTTGGAATACTAAACTCCTTCTTTGTCTCCGCGGGCGTTGGCGTGGCCCAGCATAGAAGGGGGAGAAATAACAGCAGGATGTAGGCGGCGTCGAGTTGCATGGCAAGAGATTTGGCGTCAATGCGTGGGCCGCCGAGCACGGAATGTGTGTGTGGCGGGGAATTGGAGGTGTGGGGGTCGGTGTGAAGACCAGAGGGCAAAATTAAATGGCGGAAACTGGGAAAAAGTCGAGATTCTGGGACAGGAACAGGACAGTCGCGGCAATCGAAGGTTATAAACTTGCCAAAGAAAGGTCTCCTGGCATTTTCTTGTGGATCGTGGGTAGGCGGATGGGGATGGGGACTCGAGCCGTGAAGGCGCAGGCCATGATTCGGGTCGCTGGCTTCATGTTCGAATTAGACGTTGATGCATCGGCAGGGGCTGCGATGGAACCCCTGTTTGGCAGCTTACTGCCACATCCGGGTCAAAATTGACCTAGTCAATCTTTTTTTAGCATCGTTTTTTTCGGCACGAACAGATCAGTGGGGCGTTGTTGGCAGTCAAGGATCTGCCTGCGATGCCGCTGCGACCGCTGCAACCCTTCAAAGTTCATAGCGTGGTCCCCCTTGGGCAATCCCGAGCCCCATTTTCGTCCACATTGAAACGGTGTTTTCGGCGACAGGTGTTTGTCATACCGCGCGACCCGAAATCTCAAGGGCGGCGCTTTTTGGTCGTCGGATGCTCAGCTGGTGGGCATGGTTCGGGAAGGGCCCTCGAAGGCAGTCAGTCCACCAGGGGAAACTGCCCCTTCTGTTCAGCAATTGCCGCCGAACCAGATCATCCCAAGTGTTTCTGCACCCGCGAAAGGGAAATGCATCGGCTGCCTCTGCGAGCTCGGTAAGATCCGGATGGACGTACCGACGGCTCGGTGCAGCAGGAGTTCCGACGACTACGCCGCGGCCCGCTGCGGCTTCGGTGTGTGTCGTGCAATTGTAAAAGGGTGGAGCTGGAGAGTGTAAAGATGGCCAAGCGGGGGGAGTGGCGATGTCGCAGGGGCGGTATCAGAGGGACGCGGGGATATTGCTGACCGACAAGCTGGCGGAGTCGGGGTGCTTCTGCTTCTACCGCATCCTCGGTACTGGCAGCGAGGGCTGTGTGGTGCTCAACCCGGAAAGGGTTGCGGGCCTTGATATGGGTGGTTAAGAGCGCGAAGGATTTTTGTGCTGGGGAAGCCGGGGGAGGCGTGGCGCGAAGATGCGAACTTCGCCCGGGAAACGGGGGCGGAGCTGAAACGGAAGGGCTTTGCGCAGGGCTTCGCGTACTTTTCGGCTAGCCAGCTGAGCGCGAGACCGGATTCGAAGGTGATATAGCATTGTCCTGAGAGTTGATAGCCGTCAAACCGGTTCCAAAATAGTTGCGCTCGCCTTCCCAGAATCTAGGATGGCTTTTGCTTCTCCGTTCATCAGCCCTTGCACAAAGCATGTCCCGACGACTTGGTAGGGGCCACCGCCCCCCGGCTCTTGCGGTTTTAACGCGACAGGAAGTTCAGATCCATGGAGAACCCAGATCTCATCACCTACGATCAAGGGCCGCGGGGAGATTCCTAGGTAACCGTCGGCCGTCGAGAAGATGTGGCCATCTCTTCGGCTATGGTATGCCAGATACCAGCCATTATATGTATTACAGAACTCTTCCACAGAGAATTCTCTTCATCCACATCGTCCCGTGGCTCGTGATCGCAGTAAGCCTTCACAATATCCCGCTATGCCTCTTTATCTATCTGGTTTCCGGCCAGAGATTTAAGCTCAGCAAGGGCATGAAAGCAATTGTCGAAAGTGTAGCCGTATTCGGGGCTCATTTCCGGGAGCATGTAAGCAGTGCAGTGGAGGCTGGGATGGGGACTGACTCCGCACCCTTCTTCTGCCGAGTCATCTTGCCGTAAAGTTGCCCGTGACGTCGAACGTAGCGGGTCAAGTATTTGACCAGACCTGGAGGTTCGTCCTTTCCAGAACCGCTGTCACGGCCAGTAGGGCCTTGATTGTAGATAGAAGAGTTGGGACTGGAGACCCTTATCGTTAAATAAGGGCGGAGGCTCCACAAGGTGGATCCCGCACAGAGATATCCCAAATCTTTGCAAGGCCAGGCCTCCGGTCTCCAACCTACTCCGAATACCATCTTTTTGCTCCTCCAATTGTATTGCCTTCGACTACTTTAAAAGAGAGAAAGAAAGAGTTTATATAACGTCATTATAGTCGGGATCTACTAGTTATTGCCTCCCAAAGGGCATACGACGTACTAGCGCTACCTAAGCTTTTCTACACTAGGCTATAGTGCTGCTATCGAAGCGGCTAACAAAATTAAACCCGAAGGCACACGGAAGTCGGGCTTGGGACTAACCACCGTTCGGTGAGGTGGGCGGATGCAATATTGCCGCCATGGGACCCAGCGGCGCGAATATAAAGACCTAGGCGTTAATCAGGTGCGGCAGCTCCGTAGCTAGGGGATTTGAGCTAGGGCTAGTGTTCTGGCCTCCCGTCCGTCCAAGGCCAGGAAGCCTTCTCTTTTTTGGATCCGTAGGCTCGCTCACGTATGTCTCTCCTTGATGGTTGGTATGGGTCTTTTACCCGGCCTGCGAAGGCGCGTGATACACAGTGTATCGCAGGTAGGCAATCGAGCAGTGGAAAGCAGTCCATTCATAAAAGATGATCATGTTCCCAGAATGGGAGAGCGGTGCACCTGTGGTGTACGAGATATTCCGCCAGGGGGGCTCCTACCGTACGCGGGGATATACACATGTTCCTTCCCGGCTACCAGTCCCATTCTCAGCCCCCTATTTACCCCACGGAGGTATCCATGCAATCCATTATTTTTCCATACCCGCCATGCCCGGAAGATCGGTCAGCCCTGTAGAGTGCACCAGTCAGCTGTTTAACCCTATACCGGCTAGTTATTATCGGCCCCGCTACGGGAACCTTTGAGTTTTCGGGCTTCCCGAGGCAGTCACTGGAATGCGGGAGATGGAGAAACAGCTTACATCCGTCAGTGTCCTCGTCGACTGTTCTGCTCTTGACACACTCGGCCGCCTTTTCGGGAGACTGCGTTTCCAAGCTCTTGCAGACGTCGCCAAAGCAGCGGTTATCCATGGCGCGCTGAAGGGCGTCGCCCTTCCACCCGAAGCTAAGCGTGTGTCAGTCAATTCTAGTTTAAAAAAGAAACGGGTCTGAACCTACACGTAATCGCCGTGTTGGGAGTACCCGTCTCTGTATCACCGTTAGCATCTCTGTCAGCCTTGAGCGCGTAGCAGTGGTAAGGTGTCGATTCGGATGTGGATGGTGGGCTTGACACTGCAGAGGGTGGGTGAAGCAGATCTAGCGATGGGGAGATGGGGAGAAAGGCTTACTCATCGCCAGTACTCCAGACAAAAGGCTGCTGCGACTTATCCTCAGGCCACAGGTCCGGGTCGTTGAACGGTGTCGTCTGTTAGTAGCGTGCTGCCGTCAGCAAAACTTAACTCAATCCATAACTCCCATCTCCAACGTTTCCAAGTCAGTGACATGCGAGGAAGATATTTACTTACATCCCAAACGACCTCGTACATTACCTGCGGGACCCTCACAGGATGGCTACCGGGACAGACGCCCCCATCAAAATCGTACCTGTCCGTATTCGTGCCCTCCACCGGATACGCAACATGGCTCTTGTGGTCCGCGCTGTCCAGGTTGACGCCATCCCAGCACGTAGGAAACGTAATAACGCTCCTGATTCCCCCGGCGCAGAACTTTTTGGGCAGCGTCACGCTATCGGGGGCGGCGCAGTTCAGATTGTTGAAATCCCCGGTCTTGGGCATGCACCGATGGCACACTTTCGGGTCGACTTTTCCCTTCTGTGCGGGGCCCCGGAGACCGGCGTCCCCGACGAGCATACGGAACCCGGGCTTGAAAGCAGTCGTCTTGTTCTGGCCCAGCGGGGGGATGTAGTAGACGGTGATGCCGCCTATGCCCTTCAGCCCCTCGCTCGGTTTCTGCGGGACTCTCTTGTACGTCCCGTTTCGAGCGCGGAAGTACAGAACCGCCGTCCAGTAGTTGGAAAAGTCTTCGGAGAAGGTGCACGAGGTACACCCGGACTTGGCGACGAGATCGTGCGTCTGGGGGTCCATGGACGCGTTGAAAGAATCGCCGCCGACGATTTGGTGGAGGTGAGGAGACGGAATCGACCCTGGATTAACGAGGGGGTCCAGGCGCTCGATGACTAGTTGCGAGCATTGGAATCGGAGCATGGGCGGGATGATTGCCTTCGAGGGATCAAACGGGCCTGGGTCCTGGCTGGAGACTTGGCCCGCTTGATTCAGGAGGCCGGCCAGGCCGAGGATGAGAGGTTTCCAATGCGGCATCTTGAATGGTGCAGAGATGATGGTGAGTGTCGAGTGGCTTGCGTGGTGCGGTGCAACAACCTGGGTACTGCGTCTTGGTTCCTAAATACTCTTGGTTCTTGCCCACCACTTCAGACCGGACGCCCCTCTTGCATGCCCTTCTAGCGCCCATCCAGAATTTTGATAAATTTCCATGCAACGAGGGCGAAATTGCTTCTATATTAACTCAGGCGGTAGATTTAGGCGCGGGCTGTTAGTCCGAGCTCTCGGCGAATTACATATGTGCCGTCCTTACCCCACTCCCGATATCTCCTGCGTGTGTCGAGGGCCCGTATATCCGCGATGGCGAAATGCAAGCGAGCGGCGAATTGCGCCGGGATGACGATACGAGAGGTTTATAAGGGGCCGGCTGCAAACGGCCGAGCCGCCTTTGCCGTGATGGCGGTGCCGTATTCCAAGGTTGGGACCGGTGCCCGTGGACCCGTGCTGCTCCTGCCGCCATGACGGCTGCATTTGGTGCCCGTGCTCCGTTTAATCGTATATTCCCGGCTGACGGCCAAAACTCTCTATCTCGCATCGAAGGCGATAGCGGCGCTGCGACTCAGGTCGGCGACAATAATCTTGCGGACGGCCGAAAGCAAATCGCCCTTATCAATGAAGATTCATCTCTTGGAGGTGGACGCGAGGACGGACTGGTCGATGTAAACCCTTCGGCAATACCCCAGGACCCTACCCAGGAATCGAGGCAGGCAAACACGAGCCTTCCCTCAGAAGCAATGACTTCTTGGAAGATCCACATTCGTGACCAGTAGGGCAGATGGACCAAGTGATATAGAGGAGACACGAAAGCGCTCACAAAGCTTTCACCCTCTTTGAGCTGCCCGAGGTGACGTTCGTATATCTCGGGCCATTCGTCATCCCAGCCCACATACCAATTAAACAGCTTCTTTTCCTTTTTGGCATTCTTCACTACGTCTGAAACGACTTGGAGGATTTTGAGGGCCCTGGCGACGCGGGCGTCGTTGCCAAGAAACGAGCAGACGTATTCTGCTTTGTTGAAAACTTCGCCCATCAAGGAAACCTGCCACCTCTTCTCGTTGTTGTTGTTTTGGTCAATGCAGACTGCGTCTGCCCACAGCCGGAACGTAGGTAGTTGGTGGGGTGCTAGGCGCTTGTGGAAATTCCTTAGGGCCTCAGCCAAGTTCTGCGTGACATCGCGCCTGACGCCGTTTAGGAGTATCGGCTTCGTGATTTCTGGATCGCCCCAAACGTACGAGAGCGCCGTAAACCGGGGAAGCTTGCCGTCGGTATCGGGGATGAGCGAAACTGTATGGAGCCGACAGGAGACGTAAATGTCGTCGTTGCGGTTAGGCTCAAATGGCACAAGTTCGAGAACTCGAATCTCCTTCCTGTCAGGATCAAGTTTGTCGCACATGGTGGTGGTGGTGGATGGCAAATGGGAGGATGGTGTCTGTTGAGGTACGCAGCGGCTTGTTCTTTTAATCTTGCGCGAAAAATGGTCATCTCTATGCGGCTGTCTGTTTAGAACCAAACCACAGTGGGTCCAACGGACCAGGGTGCACTCCCACCCACCCCCTTCGTTTTGCGGTGAAAATCGCGTTTTTTGAGGTGACGGCCTGGCCGGATCAACCAACGCGCGTTGTGACAGCAGCAATATTAGAGTAAAGACCAAAATTAACGCGATTAAAGTAATGAAGCGATTCCCAACTCCGTAACGTACGTTTTTTTTTTGCTGATTTTCGGGTTTCGTAGCCATGCCGGACCCCCGATAAAAGCGTAAGGCGCCTAATAAGGAGGCAAGCGCCCAAAAACCGACGAGACGCTTTATACGGATCCTAAAGCTAACGGACCGGGCAATTACGCCGAGGATTAAGCTGAAGCTTAAAAGCACGCCGTCACAAGCCTCCGAAGTCGCTGGGCCCGCCGTTCAGGCGCCGGAGACCGAGTTTGAGGTCGAGGAGGTGCCAGAAACCGAGAAGTTAGCACCCGAGGAGGTACGCAAGAGAGCGCCGGCTAGGAAACGAGCTTTTGTGAAAAGAAAGGCGCTTGTGAAGGGGAAGGGCAAGGCGCCGGCGCAACCAGCAGAGGTTGCGGTGATCTTTTTGGACCTATCCTTTTTACCGCCCTTTTCCGACACGAGCGAGTCCGAGTTTTACCCGCTTTTTTAGCACTTTACCCACCCGGTGATTAACCTTTTTAGCGACGATACTATACCCGCCAATTAGCAAACGAGTCGCTTTAAAGCGGTGAGGGGGGTTGAAGAGGAGGAGGACGACCAACCCACGCCTAAGGTAAAAAGACCTCGCTTTAGGGCACCGCCGACGTTTCGAGCGCCTCGCGCGCCCGTAGCGCCCGCAGCGCCCGCAGCGCCCGCGGCACCGATACCGGCAGCGGAAAAGCCTTTGCAGATCCGGGTATCGGTTAAGGTTACCGTGCATTTAATGAAGCCGTTTTGGTTGCTGGAAAAGAGGCTTTGGGCAAAGCCGCGCTCGATCGTTAAACTGTTGACCTTCGCAACACCTGCCGCGACGTCCTTTGCTGGCGTTAATTGCAAGGAAGCCCTCGCCAAGTTCGCGTCGGCCTATAAAATAACGCGCATAGTTAGGTTAAACCGAAAGGATAACGAGGTAAAAAACGCGTTGGCGAAATACTTTAAAGCAGAATTAACGGCCGGATATAAGCTACTTCGCGTTATCGCCCCGTAGATCGTTTCGAGCACTTTTAATTGCGATAAAGGGCTTAATAGCGTTAAATTTAATAGCTTTATCTTTAGCGACGATATCTTCAAGGCGCTAATACAATACGCCAATCGCGAGTTGACGATTAGCTTGGATTACTATTTCCGCTTTTAACGGAAGGAATCCAGCTTGACTTCCTATCAATCCGTACCTTCGATCGCGCCGTTTACTCTTTTAAATAGGGTGCTTGACGATGCAAAGTTAAACGCCCGCAACCTTTTTGGAAATCACCTATCCACTATGCGGTTAGCAAGAACGACAGCCCCGGCGGCGACCTCAACTGCCCGGAAAACGACTACCAATATAATACGTGCAGCGCTAAAGGAAAAGAAGCAATCTAATCCGCTGATTCGGCTATATTACGAGCTTACCGCAAAATGGTTATGTACGTTACCAAAAAGAACTTGCAATAATTTCCGCAATACCTACGCGCCTTTTTTATATTTCGTTAAGCGCGTTAGCCGAAAAAAAGTTTATTACCTTTTTGGCCTAGCATAGATTTAGCGGTAAGTGGTAGCGATTTAGGTTAGAATTGCATTGCTCGAGCAGCTTTTTGTTAATATCCGGGAAAGCTTTCAGAAAAAGCAGGCCGAAGTATACAAAAAAGCTTTTGCTAATCCGGAAACGGCCATAAACTATTACCGGCTTTTTGGCGGTAGTAGTAGGCAAAAGATCGGGCTTACTTATAACAACGTTATTAACATCAACAACGACGGCATAGCTAAATTGTTAAGCGAATTAACCTCGCTGATTTCTAGCCTAATACGACGAGATTTTCCCGTAAGCGCGCAAATAACGTTGGCGCCGGCACCGTTGTATTAAAGCATCGTAAAAAACGTTAATATATTTCGAAACCTATAACAAACCGTCTTTAGGACCTCGTCGGCGCTAACGCTTATCGCGCCGGCTAATTACGAAATAAACGAAATCGCTTTACCTTTCCAATCACTTTTGGGTGGATTGCCGGATTTTTTGCTACTTTCCCGCGGGCAAATCGCGATTTTACCGTTGCATTACGGTACCGAGTCTGCCTAAAGAGATTAGTACCCTTTTCTTTTTTATCTATCATTTAACGCAATAATCCCGCCCAGTATTTTTGCGGTAAAGCTATTTAACTCGTTTGCGGACGAGTTTGCGCGCATTTACGCTAGCGGGTCGCTTTAGCAATATTAAGGAATTTAAAAAACCGTTTAACGCTTTTCGAAGCACCTTTTTAACGGATTATTAAGCATTTAAGGTATCCGGGAAATGCCTAACGCACACTTCCTGGCCCTCGGCCTGCCGGCTAATTTCGTGCGGGCGTTTAAATCGTCGCTTAAAAAACGCGTTAAAAACGAGGCTTTCCGCTTCGCCCTTAAGGCTAACGGCGACGGCGACGTGAACGAGGCCGTGCCGGGAGGAGGTTTAAGCCTTCAATTATTTTAATATTTAAGCGGAATGCTTATTTACGATTAATTTTCCCCGCAAATCCTCCTACTTAACGCGATCCTATCTAAAATCCCTTTATAAATGCTAACAATTTCGATAGCTTCCTTCCGCCACCACTTCCTATAACGCGATAAACGATACCCTTTTCGAGCTAAAATCCTACCGACGACGATAGCTATAGCGACAAAGGCTTAATCCGGTAACAAAATGCAAAGCCCGGGCGAAATATATATAAGGAAGGTTTTTAACGATCGTTTGGAAGTTAGCACGTTAATTTACCTCAATATGCCGCTAAAAAATTCAGCATATTTTTTTTGATACAATTCCATATAATCAACTACAGCGCCTTTTTCCTAACCGTCTTTCCATAACATTTTCGCCTATTTAAAATGCCCTTTAATCGCCTTTATACAAAATCCTCGAACGGTCGCGATATTTAATCGGAATTATTTAAATTCGTCCTTTGATATCTTTTCGCTTTTTTCGTATTTCCCGCAACGTTTAATAGCCGTTTTTAGGTCCTTAAAAAAAGCTTCGATCGGGTTGTAATTTAGTAAATAGGGTGGTAAAAATAGCAGCAAAACGTTAGTTTCCCGACAAACTAATTCGATACGAGGGTTTTTATACCAAAACGCGTTATTTATAACCAAAATACTTTTGGGGGCAGGGAATCTATTTATGCGAGGAAATAAATCCTATTTTAGCCAAAAAATAAACCTATTAGCGTTTGTATGGCTTTCGTATATTAATTCGCAAACGAAACCGGTGATCGAGATCGTAAGTAAGATATGAAATCGCTTCCCTTTATCGAAAAGGTGCCGTTTGTAAGGAAAAACTCCCCGCGGTGCCCAACTAGTACGTTTCGTTGCATTTCGTCGATCTAGCCCAAATTTATCGCAAAAAACGAACATTTCGGCAGTAAACGCGCTGATTTTCCTTTCCCAATTAACGCGTAACTTTTTATTTCGCTAACTAGTTACGTGGTATAGCTTTTTGTTGGACCACCTTTGTTCCTTTAAGCGTACCGAAATCGTCGGGATCGAAACGTATACGTGCTTTTCGAGGGCTAGCCACCACTGTATTTCGTTAAGGAATAAACAGGGTTTATCCCTAAACAGGTCCAACAGCGACTGGCAATTAAGATTAGCAAATACCTTTAAAAAACGACGTTGCGGCGGAGGGCGAAAAAACGAAAGGCGTACGAGCAGTACCGCGTGAGGTAATTTGACGGCATTCTTAAAAGATTTCCTAGGTGGGAAAGGGTTGCTAGTGATTTTATATTTGCGCTAATAATTATAAACCCGTCGTTTATTGAGGTTGAGCGCCGCCGTTATACGTTTAGCCGGTACGCAAAGCTCGAGCAGGATGCATACGCTGTTTTTTTGCTGGATTGATAGATGTGGCGCTATTATATCGCTTTGCTGACCTCGTGGATTCAATCCCGATACTAATAGGCGCGATTTCGAAATGCATCCTCGAGCTTTGCTTTAAACGCGCGTTGGTTGATCCGGCCAGGCCGTTACCTCAAAAAACGCGATTTTCACCGCAAAACGAGGGGGGTGGGTGGGAGTGCACCCTGGTCCGTTGGACCTACTGTGGTTTGGTTTTAAACAGACAGGGGTTCTTTGCATTTGATGCCCGTCCCACTGTTGGTGGCTGGCAGCGAATCAACGGGCTGTTGGGTTGGTGCCAATCCCATTGTGGTACTGGGGTACCGGAGGGGTCCAATCAATGTGCGGGGGAGGGGCGGCAGGTGGATGGAATGGAAATCAACACCTGATCCATTCGTGATGCCAGCTGTCAGCCGGGTGTCACTGAATACCGTTTCTAGCATTTAACATCTCCCCTTTCAGCACCGTCAATCGAGCACGCAGGTACAGTTCCGGGTAAAACAACCTTGGCCCAAGCCGCCGGGAGTGGGCCGACCCCTCCAGAGCAGCCATGTGTGGGTTGTTCTTCGGGATCCCGGTTATTCTGCCCGTCGCCAATCTCCACCGCATCGAGCCGGAATCGCAGCCCAGCCTCGGATGGAGGCGGCGTTGCAGTATCAAGCGCCGTTCCCCTTCCACTTATATAGCCGGACGAATCACGACAGGCTTCCCCGCGTTCCAAGTGGAATCATTTGATGTAGCGATTGGTGGACTTGGAAGGAGTGCCTAGGGCGTCTGTGAGATCATCCATTGTTCTAGCCTGGTATAAGCCATTGCTATTTAACAACCAGCTTCTCCTCGCCCGCTCTTCATCTCGCGATGGCGGCGCGTCCTCTTTCTGGTGCCATCGCACGAACAAGGGCTCCCCGACGGCCCATTGCCGGCCATGAACCGAGTCCTCAAACTTGTCTGCCTCGTCAGCGCCCTCACGGGCCTGCGCCTGGCGGGCGCCCAGCCGGCTGACAAATCCTTCACGAACCCCGTCCTTCCTGGCTGGCACTCCGACCCCTCGTGTGCCCGCAGTCCGGACGGTGTTTTTCTCTGCGTCACCTCTACCTTCATTGCCTTCCCCGGCCTGCCCGTGTACGCCTCCAAGGACCTGCTGAACTGGAAACTGGCCAGCCATGTGTGGAGTCGCGAGTCCCAGCTCCCCGGCGTGAGCCGCGCGTCCTGGCGCCAGATGGGCGGCATGTACGCGCCCACGATCCGCTACCACGACGGCTTCTGGTGGGTGGTGTGCGAGTACCTCGACGGGCCCGAGGGCATTCTGGGCGTGCTCTTCAAGACCACGGACCCTTTTAGCGACGACGCCTGGTCCGATCCTGTTCTCTTCCATCCAAGCCGCATCGATCCGGACCTCTTCTGGGACGACGACGGCGCCCTCTACGCCGCTACCCAGGGCATTGTCCTGCAGACCCTCGACCCAGTCACAGGCGCGCTCAGCCAGCCGCCCATTGAGCTCTGGAATGGCACGGGAGGAGTCTGGCCCGAAGGTCCTCGGTTCTACAAGCGAGGCGGCTGGTACTATCTCCTCATCGCCGAGGGCGGCACCGCGACCGACCACGCCGTGACCATGGCGCGGGCCCGCAACATCACGGGCCCTTACGAGGCCAGCCCCCACAACCCGCACTTGACAAACCGCGGGACGGGCCAGTTCTTCCAGACGGTTGGGCACGCGGACCTGTTCCAGGACGGAGATGGAAACTGGTGGGGCATGTGCCTGGCTACGCGATCGGGCCCCCAGTACAGCCACTATCCCATGGGCCGCGAAGCTGTTCTCTTTCCCGTGCAGTGGGACGATCCGACTGACTGGCCGGTCCTGTGGCCTGTCCGCGGCCGCATGGAGGGCCCGCTGCCAACCGTCTCGAGCCCGCGCGAGTTGCCCGGTCCGGGGCCTTTCGTCGCCGACGACGAGGACGTGGAGTTCACCTCAGCATCCGAGATCCCCGCAAACCTGATCTACTGGCGCGTGCCCCGCGACGGATCTTTCTCCCTGGCTTCGGGGAAGGGGCTCAAGATGGTGCCGTTGAGGGCCAACATCACGGGCGTGGCGGGTGACAACATGGATCTGAACGGGCAGAATGGCCTGACCTTCATTGGGCGGCGCCAGACGCACACGCTCTTCACCTTCTCAATCGACCTCGAGTTCACGCCTCAGGCGGCCGGGCAAGAGGCTGGCGCGACCATCTTCCTGACCCAGTATAACCACATCGACCTCGGCGTCGTGGGTCTGGCGCCTTGTAGCGGCAGCGGCAAGGTCGCGCGCTTCCTGCGACTGCGCGCCACGGCCCTTCAGGGCGGGACAGCTCCGGCACCGGTGCGGCGGCGCGTGCCGGACGACTGGACGGGCGCGATCCGGCTCACGGTGCGCGCGGTCAGCCTGACCGAGTACGAGCTGTCAGCGTCGAGTGCTGGAAATGAGGGGTCTGCAATCGTGCTCGGCAGGGCGTCATCCCAGCTGGTGAGCGGCGGGACGGGCCAGTTCGTCGGAGCGCTACTGGGCGCCTATGCGACTTGCAATGGCGCAGGCGACTCAGGTGTCGCATGTCCAGGGGGCGGCGTCCCTGCGTACGTCTCTCGGTGGAAGTACACTGCTGAGGGTCAGCATGTCGCGGCGGACGACGTTGCGCCCCCGCGGCCGCCGCCGGCGTCGTGAGCAGGAGATAGAGAGCAAAAATAAACGATGATGGTTTAAAAACTGCCAAAGTACTAAGAGATGTGTAAGCCATGGGAAACAACCGCTAATCTTTGTACATTGTGGAGAAAAACTGTACATCCGGTGTAAAAACCGTACTTCCGGTGTAAAAACCGTTTAAATGAAGCCGGATGAAAAGCTCCCTTGTAACTACCTGTGAGCCTCTTCGCGTGCTTCTAGCTTAGTAATAAAAAGGTAAAAAAGGCATTGCGCACGACGTAGTCAGTGCATTGGTGTCAAGGCGTGACGACCCGTCAACGCCAGGATAGGAGATAGGAGGTAAGCCAAGGGGAAAGAGGAAGAATAGACGACAGGCCACAGGAAAAAAAAAAAAAAGGGTAGGATAAAAGACAGGAGGTGCCTTGACTGATGGAGGGGAGGGGGGGGGTCTTTGTGTGAGACAACTGCGCCGCAATTCAGAATGCTCAGGACTGGAATCAAAGGACCCACCTCCCCACAACCGTGCCCCACAGCTAGAGCTGAAGCTCGGGCCATCCGTTAGGCTGAAAACCGTATTTTCTTTCAAGGATAAATTCAGGGATCCTTTTCCTCTTCTAGAGATCTATTGCCTATTCCAGCCAGCGCAACCTAACGGCACTTGAGGGATAATTACCCCCACCGCGGTCCCTACAAAAAAACATACACCTCTGCACTGCACCACTTACACCAGTTGCAACACCTGCACCACTAGCACCACCTAACCAAGATGAAAGCTACCTGTACAGAAAGTTAAGGGCTCCAATCTACAGATATTTCCCTATTTTTTCTGGGTTTAACCTGAGGTCAGTTGCGTTTGTTGCGTCAGTTTGGCCGAGAAATATGGATTTCGAGTGGTGCGCTGTAGGGGTGCTCGTTTTTTTGTAGGGACCGTGCCCACCTTTGCCAGCACGCTGGCTAGCTCCACTAAACATCAAGCCGGGCCTGTAATGGTTGCTGGACAACGCCACTCAAATGTTTTGCTATCACCTCTAGGACAGTTGCGCCATCTCGCTTTGGACGAGAGGCATTTCTGGTGTCCTCATTGCGGCATATGCGCAGCCATGTCTTCTGCGCTTTGCCACATCGAGCAATCCTCCCGTATCTGCCTTCGGTGTCACGTCGATTCCTGGCTCGCAAAAACCTGCAACGGCGACGGGGGCCTTGACGGCCCCCTCGAGCCCCTGCAGGCAGGGCTCAAGAAAAGGAAACGCACCGAGCGGCACGACGCCGACGAACAAGGCCCCCTCGACCTCAACGCGGCCAAGAGGAAGCGCGCCGAACCGCGCATCCACCTTGAGATGTCCGCGCCCAACACGCCTCCTTCTACCAGGGCCTCGGCCTTCAAACGCCCACCCGCACGACGACGATTATGATACCGCTGCGCCTAGCCAAGCCACCCCACGACCGCTGCCCGGTCCGCTCGATGCCGGCGCTCCATCCTTCCCGCCGCATTACCCGATCGCCTTCCGCCCGAGCGAGGACGCGACAAGCCAAGCATCGTCGACCAGCAACGTATCGCTTTCCACGGGCGACGTGCCGTGCTCGCACGTAGCCGCGGCCCTGCCTCCTCCCAAGCGGCGCTCCACCAGCCCTATAAAAAAGCTAGGCGACCTTAGGAAGCTCGCCCAACCGACCAGCTACGCCGACCTGGACGACGCCGAGAATCAGCTGGAAGGCGAAATGCTGGAGCTCCACAAGAGGATCGAAGGGATCACACAGTACCATGACGCCTTCATAGCCGCCGAGGCCCAGCCGGCGATCGGAAAATTGATGCGCGGGAGGAAGAAGAGGGAGTGGCCTGCGACATGGTTCGAAAAGGAGGCCGGGCAGGACCCCGATGCGGCCACTGCCGAGAAGGAGCTGGCGGCGCTCCTCGAGATACATAAGGAGGCAAGCAGCTGTCGCAGATTGGGGGCGTCAGAGGCGGCATGGAATGCCGAGGTACATGTCCCTTTGCTGAAGCTTGCGCTGGGGCCGGTCCCCGGAGTGTCGCGGCACTTAGTCACGTCGGCCAAGATCGACTCGAGATGGATCCCCGGCACGCGGATCTCGTCACGGGCATCTTCGACGTCCAAGGCGTCCAACAGCCAAACGGGCGGGAAAATGGTGGACCTGGCGCTGGCGCTCGAGACGCCGTCGCCGCGCTGGGCCGCGATGCACAACGTCGTCAACTCGGGCGGCTCGGCAAATTCCGACTGCTTCTTCAACCAGACAACGTATTCGCCGCTGTGCCTCAGCCCCATCGGGGTCAGCATCGAGACCAAGGTGGCGGCGTCGGACGCGGACGAGGGCAGGGCGCAGCTGACCATCTGGACGGTGGCGTGGTACAACCGGGTCAAGGTTTGGGTGGATGCGTGCCAGGACGCGGGGGTCAAGGTGCCTGCGGCCATGCCTGTCGTCCTGGTCACAGAGCACGACTGGAAGCTGGGCTTCGTTTGTAACAGGGGGACCATTTTTGAGTACGTCTATGATGTTGCCATGGGCAATACCAGGGCCCTTATGGGTATGTATATGCTTGTGGCGTCGCTGCGCATCTTGGCACGCTGGATGGATACAGACTATCGGAAATGGGTTGCGAGTTTGTTCAAGGTAGATTTGACGTAGACCATCATTCATAACTGAACTCCAGCGACCCACCACCTCGTGCAATAATCTGCTCAGCCCTGGAGGTCCACCATCCCCACCGACGAAAAAAAGATGGTACATTAGAGAAACAAGATAAGAGACACGAGAGGGCGTTGGAATATTGAAAGGCAGATAGGATGGAGGAAAAGACGTTAGGTATCTAGTAAAAAATAGCCTTGAGGAGGAACTCATTCCCTTCCTTCTCTTCAAGAAGATTTCTTGTGCTCGTAGTAATAGGCTAGGCTAATGACATCGACCTTATCCCAGACCCTTACATTTGTAAAAGGCCGTCCTTTTGCTCTGTGAATGGACAGGAAAGAGATCCTCAAGGCTTTTGATTCCACTTATTCAAGGAGTCTCCTTTTCCCTTTTAACATCAGCATGGAAAACCGTCAAGTCCGGGAATCGACTCTCCAGCCCGCACATATATGCCTCGCTCAAGTTCTGTCTTGCGCTGTCCAGAAGCGGGAAAGTTTCACACGCGCAAGCGAAGCCCACACCCACGACCCAAAAGCCCATGAAAGCCGGCCCAGCCATGCCAGCAGCCGCTATAGCAGCAGAAGAAGAGGTTGCACATATCTGGAGGATCATCCCCGCGATACCCGTCGTGAATCCAGACATGACCGACGTGCCGAAACCTCCTTACAGCAAAGCATCGCGGGTTCCTATTACCTCCTTCATCATCTCGGTTTTGAGATTGCAAAGCATCGGACTGAGGAGTCTGCGGGTGTCCACGGTTGGTTCGATGATGTAGCCAAGTCGGATGGCGAAGTCCTGGCAGTTCCACCAGAAGGGCAGATATACCCAGTCATAAAGTAATCCCTCGAACACTTTTACCAGTTAGTATCGGGCGCATGCACACTCAATCTTCTGAACAACTTACGGTTCGTGATTGTCATAGTTGTTTTGTCGGTCGTATAAAGCAGCTCAACAGCCTCGATCGAGTCGATGTGCTCTCTCTCCCATCTTTCCCCAGAACCGCTCATGCCGCTGCCAGCGTTTTTGAAAGTACTCGTGCTCCCTCGATGGTCCCAGAACGTGCCGCTCGCGAATTTCTCCCCGAAAGATAAGTTATCGTTCTCCCAGGCGTCAATTGGGGTCAGGCAGATTGCCATATGTCTCGCGAAAAACAAATTGTCTGCGACACGATGATGGGCTCCGGGCTGCCATTCGGAAAGCGGAGGCGTCTTCCTTGCGATCTTTTTGCCGAAGAAAGCCAAGGCCTTATTGGCTGATTTGTCCACGGGACAAGTGACAAGCAGCACCGCCCATCTACAGTCTGGACTGGGGCTGCTCGTTTCTTCCCCGCTTGCGGCCATGGCCATGGGAAATTTGTACTGCTGGGAAAGGGTTCAGTGAAAGGGGCGGTAATGTAAAATGGTGCGGGGAAGGGGGCTATATAGGCTCGCGCCAGACTCAAGTGTGTTGTGCAGCCCGCTTGCTTTTCCCACACGATTGTGTGGTTCCCGCGGTTAGGAAGGCTTGCAAAGTGCCAACACATCCACCAGTGTTGATGGAGGGCTGGGACCGCTCATGGTTGGCCTGTGGAAAAATCAGCCCTCCAAAAGACGCAACAGCATGCAACCCCAACACCTGAACCGTGAGCATTTAGGGCGTGTTTGTTCTCAGGTTTGTTTTTGAATTTACCCATACTATTTTAGGGGAACAGTGCAGTTAGCCAGGTGTGCCACTACGCCTTTCCTGCCCTGGCCAGCCGCGGCGATGCAGGCGCGGTAGGGGGCCTGGAGAGGGGCAATGGGGGGTGGTCGGCGTGATGTCGTCCAAAGTGAATGGAACGGCGGCGCGCCCTCTCTCCGCTTCGGCGGCCTTTGTGGAAGCCCTTCATGGTGGCGGTGAAGACCAAGGGCGTCGAAGGTAGCGGCGGGTCACGGTTTTGGTGTATGGCGAAGAGTTTGTGGAAAACCCAACTTTGTTTTGGAACGGAGTGTATTTGTGCAGGCTAAAATCGCCGCTCCCACTCACTGGTCCTGGGGAAGTTAGTGCAGGGTAGCAACCTCTGCCGACCTTTGCCCCGTGATTATGCTCGCGAGAATGTTAATGGCTAAAAAAAAATTAAAAAAGGAAAAGAAATAGGAAAAGAAACAGGAAAGGATTATTAGCATCGAATCCTCCACGGTTGCGGATCCTCATCCCCTCTATCGGCTTCGAAGCGTCGCTTCCGGCTACGTCCTCGTCTGGGCTCATCGTCCGAATCCACCGCGAACTTGTGATCTGCGTCGAACTGAGGAGAGTCGACCGTGGTCTTTTCGTCGTCATCGCAGGAGTCGCCGTCGTGGTTATCCTGGGGTGCCGCGCTCCGCTTCCTCGGGCTCCTAGACCGAGAAAAACGCAGCAGCTTCCGGCACTCGGCCGGGCTGCGCATCTTTGCGGCCGGGACGCCGGTTTCAGGGTCTCGGACGTAGAGGCGCCGGGCCACCGGGGCGTTGGATACGAAGTGCGAGGGTTTGTGCCAGAGGCCGCCAACCTCGCTGAAGCTGCCGGGAGAGGCGACAACGTGGATCAGGAGCCGGAGCTGCTTGGTAGTCGTTACCGGCTGGCCCGATTCCGAAGGATCTTCTTCAACCTCCTTGGGCACGAAACAGAACTGGCGTTCATCATAGACACGGTGGAGGTCGGCACGCAAGGGCAACAGGTTGGCGGGAGTGTCCTGGCCTATGCTGGAATAGCAGAGGGCCCGTAAGTTGCCGTACACGTCCATTGAATTTTGGGTCCACCATTCGCGCTCGCTAGACGGGACGCAGTGGGTAACGTCGACACCGTGGGCATATTTGGTTGCAACGCAAAAGAGAGGACGCTGGTTTACAGCGACGCCTAGCAATCTCTCGTCGGTCTGCAGCTGCAGGCGCTTCCAAGTCGCGGGCATTTTGTCGTGCGGGAAAACCCAATCCGAAAACCGGGGGACGATAGGGTACGGCTCGGCGGCACTGGTGGGCAGGTGGAAGTAGTAGTTGTCGTCGCGCAGGATCCCATCAGCCGGCCGCTCGACGCGCAGCTGGCCCGGCTTGTCGGTGGAGAAAAATGAGCCCTCCCACTGGTTGCAGGCTATGAGGCCGCAGGCTGTGAGAGCCGTGTCGTAGCAAAGCCCGCCGTCGTCGAGCCGAGGCAGGGAGAGGAATACGGCCAAGGAGAAATCGCCGTCGTAGCCGGGGTGCGCAAAGCGGATGATCGATTGAGACCAGGAGACGAACGAGGGCGGGATCGCCCCAGGCTCGTCCGGCGGCGCGCGGGACCGCATTTTCGACAAATGAGATGCTGATGCCCAAGTACTTGGGGCTGTACCTGGTGGCCCTCCCGGCTTTTAAGGAAGAAAGTAGTTGGTGGTTGTTGAAGGGATTGAGAATTGGCCGCCAAATCAAGCAGGTCACGTGTAGATCACGTGTACCGCATAGGTTTGGTGTGGGTTTCCCCATGGCCAGAAGAAAGTCAACACCTCCCCTCTATCCTAGGTAATTACTACAGGGGCACAAAAAAGGACAAGGGGAATACGGGAATAGACGGATAAGGGGGGATAGGAAGGGGCAAAAATCGATACATAAAAGGAAAAAGGAAGGGAAAACCGATGGGGAATAGGAAGGGCGAAAAGGGGTAAGAAGCGATGTACCAACAGGACCCCAGAGCTCCTGCACTCAGTAGGAGGTCATTGTATTGCGCCTTATGCAGGTCCAAGATCCGGACGTTCTCCGTTTTAGGAGATCGGCGCAGCGGACGACGTTGCGCGCCCGCAGCCGCCGCCGGCGTCGTGAGGCAGCGCGGACGAAGGCAAAAATAGAAATGACAAGGGATTTGGCAAGCACCAAAACCGTTAGTGGACGGTCAGCTTCGCTCCCTAGCCTAGTAATAATTTCCAAAATATTTTGCTGTTGGTGAATCTTTACAACTTGGAGGGGGCGGTGTGGTGCAACTTGGCCCTGCCACCTCCACTGAGAATGCGGCTGCGTCAGCGCACGTTTGGTGTGGAGAACTGCACTGTGGTGGAAACGTCGGGCACAAGAACCAGCCACAGGGCGGCAGCGGAGCGTGCCGTGAGATCCTTCCCGCGGCCAGGGCCCCTTTCATTTTTCCCCTCTTCCTGATTTTTCTCCCATCGACCTTCTTGTACGTCAAAGGCGCTGGCGCACTCCGCGTAAGGGAGTTAGCGTGAGGCCGCAAATGTAGAGATAGCATGGAGCCGCGGGATGCCGCCAGACCAACATGCGCTGCTGTCAATGGCCGCGATCGGGGGCGGACAGGGACTGCCACCACTTGGGGCCGGGTTACGACCAGCCCTTTACCATAATCTATCCGCAACTTTTATACATACTCGTGTTGGGAAATGGGTAAACGCTTTTTATGCATCGTGCGGATCAACAGCAGATGAATTGAGCGACGCAGCCCCCGGCGTCATAGGGAGTATTTCCACTTCACGTCAATGGCGTTGGGCTCCCCCATAGAATCAGCAAGTGCGGCACTTATTTTCTCAAGCAAGGAGAGGTGGGTTTTACGATAGAAGATTCGTCCGGTTCTCTTTGCCCGTAGGCAGCGTCGCAGTAGCAATCGATGTGTGGGGAAAAGGCTGGCTGTGCGCTTGGCGCCTCGCCGACCGCCGAGCTTGACAAGCCAACAGCCAAACCCCCTGCGTTGAAAGGAGTAAGCATGCTCAAAAAAGCTCAGAGATTCGATTCACACCTTGCTTGGCAGCTAGGTAGGTAGGTAGGTAGGTAACAACCCCGGCAGTCAGGCCAAATTTTAAGGAGTTCTAATTATGGGACAGGCTTGGTTTGAGATACCAGTCGCATGCTGACTGTAATTACAAAATAGTCTTTTCCTTTCGAAATCGTAGATGGATGCCGCCCAGGTATTTAAACTGGCAGGGCATTCCCTTTGAGTCGGGCTTTTGTGTTTAACGTGCTCAAACAAAAAGCCCACCAAATATTCCCTACTTCCAGCATTTTACAAGCTATTTCCCACCTAACGCTAGCTGAACCTCCCCTACCACCCAAAAGCACACGGAAAAAGGCTACCAACTCGCCCAGAATGGTCAACGCTAACTGTCCTGCTCTTCCTTCTTCCGATTCTGCCTGTGGCCGTGGCAATTCCACTTCATAAAAGGAACATAGTTGATAGGGTAGTGTTCATCGGCGTAAGTGATTTCCATTCCCCTCCTGGTGCCCACCTCATCGAAAGATCCTGCCATGTATCTAAATCATGGCCATATCAGAGGCAAAGGCTAACGAATGAAAATCGCTATAGGAATCTAAATACGTTCCTTCCCCGAGATACCCGCGGGGAATTAAAAGCTGGTGGTGTGTTGCGCCTGGGAACACGACGCCAAAAGAAGAGACGGATGGGCAGTGCAAGTCAAACGGGGTACGTTGATAAACTGGATTGGCTGTTTTCACGACGCACTTTTAATTCTTACAGCTATTCGCTAACCACTTTAACACGTCCGTCTTTAGGGTAAGGAGGGTGGCGCTTGCACCTTATACGCGATGGAAACCTCTGAGACCAGTTATGGCTTTCTTTCTGGCCTCAAATCCAAAAAAAGGAAACACGGTATGGAGAATGCAACCTTACAGACGATGCCATTCAAAAAGCCAAAGGGGATATGAAGATTCCTTCCT
Source organism: Falciphora oryzae (assembly GCA_000733355.1). Lineage (NCBI taxonomy): Eukaryota > Fungi > Ascomycota > Sordariomycetes > Magnaporthales > Magnaporthaceae > Falciphora > Falciphora oryzae. The sequence continues at coordinate 389,540 of JNVV01000027.1, forward strand.
AGCCAGCCAACGCTACGGTGGGCTAAGGCTGCGCAGGGCATGTCTAAGCAGGAGGGATATGATATGTATCCGCGCAGAATGTTGGTTGAGGCTTTCCGCCCAGTGGCGTTCCAAACAGGTTCAATGGTATGAGAAGTAGTTCAGTGCGGGAGCTTTTGTGAGGGTGATAGCTCAATAAAAGAGTATGAATACTCTCCGCTGCTTGGAAACAAGGCAGAGATGGATTTCACAAGAGATGGCCTATCTGGTTCTCCGCATTGGTAGTGGGTGCAGGCTACTGGTAGTTGTGGTTGTAAGCCACACCCCAGTAGCTTGCGTCAATGTGTGGGAACTGGCGTGGGAACAAGAACCTCAGAGCGGTAGCGGAGCGGGCCGTAGGATCCGCATGGCTTGGACTTCGTCGGCTGCGTGACTGTTACTTTTTGTGCTTTCTTGTCCGTATTGAACGATGCCTGTTGGATTGCACTGGCCTGTGCAGGCAATCGATAGAGCTCAGAGAGAGCCGGATCCTCCGGTCCCGTGATCTCTGATCACGGGATCCGAGGACCCGCAAGCCCGCGGAGGCTGGGAGCAGGGGAAAGGCCCTTTGGTGATCTGGATCGTGTATATATAGCCTTCCTCCTGCTCCCTCTCTGGCAGATAAATTCCTTTCCTCTTCGTGCACAATAATAAAATGATCCTTTGATATAAAGGATCATTGTTCACCCTGTTTTGGAGATCTCCGAGCCCACAGGAGTACATACTCCTACCAACAATGCCTGTCTTATAATCACGTGAGAGCCGCCAGCACACTCCCCGATTAAGTCACCGACCAGGGCATAGGTGGATATCTATTATGAAATACAACATGAAGGCCAGGAGGACAGACACTACCATGCCGTGCGATGTCTTGTTGTCCTGTCTGGTTCTCTGTGTCGTCGGGGGAGTCTTGGTTTGTGGCAATGGGTGGTCTTGAAAGGGAAATGCGGCAACATGAAGTTTCTATTTCCGTGCTAACAGTCCCCAAAATACCTATTCCTGTGCCGACGCTTCTCAACGTTGGCGTTCTGTGAGCGTTCTTACCCATCAGTCGGCGCCGCTCGCTTGGAACTTCAGGGGGCCTGAATGGGGCTGCGGGGAAACGGCCGGTTGTGCTCTTGGCGGTCGCTTCCGTCCAAGTCGACGAATCAACAGCCAAGTCCCATTCACGGAAAGGAGTAAGCAGGCCCAGAAAAACCTGAGCCGCTCGATTCAGGGCCCAGCCGATGGAGTGCCAACAAAAATACCACCAAATAGCTCGACGCTTTGCTTGCGCCCTGGTGGGAGGTGCCGAATGGCCCTGGGCCGTTGCTTTCCCCTATCATCCAACGGCCAGAGAAAGCAGCAGTCACGCCCACCATACTGAAGACTGGCCTCGTCCTCCTTCTGCTCCTTCCCCTCTTGTCTGGGACAGTGGTAAACGCGCAAGGTGAAGGGGATGGATAGGTGGAGTACATTGGCGTAAGTAACTCTCTTTTCAAACTAATTGATGTCGCCAAAGTAGACATCAGCCTCACATCCATCTAGCCCCGAGAAGCTCGACCGCTAACCAGCAATAATATTTCAAAGAACGTCAACCTCCCCCAACGCACATGAGTCACCGGGCTGTTTCGTACGTGCTGCTGCCAAGGAGGCAAGAGGCAAAACGCCAAAACGTGAGGCAAGAAGGCCCTGCAAGAGGGACAATGCCCCTAGCAAGGTAAGTTGGGCACACCGGGGCGGTGGCTTCAGGTCAGGCTGTTAATTATTGTGTTCGGTCACTAACATGCTTCATTGTCGACCATAGTGTCAAAAGGGCGACACCTGCCTTACAACCTCGCGTGTTGTGTATTTCCGGCGTGTTTCTAAGTCAGGTGCTTGTGGGTTTGAGCCGAAAATAGTGCGCTCCGCTAACCATGAGCCTACCGGGGATGGGGTCAAAAAGGCCAAGGAGATCCTAAAGATTGCTTCCTAGGCTACGGCGCTGCAAATAGTTTCTGCGCTGGGAATGTCTAAGACGGGGCGATCTGCATGGCTACGTATGAGGCTGTAAACCCGTTATTTTACGCTACAGGATTTAGGCGTACGCAGTGGGCTGTATCAGCGCTTAGTCATTGTTTCTGTTAGATTGTTTTAGCTGTGTGCACACGGGCATCCGCACACCAAGCGTGGGGCGTTATTATCAGGCAGTACTTTTATCCGGCAGATAGTCCTGGGTCAACGGTTTAGAACCTTCTTGCTTGACACTACTTCTGTGGCCGCCCGCCGGTATGAAAATCTCGGCACCTGGCCAAGTCAAGGGGTCGGATGCGCTCCGTCTCAGGGGTCGGCGCGGGGCCCGAGTGGCGGCTCTGGGGATAGGAACAGCTAGGTGGTATCTAATTGTGTTGACGCGCGGCCATAACTACTTTTCCGTGCACGATTCCTCAGACCACACGCTACAGTGATTCCTGGCCCTGAGGGCCGACACCATCTCGTCAGCGTCGGCTGGATGTTCCATGATGGGGTGCGGATACCCCCGAGAAACGCCCCGGCCTCGACCGGTGGGGGGCGGCTGGCTCCGCTCTTGGCACTTACACGCGCAAAGGCGACACGACAAGCCAACAACCAACAACACAAGCAAAAAGAGTAAGCACACAGTACGCTGCGCCTCGTTCTATTTGAAGCCGCCCCGACTGCGCCGCAAATGTTGGAACCGTCACCCAACGCCGTGCGATTGGTAGGGGAAGAATTTGAGTAAATGCTTCACAAGCTCGTATATCTTCGCCCACATCCGCTGCCCCTAGAATCCGGGTTACTGCCACCCATGACAACATTGCTATCCATTGCTATCAGGACTTTTCGAACATCCAAACTCATCAAATCTTCACGGAACGTGAGCTCCCGTGCCGCGCGAACCGATTCGAACAACCCCTGTCACCACGAATACAGCCGCAAGCACAGCCCATCACCTATCCTACCATGCTTAGAATTGCCTCCGGCCCGCTCCTCCTTTTCCCTCTCCTATCAGGGGCCTGGCCTACCGGGGGACTCTGGAAGAAGGGAATCAGTCGGGTCGATTTTGTATCCGTGGGGGTAAGGTTTTCTCACAAAATTCTGACTTTTAGTAACGGACCAAAACATCTTCCACGACGTGGTTTGAACGGTCGCTGGTGGGTTACCTACTAAAACTGTCGCGCTGCGTCTCAGGAAACCAGCAATGATTACGGGGTTCATTACTGTTATTGCAAAGTAGAGGGTATGCAGTAGAAGGATTGTCTTGATTTCTACCTCTAAGGAACTAATAGGAAAGCGCCCGAGGGTCTACCACCCTCGGGGTCTTTATACACGAGTGCGCAATAGGAGTGGAGAGCCCTTCTCGGCGTCGCCGAGTGCTTTGTAACTGCTTGTTGAGCACCTGCGACGCCGATGAGGGTGGTGATGCAGATCCCGGCCGGCATAGCCGGGGTACCCCCTCGATCCTTTGCGACACACCCCCCAATTGGTGCCCGGAAGGCACCGGCTGTAGTAAACAAAGGAGAGCTAAAATGAAAGTATCACGAGCGTTTTTGTCCTTTTATTAGGTGCTCGTTTTGGCGTTTTCTAGACCTGACCCGAAGCTCCGGGTGCTCGTTAGTGAGCCTGGCCCAGAGGGTCGGCGCCTTTCGTGGGGGCTCCTTCCCTCCTTAAAGATCTGGGTGCTCCTTCCCTTTTGGTGCGCACCCGGCACCTGCCGTTGGTTGCGCGATATTAAAAAAGGTTCTACCGTTAGCTTTTGCCCAAGCGTTCCTTTTTCCTCTCCTTTTTTCAGCAGCAACCAACAATTTATACGTAATAATACCCTCAACCCCTCCAGCGGTAGGCCCAGGCTAACTTTTATGCGTTATTGGAGCCCAAACCTTAAAATAACCGTAAGTTTATTTTATTCCCGCGTTTCCGGGCGCGCGCGTGCGTGCGCGCAACGAGTTAAAAAACACCTGACGCTAACTTGTTGCAAATGTTTGGCAATACCAAATCTCGGCAAAAGAGGGCGGCGGAGCGGGCGCAAGCCCGTAAGCAGTAAAAGCTTTATACTTTTTAAATTGCGGTTGTAAAAGTGCGTTAACCATATTGGGCGTATAAAAAGCGTTTGGATTACGACCTAGCGTTAGCTTTCCAAGCCTCGCAGGCGGAGGCTTCGCAGCCTCCGCTTGCAGTAGCAGCAACAGCAGCAGCAGCAGCAGCGCCGCCGCCGCCGCCTACCGCGCCTCCGGCGCCGCCACCGCCCGCGCGCCGCCCGCTGCCATCCGGGCGCCCGCTCCCGCCGCCGCCGCAAAGGGCGAGGTATTCGGACCTCGTCCCCTCCGCCGCTACCGCCGTCGCCTTCAAGGCCCTGGCCTTTATTAAAAACACGTCCGTTAAGCGGCCCTTTTCCGTCGTTCCGTCGGGAATGTCCCTTTCGTTCGAAAAGGTGCGTTTTCCAATCCCTAACTGGGTAAACGACGAAGGGAGGGTCCGTGTAACAAGGGGTCAAAGACGGCTTGGAGAAAGAATCTCTAGATTGCAGATAATCTTTCTATGGGCTCAAGAGATGCTTGAGGAAGAAGGAATCTTTCATGGAGGACATAGGAGATGGCAGGGTTTATATAAACCACCCTGTAATCCGTACGAAGTATTAAGTACATGATTCACACTGCCCCTCCGGCCTTCGGCCTTTGGGCCTCGGGGCCGTTGGGCACCTATACCGGTTCCCGGACCTTCTGTAAGGCCAATTAGGTAAGTCCACAGGTTCTTCCGTGTAACACTATCCTCCTCTTCCTAAGGCGCGTCTCGAAACCTTTTAAAGCCCGCTTAAGGGATGCGGCTGTGCCTATATCTTATAACACGCGGGGGTCCCTAAGCTTATCGGGGTTAAGCCGATAAAAGGCAACAACGTGTTACTTAAACCCGTCGGTATCAAAATGCTCCCAAAGTTCCCACGTCCAATCCTTTTTGCGTAAGTAATCTTCCCATCGGACAAAGTAACGAACCTTCCCGCCTATATCCATAAAATCCATAACCTTTTCTACAACGAAATCTCCTATAACCGAAAAGGCCTCCCGCAATACCTAGTCAAGGTCAGGTCGTGCCTAAATGCTAAAGCGGTAGGGTTCGATAAAAAACACGTGGAAAGCGTTATAAATTTTCCAAATTTTAGGCAAAGCCAATCGTACCGCCGTAAAAGAAATAACCTTAAAAATCCGGAAGGGCCCGAGCATTTTAGCATCAAATTTTTTAGTAAGGCGACGGGTCTTTATATACCGGGCGTTTAACATAACGAACTATCCTTCGGTGAAAACCGGCGAAGGGCTTCTCCTTTTGTCAGCCCAATACTTCATTCGTTCCCGGGCTTTTTCGAAATATTATTTAACTTCTTCATGCACCTAGGTTATCCAATGCCGGTAGAATTGGCTTGCTAAATTGCGTACTCGTTCTAAAAGAAGGGGATTATTAGAAGCTAGGTGGTACCCGTAGTTAGCGAAAAAGGGAGTAATAAAGGTACTTGCCGAAAATATATTATTATAAGCAAATTCCGCCGTAAGTAATAGCTTAACCCAGTTAATTATTTCGTAATTTACGAAAAACCTAAAGTAGGCTTCCAAGCTTTAATTAAACCTTTCGGTTTATCCATCCGTTTAAGGATAGAAAGCAGTGCTCATTCTTAGCTTAATACCTACCAAACGGAAAAAATCTTTCCATAAATAGCTCGTAAATCTAAAATCTTTATCAAAGATAATATCCAGAGGCATACCGTGCAATCGCCAGTATTCTTTAGCGAAAATGCGGATAAGGTTATCCGACTTCTTACCCTCAACTTTAAAAGGAACGAAATACGCCATTTTAATAAAAGGGTCTACCATTACCCAAATTGAATCGCACCCATCGCTTAAAGGGAGGTCCGTAATAAAGTCCATAGCCACCGTTTTCCAGGGCTGGTAATGCAGCTCCATAAGTTATAAGGGTCCAAAAGGGGCATGCCTTAAGGCCTTATTGCGTTAGCACTCCAGGCATCCCCTTACGTATTCCCGGACTTTTGCCTCAATATTAAGCCACCAAAAATGCCAAATAATTAACTCGAAGGTTTTATCCATACCCATATATCCAGCGACTTTTATATCATATTCGGACTCGAAGACTTCCTTTTGCAAAGCCTCCGTTAGCACCCACAATCTTTCCTTATAATAAAAAAGGCCATCCTCAACTTCTTCACCCTTTTCGGGCTTCTAAAGGCGGCCCTGGTATTCGGAATCCGATATACCAACTTGCTTAACTTTATCAGTAAATTCCGTAACCCACTTTAGGACTGGAATACTGCAAAACCGGCCTAAGGACAGGAAAAAAAAAAGTGCTCCTTACGGCAAAGCTTCTTCCATAAAATTATCTCCTTATCCTTCCAAAGCCGAAATTCTTGCTAAAAAATGTTTTTCTTGCAAAATCGTCGTAATCGGCTGATCCTCACTCCTCCCTTTCTCAAGCTTGTACTAAAATAATCTCGACAGCACATCAGCCTTTTCATTTTGCTTTCCTAGCCGGTAATTAATCATAAACCAATAACCAACCAGCTATTATGCCCATCTAGCTTGCTTTCAATTAAAAACTTTAACCGTCAGGAAATATTCGAAGTTCCGGTAATCCGTATAAACCTCTATCCGGTACTTTACCCTTTCAAAGTAATACCTCCACCTAACGAAGCAATCAACGACCGCCAAAAATTCCTTATCGTAAATTTTATAGTTAATTTCGGCGGGCGACATTTTACGTAAATAGAAAGCAACGGGGTATAATTTATTAATTTCGGGGTCCCTTTGGAATAACACCCTTCCAAAGGCAAAATCCAAAACGTTTACTTCAACTTATACTGGAAAAAATGGGTCGAAATGCCGGAATATCGGAAGCGAAACGAAAGCGACTTTAAAGGCTTCAAAAGCCTATTCCATTTCGGGGGTCCATCGCCATTAGCTTTTAAGCAAAGCGTTAGCCGTCGTTATAAGCCTAACGATTCCTAAAAACCCCTTAATAAACCTCCTATAAAGGTTAGCAAAAGCAACGAACAACTGGGAGTTTTTAAAGCAATTGGGGGCCTTCCATTAGATAATAGCATCAACCTTGTCCTTGGACATTGCGATGCCCTCGGGTCCTATTATATAACCAAAAAACTCGACTTCGTATACCCCCCAAACGCATTTACAAAGGGCCACAGCCAGGTTATGTTTAATAAAGCGGCGAAGCACCTCCTTTACCAAACTATCGTATTATTCCTTAATCTCTACGTATATTAAAAGGTCATCCAAATACACAAAGAGCCCGGCATCGATAAAATCCATAAAAATATAGTTCATCATACTTTAAAAAGTGGCGGGGGCGTTAATAAAGCCCATAAGCATAACCGTGAACTCGAAAACGCCGTATTTGCAACGGAAAGCCGTAAACCATTCGTACCCTTTTTTCATCCGAATCAGGTTAAACCCAATTTTAAAGTCGATCTTCGTTTTCCATTTGGCATTCCGAAATCGATCCTAAAGCTCCGTAATAAACGGGATAAAGCACCAAATCGGAATCGTTTTAGCGTTTACGTCCCTATAATCAACCACCACCCTTAAAAGATCGAAAGGGTCTTTCTTTTCTGCAAACATAAAAGGCGAACTATTAGCAATTTTGCATAACCTAACCTTGCCGGTTCGTATTTGCTTTTCCAACCACGGCTTTAAAACGTCCAGCTCTCTTTAGCTCATTTGGTATAAAGGGCCATAAGTTAATTGGGCTCCTTCCTTTAAATAAATTTCGTAATCCCAAAACTAATAATCGGGAAAACGGGTAACGGCCGCTTCCGTCATAATAAAAAAAAACTCCCTAAACTCCTCTAATACCGATTCGAAGCCGTCCGAATCCGCTTTAGTCACTTCCTCAAAGGAAGAAATACCGTACCCGTATTTAATAACGGCAATAATCGCGGGCTCAACTATTTTCATATTCTCCCGAAAGCGTAAACCTTTAAGCGGCCGTAAATCCTATAGCTTTCGGGCCCGGGGCTTATTACACTTCCAACATTTGTCCAAATCCATCCGGATATCCCAAAGGTCGCGATCCAGTAACCCCAGCGGTAAGTATTACCTTTACCATACGAAAAGCAAAATAATATCGCAATCTGGATCAGTAGGACTAACTTCGAACGTTTCCGTAAAATAATACGTTTTGTACCGGAAAGTAACGTCAACGACTAATTGCTTTCCGGCCTCTAATTCGATTTTCCCTAAAAAAAAGGTCATCACGCGAAGGATAACTCTATCAACCAGGTAACCCAGGAATTGCTTCGCTATTTTATCCGACATAACCTTCGTATCGCTACCTCCATCCAAAAAAACCCGGACAAGTATCTCCTTCGATCCCCTCGCCCGTATATACATACGGAAAATCGGTCTTGCGAATTCCTTATCCGTTAAAAGCCTTCGGGACTAGTTAGCGGCGATAATCAATAGTTATCAACAGTCATCATCCGATTCCGAATCTAATAGTTTAAAAATTCGTAATTCGCTCGGGGCTTCTAAAATAAGGCCAACGATTTTAGCCTTTTTAACCTATAGCTATTCCTCCTATTCGTCCGTTACAAAGCGTTTAAAAATAGATTTGGCACCGGCCGTTTTTGCTGGTATAGGAGGGAATTCCTTACCGTTAGTGTCCTTTTTAGCGTAACATTCTAACGTATAATGCCCTTCTCTTCCGCAGCGCCAGCAATCGGCCTTAGCCAACTTTCGTACGTCGATATCGCGTTATTCGATTCCTTCGAATGCCAATTTGGTAGTAATCCAAATGTTATTCTTTTTATCGGCGGCCTTTTTATCATTAGCCTTCTTTCCGAAACGGGAGCTTAAGGATGGACTTAGGTTCCTATCTTTGGAGCCCTTACCGCGGCGACGGCCCGCGTTCAAACGCTCCTAATTCGAAACGGGCTCGTCTTTTCCCTTTTCCTTTTAACCCGTTCCTTACATCAAAACCTTAATAAAAGCTCTATCCGCGAGCTTTTGCTCGTAAATAATCCCTGCCTTTTAAAAAGCTTCAAAAAATTCGGCGTCGTCCGTAAAAATTCAACCCTTATTGGCATATACCAAATCGGCGATACCTTCGGGTAGCAAAAATCGGACGAAATCCCGGAAGGTCGTACCGGTCCATCGGGTAATAATATTATACTGCCCCAACTCCGTTAAGTAACCGACGATATCGCCGTTATACTTTAAAAACCGGAGCTTTTTGGCATCGGTTCGTTCCTCGTTAAAATCCTTATAATGTTCCTCCAACAACGAAACGTATCCTTTCCAAAAATCTTAAACGTTCATGGATTCCAATAAACGTACCCTGGCCACATGCCATTAAAAAACGGCTCCTTTTAGGAAAAACCCAACCCAAATAATACGGTACGGATCACCCGTAAAACTTTGGGGGCAGGCGTTCATATAAGCCTGTACCACGAACCACCAGTCCTTAAATTTGGTACGATCCCCTTCAAAGGCGCTAAGGGCTTTAAATTGCACGGGGTTAACCATAAAAACCGTGCCCTAGGGAATTCCCCTAAAGGGTTACTGTCACGGGACAAGACCAAGGTTGTACCACGTGCACCACGAAGGCAAAAGAGGAACGTTGTTGTAGCTGGGACTACAACCGTGCGAGGTCCTTATCAAGGGATCGCACCGTGACAGTTACGAAGCCCTATCGCCTAGCGGAAAAAGTAATCGGAACAACCGTAACCTTCGGTTAAAAGGTCTCGGTAGCAAGTTATTATCGCTATCATCCGATTCCAAAAAATCCGAAAAATCCGGATTACCGGCAGGTTATCCTTGTATCCGTCCCGGCGTAATACTTATGCGGGCTTAATTTACTCGGGTTTATAAATCCCTTAAGGTCCGTTCCATTTATGCGGCTAGCAAACCGGCGTTTAATCCGACGATCCGTTCCCGCGCCATCGAACTTATTTATTTAAAAGCGGAAGGCGGAAATATATCGGTATCAACTTCGGCCCTATCTTCCCTAATAAGTACGTTTTAGGGAGAGCTTCGGTTTGATCCGGGTTGTTGAGACGATCGTTGCAGGGCCGAGAGTACAGTAGCTAATTTAAGCCGCTTTCCTTATGCTATAAGCCGCCGGCTTTCCCGTACGGCGTCCTTAACAAGCTGGCGAATTTAGGCCAATATACGTCGCTCGGCTTCGGTGAAGGCCTCGGGCGAAACATGCTCCTTGGTTAAAAGATTCTAGATCTAGGCATCCTTATCGACGGCCCAGTTAGTAACTCCCTTTTCGAAAGTGGAAAATCGTGCTTATAGGTTTTGCAAATGGTTTTGTTAGGCCCGAATAACATCCCGAAGCTAAACTAGGGCCTCCGAACGGGTCTGTTGCTCTTTAGCCAAAATAGCAACCGTAGCCCAAACTTATTATGCAAATACCTAGCTTTCTCCGATAATCCGTTACCGGAATGCCTTTTGTTAGTCGGCGGAAGCGATTAGGCTTTTTTTATATAAAGAAACGACGGTATTGTACGCGTAGGTGATATGGTTGTAATAGGTCCTTATTTCGCGGATTTGTTCCCGATCGGCGAGGATTTCCTGGCTTACATTTCGGAATAAGGCCGAAATTGCTTCGTACGTACTAATAAATTCCCGTTGGATTTCGGTTATCCAGCTTGGGGGGTTCTAAAAGCGTCCCACGGATATAAGGGCTTATTGTTCGAAGGCTATGCTGAAGGGGGGTACCGAATACAAGATAAGTGCCCCCTAATCGTCAAGCATAAAAGTATCTTAACGTTTTTCCGGTATAAACCGGGAGGGGCCTTCGGGGGCTTTTCCGGCCGCTTTTCCAAATTAGGCCAGCATCGTATTGGCAAATATACCGGAATCGCTAAGCAAAAAAAGGGATTCCGTTAATTCCCGGGCCGGCATACCAAAATCGCTTAATAAAGAAAAAGATATCGTTACAAACAAAATAAAAAGGTCCGGTTCCCTATATTCCTAGGCAGCGTAAAATCCCAAACGTACAAAGGAAATCTTCCGGCCTCTTTTAAAATCCCGTAATTTCGCCAAAGCGACTAAAAAAGTAAAACGACCCTCTTATATATTCTTCTCGCTTTCACCCGTTCGAAAACACCGGTAACAGTCAAAATGTCTGTGGTATGGCCCCAAGGTTTTATTCGCTAAAAAAAGCAACAGTTAGGGTTTAAAGGTACCGACTAACAAGGCCTCTCCAAAGCTTAAAAGGAAAAATAATGAAGCTTCCGTCAGGGGGCAAAGCGTAAAAAAAATTATTTATAACAAAGGGTCAAAAACGGCTTAAAAAAAGAATCTCTAGATTGCAGATAATCTTTCTATGGGCTCAAAAGATGCTTGAGGAAGAAGGAATCTTTCATGGAGGACATAGGAGATGGCAGGGTTTATATAAACCACCCTGTAATCCGTGCGAAGTATTGAGTACATGATTCACACTGCCCCTCCGGCCTTCGGCCTTTGGGCCTCGGGGCCGTTGGGCACCTATACCGGTTCCCGGACCTTCTATGGGGCCGATTAGGTGAGTCCACAGGTTCTTCCGTGTGACAGTCCGCCCGGCGGACGTAAACAGCGAAAAGGAGGGAAAAAAAAAGGAAAAGGAGGAGGAGGTTAACGAGATCTTATGGTCGCCTCGGGCAGACCGATAGAGTTGGGGTAAACCCCCGTTCCCGGTAAGTTTTGCGTGTTTATGCTATTTAAGCATAAGCTTATTAGTTTAAGTGCTTCCAGCGCACCCGACTGCTTTTCCCAAGCTTTACCCCCCTTTTTGTGCTAACTTTCCTTTATAGTTTTCGCGCGGCCGTATTCGCGCCCCCGTTTCCCGTCCCCGCCGGCCTGCCCTCGAAAGGGGCACCGTTATCGGGATGCCTAAGGGGGCGACCCCTCGGGCTGTCCCGTGCGACGGCTGCACCCGCGCGTACCTCACGGGGTACCGCGGGCTTTGCTCCGACCGTCCTATGCGCCGTAAACGCAAGGACGGCAAAGCCCCTTGTTGTTAGTAGTGCTCGGCGGGTCACTTTTGTAAGCCTCTACCTGCGGACGAGACTTTCCGTAGTAGGGCTATCCTGCTCGGAAAGGCTTTCGCCCGTAACGATAGGACGGAGGTTCGGAAACTCCGCATTATCGTCCGCGATTTGATTAGGCCGTATCCGCGTGGTCATTTAAAGACAATCACGCAAAAAAAAAGCGATTCGGAAAAGGAGGAGGTGCGCGCGAAGCGTCCCCGCAAAACAAGGGATACTCCTCGGAATTAAGGCCCGAAAAGGAGACGGGATGACGATAATGACGATAAGGGAGGCGCGGTGGGAAATATGATGCTGGCCGGGTATCGTCGCTTTAGCGACGACTTTCTAGCTGGCATCGCTTTTATAGGCGCTAATTACCGCCGCGAGCGCGGTATTTAGCCCCCCCGCGCTTTAAAAAGCTTAAAAAGGAAAGGGAAAAGGAGGAGGGGAATAGGGAAAAGGAAAGGGAAAAGGAGGAGGGGAATAGGGAAAAGGAAAGGGAAAAGGAGGAGGGAAACGTTTACGGCTATAAAAAGCCGTTTATCTTTTATTCGTTGTTTTTGGGCTGCAAAGCCCGTCTCCACCTCTTCGTGCTGCTGCCGCCGCCTTTTTTACGTTGTTTTTTTTTTTTTTTAAAAAGAAAATGCATATTGGGTTGTTTTGCTCGTTTGTGCCTTGCCGAGCTTCCGTTAACGTAGTTTCCTTTTCGTTACTTAACCGAGCTTTAAAAAACCTTTCGGGCGGCGTTGTGCAACTTTAGGAGTGATTTGAAATGCTTAAATTTGGCTTTCGATAGTGCTTTGGTTAGGCCGTTTGCTGGCATCTCGGAGGTTTTGAAATAGGTAACTTTAAAGGACCTTTTCGAATGCTTTTAACGTAGCCACATGTTTTGGATATTAACGTATCGGAATGCGGTTGCAATACGGGCGTTATTTTATACTACTAATCGAATCGTTTGCTTATTATCGCAAAAAATCCTCCAAAGCTCGCCGAGCTCCAGCTGCACGTTTTGGAAAAATCTTTTTAAAGCTATAGTTTTTTTGGCCACTTTGGCGAGCGTTAAAAGCTCCGCTTCGGTGGTTAAGGTTGTAACGGTTGCTTGTTTTCCTGCCCTCCAATTAACCGGTCCTTTAAAAAGGAATATAACGTAGCCTTTTAAAAAGTGCCTTATTTCGGGGTCGTTTGCATAAAAAGCATCTCCCGTAATTCTTAGGTGCTTAAACTTTCGGCTCCGACTATACTTAATAGCTAAAAACCTCGTTCCGTGCAAATATTTGATCGTTTGGTTTGCAGTTTTGTAATGCGTAAGCGAAAGGTTGGTTAGGTGCTTAGAAAGCGCTACGGTTGCGTACGCAACGTTTGGTTTAACCATAATTGCCGTGTAAAGTATCGACCCTACTTTCTCTTAAAAAATTAGTACCTTTTGCGCAATAGCTATGTTTAAATGCTTTGTAAACTCCTTAACAGGGAGTAGGATGCTTGGAAAAACTGCCTTATCGTCCAGGTTAAAGCGGTGGGCGATTTTTTCGATATAAAAGTTGTACAGTAGGTTAACAGTACGGTTTTCCCTGTTCCTAACGATCCTTATGCCTAAAAACCACTTTAGCGGACCTTTTCGCATTTCGTACTTATTACGGAATCTTTTTAATACGCGTTATGCTTTGCCCGCATGCTTTTTACGGTAAAAAAGCACGATATCGTCGATATAAAAAAGCAGGAAGATTTGGCGCGTTTCGTCCATAAACAAGCAGGGCTCGTTTGCAGCCGCTTTTAAGCCGAATTCCCTAAAGGTTGCTGCCAATTTTCGATATTAAAGTAAGGGAAAGTTTCGCATTCCGTAAAGGGCTTTTTAAAGGCGTGCTACGTAGCCTGGTTTCGTAAAGCCAGGTGGAAGGTTAACGTAAACTGGCTCGTGGTTTGTACCGAGCTTTGCGTATAAGAACGCGTTGCTTACGTCCATTTGGTGCGCTTCCAGGTCGAAGTAAGCTATAATCGCCATTATAATTTTGAACGTTCGAGCAGCGAGCGTTGCGGCGTAGGTGTTTTGTAGCGAGTTAACCGGTTGTTGGTTACCCCTAACCATTGCTTTCGTTTTAAACTTTTCGAAGTATCCGTTTTCGTTAAATTTGTAAGCAAATACCCATTTGATATCAAACGCCCTGTTAAGGGCTTTAGCGCGCGGTAGTTTAGCCTAAATGCCTTTTTTTATAAACCTTGTCATTTTTGCCCGGGCGGCTTTTTTAAATTGGGGTCCCAACGGGTGCTTATCAAGCTTTTTCTAGGATTTGGGGACGCTTTATAAAGCATCCCGGTATATCCTTTTGCCTGCCTGGTATTTGAGCCTGTTTGCCGTTTTTAAAGTTATGGCCGCAACGACCTCGTAAAGGGGACGGTGGCCTTTAAAGCTTTCTGCTATCGCTTTTTAGTAATTAAGCAAATACGTGCAGAAAAAGTCGTCCTACCGCTATTTAAGTGATTTCCCTTTAAAGGGTTGTTCTGTTAGCTCTTTGCCTTATAGCGTAGCGAACACGTAATTGATAAGGTTCCTTTGCTAATTGGCCTTCCTTTTTAGGGATCGTTTTTCCTTTAGCTTTTACCTCCTCGCCGCCTTCGAGTCCCTAACAAACTGCTAAGCGGTTAGCATTTAAAAAGCAGGTGGTGCTTGCGCCGGTGTTTGTGGAACACTCGTTAACTGTTGCGGCGCAAGTAAAAAAGGCCGTTGTTAATCCTTTTTAACTGGTTAATTGTTGGTTTTAACCACGATTGTGTTTCGGATTTCCGGGCCGTTATCGGGTTCCGGAGTGCTCGGTTGTTGTTCCCGCGTATCCGAATATCGTGAAGGAAAGCGCGTTATAGGTAGCGAGCGCTAACGCCCTTTTAGCGGCTTATCCTTTTCACCCCCCAGATTTGTAGGGCTGTTACCCCTTATTTTGCTAAGGCCGCTGTTAAAGCCATTATTTAACTCCTAACTGCGCACCGGCTCCTTTGTTTGGCTGCCTTTTGAAGCATTTGGAGTCGGGATTTTTTACGTGGTTTAACGTCGCACGTTTACGGCGTTTTCCGCGTTTTTTTAAACCAGTTCTACAACCTGCTTTTTAAAAGGTTAGTCGTCGACGATCTCTTTTAGCGCCTGCACCCCCGAATTTTAACCCGGATGCTCGGTTGCGGTAATAGGTGCTTCCGGAACTTTTGGCGTTAAAAATCCGAATGCATTTGCAAATCCTTTTCGGGATTAAAAAGGCTCCTTCTGCTTATCCATTGCCAAAAGCATATCGTATATTTTTTAGGCGATAGGAAGCTCCTTTCCTATTTTTGAAAAAAAGGTTCCTTTATTAAAACGCACGTCGCGGGATATTATAATACGTGCTTTATTCGGTACTTAGATCCTATAGATGTACGAGGCTTTGTAGCCCACTAGGTATCCGATATGCCCGCGCGGTTATACTTTAAATTCGGTGCGTTTATTGTTTTTGGCTTTTTCCGGGTTAAGCACGTAAGCTCGATAGCCGTAAGCATAAATCCCGTCCCAATCCGGGCGCAAATCCGTTTTTAGCCTTTTAACGAGCTCCGGGGTGTAATAACGGAAATACCCCTTAAACTAGGCGAGCATAACTTCGTTAAGCGAACGCATCCTTTTCAAAGACGAAAAGCTCATGTTCTTAAGCCAGATGGCTGCGTATACGGCTTCCGGCTAGAGATTTTCAGGAAGGTTGGCGCTTTGCCGCATGCGTATCGAGCGAATAATAATGTAACAAGGGGTCAAAGACGGCTTGGAGAGAGAATCTCTAGATTGCAGATAATCTTTCTATGGGCTCAAAAGATGCTTAAGGAGGAAGGAATCTTTCGTGAAGGACATAGGAGATGGCAAGGTTTATATAAACCCTTTGTGATCCGTGCGAAGTATCGAGTACATGATTCACACTGCCTTCCGACCTTCACCGCTTGGCCTTAGGGCCGTTAACCGCCTATGCGGGTCTTCGACCCTCCGTAAGGCCGACTCGTAATGCCGACTAGTTAGGTCCACGGGTTCTTCCGTGTGACACTATCCTCCTCTTCCTAGGGCGCGTCTCGAAACCTTCCGAAGCCCGCTTAAAGGATGCGGCCGTACCTATGTCTTGTGGCACGCGGGGGTCCCTAAGCTTATCGGGGTTAAGCCGATAAAAAGCAATAACGTGCTGCTTAGATCCGTCGGTATCGAAATGCTCCCAAGGTTCCCACGTCCAGTCCTTTTTACGTAAGTAATCCTCCCACCGGACAAAGTAACGAACCTTTCCTCCTGTATCCATAAAGTCCATAACCTTTTCTACAACGAAATTTCCTATAACCGAAGGGGCCTCCCGCAATACCTGGTTAGGGTTAGGTCGTGCCTAAATGCCAAAACGGTAGGGTTCGATAAGGGATACGTAGAAAGCGTTATAAATTTTCCAGGTTTTAGGCAGGGCCAATCGTACCGCCGTAGGAGAAATAACCTTAAAGATCCGGAAAGGCCCGAGCATTTTGGCATTGAGTTTTTTGGCGGAGCGACGGGTTTTTATGTGCCGGGCGTTTAACATAACGAACTGTTTTTCGGTAAGGACCGGCGAGGGGCTTCTCCTTTTGTCGGCCCAATGCTTCATTCGTTCCCAGGCTTTCTTAAGGTGTTGTTTGGCTTCTTCGTACACTTAGGTTATTTAATGCCGGTAAAGTTAGTTTGTTGGATTGCGTATTCGTCCTGGGAAAGGGGGATTATTAGAAGCTGGGTGGTACCCGTAGTTGGCGAAAAAGGGAGTAATAAAGGTACTTGCCGAAAATATATTATTATAAGCAAATTCCGCCGTAAGTAACAGCTCGACCCAGTTAGTCATTTCGTAATTTACGAAAGACCTAAAGTAAGCCTCCAAGCTTTAATTAAACCTTTCAATTTATCCATCCGTTTGGGAATGGAAAGCAGTGCTCATTTTTGGCTTAATGCCTACCAAACGGAAGAAATCTTTCCACAAATGGCTCGTAAATTTAAAATTTCTATCAGAGATAATATCCAGAGGCACACCGTGCAATCGCCAATATTCTTTGGCGAAAATGCGGATGAGGTTATCCGACTTTTTACCCTCGATTTTAAGGGGGACGAAATGCGCCATTTTAGTAAAGGGGTCTACTATTACCCAGATTAAATCGCACCCATCGCTTAAAGGGAGGTCCGTGATGAAGTCCATAGCCACCGTCTTCCAGGGCTGGTAATGCAGCTCCATAAGTTATAGGGGTTTAAAAGGGGCATGCTTTAAGGCCTTATTACGTTAGCACTCCAAGTATCCCCTTACGTATTCCCGGACTTTTGCCTCGATATTGGGCCACTAAAAGTGCCGAATAATTAACTCAAGGGTTTTATCCATACCCATATGTCCAGCGACTTTTATATCATGTTCGGACTCGAAAACTTCTTTTTGCAAGGCCTCCGTTAGCACCCACAATCTTTCCTTATAATAAAGGAGGCCATCCTCTACTTCTTCACCCTTTTCGGGCTTTTGGAGGCGACCCTGGTATTCGGGATCCGATATACCAGCTTGCTTAACTTTGTTAGTAAATTCCGCAGCCCATTTAAAAACAGGAATACTGCAAAGCCGGCCTAGGGACAGGAGGAAAAAAGGTGCTCTTTACGGCAAAGCTTTTTCCATAGGGTTATCTCCTTGTCCTTCCAAGGCCGAAATTTTTGCTAGGAAGTGTTTTTTTTGCAAAATCGTCGTAATCGGCTAATCCTCACTCCCCCCTTTCTTAAGTTTATGCTAGGGTAATCTCGACAGCACATCGGCCTTTTCATTTTGCTTTCCTAGCCGGTAATTGATTATAAACTAATAACCAGCCAGCTGTTATGCCTATTTAGCTTGCTTTCGATTAAGGACTTTAGCCGTCAGGAAATATTCGAGGTTCCGGTAATCCGTATAAACCTCTATCCGGTGCTTTGCCCCCTCAAGGTAATGCCTCCACCTAGCGAAACAATCAACGACCGCCAAAAGTTCCTTATCGTAAATTTCATAGTTAATTTCGGCGGGTAACATTTTGCGCGAATGGAAAGCAACGGGGTGCAGTTTGTTGGTTTCGGGGTCCCTTTAGGATAGCACCCCTCCAAAAGCAAAGTCCAAAGCGTCTACCTCGACTTGCGCCGGGAAAAACGGATCGAAATACCAAAATATCGGAAGCGAAACGAAAGCGACTTTAAAAGCCTCGAAGGCCTGGTCCATCTCGGGGGTCCATCGCTATTAGCTTTTAAACAGGGCGTTAGCCGTCGTTATAGGCCTAACAATTCCGGAAAACCCTTTAATAAACCTCCTATAAAAGTTGGCAAAGCCAATAAAGGATTGGGAGTTCTTAAAGCATTTAGGAGCTTCCCATTGCACAATGGCGTCCACTTTATCCTTGGACATTACGATGCTATTGGGTCCTATTATATAACCAAAGAATTCGACTTCGTGCACCCCCCAAACGCATTTGCAAAGGGCCACGGCCAAATTATGCTTAGTAAAGCGGCGAATCACCTCCTTTACTAAATCGTCGTATTATTCCTTAGTTTCGGCGTATATCAAAAGGTCATCCAAATATACAAGGAGCCCGGCATCGATAAAGTCCATAAAAATATAGTTCATCATGCTTTGGAAGGTGGCGGGGGCGTTAATAAGGCCTATAGGCATAACCGTAAATTCGAAGACTCCGTATTTGCAACGAAAAGCTGTAAGCCATTCGTAGCCTTCTTTCATTCGAATTAGGTTAAACCCGGTTTTAAGGTCGATCTTCGTCATCCATTTGGCATTTCGAAATCGATCCTAAAGCTCCGTAATAAGCGGGATAAGGCACCGAATCGGGATCGTTTTGGCGTTAACGTCCCTATAGTCGACCACCACCCTTAAAGGATCGAAGGGGTCTTTCTTTTCTGCGAACATAAAAGGCGAACTGTTGGCGGTTTTGCATAGCCTAACCTTGCCGGTTCGCACATGCTTTTCCAGCCAAAGCTTTAAAACGTCCAGCTCCCTTTAGCTCATTTGGTATAAGGGGCCATAGGTTAATTGGGCTCCTTCCTTTAAATAAATTTCGTAATCCCATAGCTAATAATTAGGAAAACGGGTAGCGGCCGCTTCCGTCATAATAGGAAGGAACTCCCTAAACTCCTTTAGTACCGATTCAAGGCCGTCCGAATCTGCTTTGGCCACTTCCTTAAGGGAAGGAATACTATGCCCGTACTTAATGGCCGCAATAACTGCGGGTTCGACCGTTTTCATATCCTCCCGAAAACGTAAGCCTTTTAAGGGCCGTAAGTCCTGTGGCTTCCGGGCCCGGGGCTTATTGCACTTCCGGCACTTGTCCGAATCCATGCGGATATCCTAAAGGTCGCGATCCAATAAGCCCAACGGTGGGTGTTGCCTTTGCCATGCGAAAGGTAGGATAACGTCGCAATCTAAATCCGTAGGACTAACTTCGAACGTTTCCGTAAAATAGTGCGTTTTGTGCCGGAGGGTAACGTCGACCACTAGTTGCTTTCCGGCCCTTGGTTCGACCGCCCCTAAAAAGGTAGTTATAATACGGGGAATAGTTTTGTCGACCAAATGCCTTGGAAGCTGCTTGGCTATTTTGTCCGAAATAACCTTCGTATCGCTACCTCCGTCCAAAAGGACCCGAATAGGTATTTCCTTCGATCCCTTTGCCCGTATATATATACGGAGGATCGGCCTTGCAAGTTCCCTATCCGTTAAGGGCCTTCTGGTCCGGTTGGCAGCGATAGTCGATGGTTGTCAACAGTCATCGTCCGATTCCGAATCTGATAATTCAAAAATTCGTGTTTCGTTTGGGGCTTCCGAAACGAGGCTTGCAATTTTGGCCCTTTTAGCCTGTGGCTGTTCCTCCTGTTCGTCCGTCGCAAGGCGTTTAAAAATAGATTTAGCGCCGGCCGTTTTTGCCGGTGCAGGAGGGAGTTCCTTACCGTTGGTGTCCTTTTTGGCGTAACATTCTAACGTGTGGTGCCCTTCTCTTCCACAGCGCCAGCAGTCGGCTTTGGCCAACTTTCGTGCGTTGATATCGCGTTGTTCGATTCTTTCGAGTGCCAATTTGGTCGTAATCCAAACGTTACTTTTTTTGTTAGCAGCTTTATCGTTGGCCTTTTTTCCGGAACGGGAGTTTAAGGATGGACTTTGGTTTTTGTCTTTGGAGCCTTTGCTTTGGCGACGGCCCGCGTTCGAGCGCTCCGAAGTCGAAACGGGCTCGTTTTTTCCCTTATCTTTCGGGGTTAGCCCAGGGTTTTGGAGCATACCTTCGTAGATTTTGCCGGCTTTTTAGATTGCAGTAAGGAATTTTTCGTCCGTATTAAGGACTTTTCCGCAACGGGAATATACCAATTTGGTAATTTCCTTTGGAAGGGTGCGGGAAATGTGCTCCTTGAACATGACGCTGGACCATTGGACCGCTTCGTTAAGGTTAAAAAGCTTAGTAAGGTATTGAACGGTATTTCCTTTATACTTAAGCTCCCGCATTTTTTTAGCGTTGCGGTAGTGTTCGGTGGCGTCCCGGAAGCGTTTTTGTAGTGCCGCCGAATAGGCCCGCCAGTTGTTTTCGAGCTGCGCGTTTCGAAGGGACCGAAGGCGTTAATAATGCTAAATTTGTGCGTTTTCCGTAAGTAGGGACCCGACCCAGTTGATTTTAATTGTATCGTTAGGAAAGCTTTCGACGTAGGTTTTTATATAGGAGGTAACGCGAAGCCACTATAGCCTAAATTTAGCCAGGTTTTTGCCGTCGTAACTAGGTGGCTTGTTAAGCTGGATTGGGTTAATAACGGCCGTAGGGATCGGACTACGCGGGCGAGCAGTTTTTTGTTAAATGGCTTTAATAAAGTCCCGCAAATCGGTGTCCTTAAGGGCCCGTCCGTTATTTTCGGGGGCGTCGTCGTCCGAGGAGGAATCCGAGGGTTCCGAAGGTTCCGAAGGTTCCGAAGGAATAGCAATATGCCCGGGGGTATCGTTAGGTGGCCCCTAAGGAAGCCCCTAGGACGGCCCCTAAGGAAGTCCTTCGAAGCTTCCGGAGTGCCTGGAACCTGCCGTTGCGGCCCTGTACTGTTGTTGGGCAGCGAAAGCGGTAGCCCGAACTTGTTGCCGTCGGAGGTTATCGTCCAATAAGGGGTCGGCCTGTTGCGAGGATGCCGATTTCTTTATAGCCGATTGGGGTAACGGTTTTTCCGTGGAAGGAGCGGGTTCGTCCCTTGCTGGAGTGCTTTGGCGTGAACCTGGTGGAAGGGACGACCTTTGGAAGGCCGAAAGTACCGTAGCTGATCTAAGCCGCCTTCTTTGTGCCGCAAGTCGCCGGCTTTCCCGTACGGCGTCCCTAACGAGCTGATGCGTTTGGGCCAATATGCGCCGTTCGGCATTAGTAAGGGCTTCGGGCGATACGTGCTCTTTAGTTAGGAGATTTTGGATCTAGGCATCCTTATCGACGGCCCAGTTAGTAACTCCCTCCTCGAAGGTGGAAAGTCGTGCTTGTAAGTCCTGCAAGTGGTTTTGTTAGGCCCGAGTAACGTCCCGGAGCTAAACTAAGGCCTCCGAACGGGTTTGTTGCTCTTCGGCCAAAGTGGCGACTGTGGCCCAAACTTGTTATGCAAATACCTAGCTTTCTCCGATAATCCGTTGCCGGAATGCCTTTTGTTGA
The DNA here is from genome assembly GCA_000733355.1 of Falciphora oryzae. Lineage (NCBI taxonomy): Eukaryota > Fungi > Ascomycota > Sordariomycetes > Magnaporthales > Magnaporthaceae > Falciphora > Falciphora oryzae. The sequence continues at coordinate 411,222 of JNVV01000027.1, forward strand.
TCGGCGGAAGCGATTAGGCCTTCCTTATATAAAGAGACGACGGTATGGTACGCGTGGGTGATGCGGTCGTAATAGGTCCTGATTTCGCGGATTTGTTCCCAATCGGCGAGGATTTCCTAGCTCACACCTCGGGATAGGGCCGAAATTGCTTCGTGCGTACTGATAAATTCCCGCTGGATTTCGGTCATCCAGCCCGGGGGGTTTTAAAAGCGTCCCACGGATATAAAAGCTTGTTATTCGAGGGCCATGTCGAAAGGGGGTGCCGAATAAAGGATAAGTGCCCTTTAATCGTCAAGCATAGGGGTATTTTAACGTTCTTCCGGTGCAGACCGGGAGGAACCTTCGGGGGCTTTTCCGGCCGCTTTTTCAAATTAGGCCGGCATAATATCGGTAAGCATATCGGAATCGCTAAGCAAAAAAGGGGATTCCACAGCCGGCATGCCAAAATCGCTTGGTAGGGAAGGAGATATCGTTACCGACGAGATAAGGGGGTCCGGTTCCCTGTATTTCTGGGCAGCGTAAAATCCCAAAGGTACAAGGGAGAATTTCCGGCCTCTTTTAGAATCCCGTGGTTTCTCCAGGGCGATTAAAAGGGTGAAACGACCCTTTTATATATTCTTTTCGCTTTTACCCGTTCGAAAACACCGGTAACAGTTAAAATGTTTATAGTGTGGCCCCAAAGTTTTATTCGCTAAAGAAAGCAATAGTTGGGGCTTAGGGGTACCGACTAACAGGGCCTCTCCAAAGCTTAAAAGGAAAAATAGTAAAGCTTCCGTCAGGGGGCAGAGCGTAAAAAGATTATTTGTAATAAGGGGTTAAAAACGGCTTGGAGAAAGAATCTCTAGATTGCAAATAATCTTTTTATGGGCTCAAAAGATGCTTAAAGAGGAAGGAATTTTTCGTAAAGGATATAGGAGATGGCAGGGTTTATATAAACCTTTTGTAATCCGTACGAAATATCGAGTACATAATTCACACTGCCTTCCGACCTTCACCGCTTAGCCTTAAGGCCGTTGACCGCCTATGCGGGTCTTCGACCCTCCGTGAGGCCGACTCGTGATGCCGACTAGTTAGGTCCACGGGTTCTTCCGTGTGACAGATAACGTCCTGTTTTGCGCGCTCTATTTTGCTATTGGGTTCGTAAGTATCCGGCGGTAGGTTTTCCAGCTCGATACCTATAGATTCGCACCACCTTTAATACTATGTTTTCCCTTTATACGCGATTAGGGTTAGCTTGTTATCATGCCGGAAAATAGCGACCTTTAGGCTGTACTAACGGGCGACCTAGGCTTCTTAATTGATTAGCAAAGGCGTAAGTTTATCAGCACTCTTGCCGGATATCGTATACCCCCAAAACTTGCTATTAAAATCGTTTTTTAGTAGTAGAAGGACCTTTTGCTTGTTTCCGCTGGATGGAAAGTGGAATAGGTCCAATTAGACCTTTTAAAAGGGCTTGGGGGCCGGGTCCATTTGGCGTTGAGAGATGACCGCTTTGGCATGCGTTATTGCATAGTCCTCGCACTCGATCTGCCGTATCCCTTTGATTTGTACGTTCCGAGCGCTTTAGACCATGGCTTCGAATGCTTGTTGATTTAAATGTCTACTTCGTAAGTGCTATAAGTGTGCCGTATTTTTTTTGGGCTTGGTAAAATCGATGTTAGGGCGCCAGGTCGGATTGTCGCGCATTTGTTGAAAGTATTTGCTGCGTATGGCTATTACGAGCTTTGGGGGGAACTGTTCGAATGCTTTTAAAGCACGGCTATAGGAGGAAAAGTGCTTGTATTCGAAAAAAACAACATTGTTTTTACGTTCCAATTGCTTGACGAGGAGGCTCGAGTTTAGGGGCCTTATGCGGAGAGTGCAGTTTAGGCTATAGAACTACACGCTTGCAGCCATAAGCTTTGCTTCGGAGATGATATTGATATAAAAGCCATCCATAAATGCGACGTTATTAAGCACCAGGTCCTTGTCGCCGAAAAGCGATCCTTTAAAAGTGCGCTTCCCTTTGCCTAATATCGGGAGCGTTTAGGTACCGCACTCTACGGTCTCGCTGCCGTCGTTCGGTATAAAGGATCCTAGGTCCAGTTTATTGATGGAGTTAACCAGATGCATTGCACCGCAGTTATCCAAAAGCGTGCTGTACCAGTGCGCGTTATGCACCGGGCTGATCGTTGAGTATACCGCATTCGCGTTGCCAGTGTTTTCGAAGATTGCCGCGTTAATATAGCTTGGTTTGGGCTGGTTTTGGTTATTTCCTAAACTCTGCTGCTACTTCCCCCAATCGGAATTGGCGAAGCGATTAATCTCCAGCAGGGTCTTTTTAAGGCCTTTCTACTGTGGCTTTTCAAGTTCCTTTTTAATCGCTTTGACCTTTTGCTCGGTAGGGGGTTTGCCGCGCATCGCCGACCTTGTAAAAGCGTGCTGTATGGTCCAGTACCACTCTGGCTTTTATGAGTGATTTTTGTGACTGGCTGGGCAATTATATGTTTTGCCGTTATTCCTTTAAGATTTTCCGTTGCGTTAGGAACTTCCGTTCCTTTGCTTCGAATGCTCGTTAGGGGATGCCGAGCTTCCGCCCAAAGTGGCATAAACCGGGTTCTTTTTGCCCCCGATTTTCCAAATAGAATTTCGGTATTGGAGTAAGCCGAACTAGTTAACTAGGGTTTCAAAAGTGTTGTTACTGGCACCAATTGCAAGGTCCTCGGCATAGCGCTTAGCCCAAAAGGCCTGGAAGCGCTCCACGGCATCCAAGAACTCCAAGGCGCCGTTGGCACCCATGATCTAAGAGATCTGGTGGATCTGGGCCTGCCCGAACGCGAAGCGGAATTTCACGAACCATTTGTAGGTATCCGTTGTGCTTTTTGCTTTTTTAAAGGCGTTGTTATACTGCGCAATCTGTAACAGGCCTCCGCCCTACTATAGCCAGCTACAGTAGTGTCAGGCCTGGAAAAGGGGGGTTCTCGCAGGGAGGTCTCAAAGGTTCAGCAGCTCAACAGTTGTATTCGTGCAGGGCTCAACAAGTTTATGGTGTAGGTAGAAACAGAAACGATAGCTTGCCCTCCGAACCTCCTTCACAGGGGGTCTCTCGGGCCCTCCTTATGCTCTAGCCCTCCGTCCGTCCTTCGGCTGTCGTCGGCGCGCCTTCTCCTCCGTGGCGTCCGTCGGGGCCTGCCTTTCGGTTGTTATCGGCACATTGCTTCCTTCGCGGCGTCCGTCGGAGCCGGATGTGTTTCGTCCCTTTTAAGGTTCCGGGCCGGGCTGATTTGCGGGGGCTGATCGGCGCGCGTGTCGCAAAATTAAACTTTCCTAATCCGCACATCCGTTAGGGCTTGCGCCCCCCCGGCTACCACCCGGAGGCCTCCCTTGTGGTTACCGGTGGCGTCCCCTGCGGCTGCTGGCCATGCTTTTGTGTGGGGTGTTACAACTATCCCCCTCCTAAGGAGGCTATCCTCGGCCTCTAACTTTTTCCTTTTCCCTGGTGCAACGACAAATTTTCGTGGACTCGCAAAGGCGTTGACCGTCTTTTTCCCTCGCCTGGGGTGGGCGCTGGTTTCCAGTAAAACCTTTGAAAAAGGATGACCAACTTGGCGATTTCAGGTGTCCCTTTTTTCACTGCTTGGCTCCACGTCCTGGAGCTCGCGGATCTTTCGGTTCCTTTTGTTCCGGGCCCTCTGGAAGGCTCGTACTTTCGTGGGTGCGCCGCGAAAGTGTTTTTCGGGCTCCCAAGTGTTGTACTTTGCCGGCCAATCCTTCCATTTGATTAGGTAGTACTTCTTGCCTCGGATCCGTCCCTTATTTCGTATTTCTTTAACCTCCCATTCCTTTTGGTCGTCCTCGTACTTTGGCATAGGTAGCGGCGCCTCGTCTCCTTATTCTCTAGCAGTATACCGCTCGAGGTACTGCACGGGAATAACGTCGTAAAAACGGCGGTGATGCTCGGGAAATGCCAAACGGTAGGCCTGCTGGCCTATGCGTTCGGTAATCCGGAAAAGACCGATCTATTTAAGTGCTAACTTTTTGTTTTTTAAGGGGCTGTCTATCCAGCCCCTGCGTTTGGCTATTTGGCCCCAAGATAGTGGATCCACTGTGCGGATCATAATTAGATTCGACTTTTCATGTATTTCCCACCCAAATAATCCCTGCTCCCGAATCCCCGGATGTACCGATCAAAGCGCCACGGTCTATCGCCCAACTCCCCACCTCTCCAATTAAAATTTTCCCCCACAACAACGCATGCACAACAACAACAACCTTCCGCACCGCCTTTTTGAAGCTATTCCCACGCACCCACGCACGCCAACAACGCTATCGCCATGGAGTTCCCTGCCACTTACGCGACCGCCGACGAGGCCACGGCCGCCCTAAAAAGCCAGGCGCACGCTGCAGGCTACGAGATAATCCTCCGGGACAAGTACGTCGGCGCCGACGGCGTCGTTTCTCGCAACAGGGCCGGGGGCCAACTCAACAAGGCGGTTGCCAAGTGCCCACGAGATTGCGGGCCTCGAGGAGGCCCGGGATGCTTTGCCGCCCTCAACGGCCCCCTTTGCAGTAGGCAGGGCACGACCACAAGCAAGGGGCAGGGCCCTTGTCAGCAGGGGATCTTCCCTGGCACGCAACGAGGCCCCCACGTCGTCTGCCCCTGAACTGGGCCTGCTCAAACCCGGGCCCGAGTCACGCCCTGCTAATTTGGCAGGGCGCGCCTCCGCCGTTGACCTGACAAGGTTAAGCCGACCCCCAGCCTCAGAGGATCTCTCCCACCCCCTCGATCTCTACGAACCAGGCACGGCCGCACCACGGCGCTCAGCACGCCTTCTTGCCCGCCTCGCCGACGAGGTTGACGACGAGGTACTTGAGGCCGCGTTTTCGCAAATGACGCTTCCAGATGATGAATATGACGATATTCCGGTGATAAACGAGGGGGATTTTGACCGTATAGTTGAAGAGGCGCTCTCACAGGCTAAATTGGGCGCCCAGGAGACCCAGGAATGCATTGTTGTTGAAGCCTTTTAGAAGATGACTTTGAGCATAAAAAGATTATCACGGCTTTTTTTATGGTGTTGAGCTTTTTTGATTTTCTACGATCCATAGGGCTGATATGAAATACCTCCAGATCTTTCGCCATTAGGTGGAGATTTGGCAGAGGTACCGAATCCGTGTGTGGTGGCACTGTGGACCCGCAATCTTGGGGCCAAATAGCCAAACGCAGGGGCTGGATAGACACTCCCTTTTTTAAACGCAGGTTTTTCGTAGATATTTTAACCAAATCTCCAACTGCGAACTGCATAGGGATATGGTTTTTGTTGTAATACTTAGCTAACCGTTCCTATGCTTACAGCAACGTCTTTTTAAGCTTTTTACGCAATATATAAAATCGTTCGATGCGGTTTTTTACTGCGGGTACCCTCCCCTTAGGGATATTGTCCGCGATATCAATCCGCATTTCGCAATCCGATCCGTACAAGAAATAGAACGGCGAGTGCCTTGTAGTGAAGTTCCTGCTATTGTTATAAGCGTAAGCTACTAACGGTAGCAGTAATGCCTAAAAGTTTTCCAAACCGGCGCAATAATTGCGAAAGTAGTCTTCGATAACGCGGTTAAGGACTTCCGTTTGCCCGTCCGTTTAAGGATGGTAGGCGGTCAACATGCGTCTTTTAATGATTTGGTGCTTGCACACTTTTTCCCAAAAGCTACTGGTAATGCGGCTATCGCGATCGCTAACGATGCTTTTAAAGGTACCGAACACGCATTCGATACGCTCGAAAAACAGCTTTGCGAACTGTCCTACATTTGTGTTAGTTCGTATGGGGATAAGAACTACGTACTTGGTTAATCGGCATACGACGACGAAAATCGCGTTAAAAACCTGACCACCCGCCGTCCTGCTTTTAAATAGGCCGGTCACCCAGTCCAAAGAGATTTCTTTTATAAGCTGCCCGTTTTTTGGCGGTAGTAGGGGTTTAAATTTGCCGTAAGGTTTGTGACGATAAATCGCTTTCCTTTGGCATTGAGGGTACGATGCCATATATGCCGTAATATCCCCCTTAACTTTATCCTATTAAAAAAAGCGCTAAATAAGATTTAAAGTTTTGGCCACGCCCCAGTAACCGGCTCCTAGGAAATCGTAAAACTGTTTTAGGATTTCGGTCCTTAAAGCTTCGTTTGCAAAGACATAAACCTAATTTCCCCGGAAAATCAACTCGTTACCGTTAGTTAGGTAAAAGCACGATGCTTTTTGCTGCCGAGTCGTTATCGCAATATTTCGGTGCGGTACGGTATATTTCACGTTAGGTACTGCCAAACGGGGCTTTTTAATTATTGTTAGCCTTTTAAGCAAATTTATGCTCGCCGGATCCCGCTTTTATACGTCCCCAATCCATTTTTTTAGCGGCGTTGGGATTTTTTCCGGGGAATCCGTAGTTACGCTACTTTTAAGCCAATTTAAAGCAATGCGTGCCTTTTAACAAGTAATAAATTGCATTTATAAAGCATGGATAACCTTAAAAGCGTTTGGATCGTTAGTTAACGTAAATTGTGCCAAACGTACGCTATCCCGCTCGCTTCGCCGGTTAAAAATAAAGTCTTTAAGGGATCGCTCGTTAGGTGCGCTTTTTGCGCTTACTGGCTAAGGAGGCTTATTAAGCGACGTTCCCTCGGCAGTGTCCTTTACGTACTACTTATAAACAAATACGTTTTATTCCCAACCCATTTTATTAGATAACGTCGGCAAAAGTTTTTTAATAAGAATTTCCTATCCTTCCTCGCGACCGTTTATATAATCCGGCCAATAAAACGGAGCGTCGGCTGGGTTTAAAAACCCTAGCCGGTATTTAATTTCGAAATCGTAGGGTGCTAATTGCAATAACTAGCGTATTTGTCGTCCGTTTAAACGCTTTTACTTTATAAAAGCCTTAAGGTTTTTATAATCCGAAAACACCTCCGTAATTTGCGCCCCCTTAAAGTAATGTCGCTAATAGCAAAAACTTCCCACTATTGCGAAAAGTTCTTTATCGTACATAGGATACCGAGTTTCGGCACCTTTAAATTTCTAGAACCAGTAAGTTATAAGGTGCTATTGGCCGTCGTGCTTTTGCGATAGGATGCCTGCTATAGCAAAGTTGGAAACGTCCGTTTCAATCCGTAACGGTAAAGTCGGGTCGTAATGCCGCAGCATTAGTACGGTCATAAACGCGTTAATTAGGTCCTCGAATGCTTACTATTAGGGTTCCTGCTAATAATAGCCTATCTGGCCTGGCTTGCGTCCGTTTTTTATTTTTTGCAATAAATCGTACAAAGGCTTCGCCATACGGGAAAAGCCGTAGATAAACCGTCGATAAAAGTTGCAAAATCCCACAAAGATTTAAATGTTTTTATATATGCGAAGTAGGTGGTCAATCCATTTGCGGACGATTTGAATACGCGTAGGATCCATTTTAAGCCTTTCGGTATTAACGATAAAACTTAAAAACTTAAGTTTTTGCTGGAAAAAAATGCACTTTTTGGGATTAGCATAAAGCTTAAAGCTGCGAAATCGATCCAAAACCAGCTTTAGGTAGTACTAGTGCTCCTTTTTATTACCGGAATAAATAAGGATATCGTTCAAATAAACGATAACGAAATCGTTTACTAAACCCCGTAAAGCTTTATTAATGTAAATTTGGAACGATGCCAAAGCGTTGGTAAATTCGAACGGTAATACGAGGTATTCGTAATGCCCGTATTTAATACGGAACGCGGTTTTCCATTCGTCCCCCTTTTTAATACGAAATTAGTAATACGCATTAACGAAATCGATTTTAAATAAGCATTTGGCACCGTTTAAACGGTCGAACATCTTTCCGATTAACGGAAGCGGTACTTTATTTTTAATAGTAATATCGTTAAATCCTCGATAGTTAACGCACAATCGTAACGTACCGTTTTTCTTCGGAACGAAAATAACAAAAGCTTTTGCTAGTGATTGTAACTCGCGGATAATGCCTTATACGAGGGCATCGGTAAGGTACTTTTAAAGTGCCGTCGATTTAGCTAAAAATAAGTAATAAATCTGCTTCCACGGGAGCTTTTTGCCCGGGAGCAAATTAATAGTATAGTTACCGTAACTATGCTTTAAAAGCGTTTTCCTTTTGCAAACGTTGAATACGTTGAAGTGATTTATCCGTAAATTTGTAAGAACGTTTTTCAAATTTAGCGGTTCGTTTGGACGGTTTTCGAAAAGGTCGTCCTCCCCGGTGCTACCAATAAAAAGGTTAAAGCGAAGGGAATAAACAAATACGCGATTTTTAGTTTAAAAGCTTTTTCGGAAATGGTATGCGGATAACTAATAAATACGAGGACGTTGGTTGAAATACCAAGTGCTTTTAACCGGGTAAAAGTCCATAACTAGTTTTTGCATTAATGGTATACCTATAAAAATAGGGGCGTTTGCTAAACTTCGTTCGATAGCAAGGAATGGCCGGATAATTTTTACCGGAATGCTATTTTAATTACGAAAACTTAATCGTAAGTGGTAAATACTATAAGTTTTAACGCCCTAATCGTTTGCGGCGGCGAAAGTAAGGGATTGGTAATTGTGTTTAAAATGGTTGCATAGCTTATAGCTTAGGGATTTGCAAAAAGTGATAAAAACGGTATTGATTTCGGCGAACGTATTTAAACCGATTTCGACCTTAACTTTCGGGCCGCCGTTAAAAAAGCTAATAGTTCCCTTAGTAACGAACGCAGGGGCTGTGCGTATCTGGTCGTTACGGAACGTCGGTACGGGGATGACCGGGTTCCCTTTTAATTTTTCTAGCGCTTTTCGCTCTACTTTTTTCCACTTTCCTCTTTCCGGCGTTTTAAAAAGTTAATTTTAGCTTTTTCCCTTTAGGGGGATTCGCCCTTTTTAGTTAAAAGTTTGGTAGCGGAAAAGGGGTTTTTGCAATCTTTCGCTATATAGTTAGGTTTGCCGCATTTAAAGCATACGCCTTCGTTCCGGCGTCGTTAGCGTTTAGCGTTTAAAAGCGTCGAGCGTCCGTTGCCTTTGCTATCGCCGTTGCGTTGGTCACGCCCCTTTTGCTTGCTTCAAAACTTGTGCTTCCCGTCTTTGTTCGATTCCTTTTGGTCCTTTTTGTGGGAGGACTTATAGGAATCTTTCTTTTCGTCGTACGGGGCGCGAGCACCCGTACTTAAGGTATCCTAAAGGATTTAGGCTGTAGCGACGAGGTCTTCCAAAGTTTCCGCTTTATGATGCATTCCGCGGGTAATTTGGACTTTTAAAGCAAGGATTAAACGGATAACGTAATTGTTAATATTTGCTATTTGTCCTGCTTTACCGCACATACGTCGGTACCGTGCTGCGAAAACACCAAGGTCCTCGTTATTTTTTTGCATAAGTTGCTATAGGTCGTTAGTAGCCCTTAGGAGTAAAAAATCTCCTCGCAATGTGGTATTACGGAGCTATCGCATAAATTTGCGCTAATATAAGCCCAATACCGGATTGGCTTTGCGCGAGCCGTTATAAGCGGAATTAAGGTTGCTATCGAAAGTTCTGACAGCGGCTGCGATACGTAATTTAGCCGTAGTAAAGCCGTTAAAATTGGCTTCGAACGTAAGGTCAAATTTGCTTTCCCAATGGTCGAAATTTTGCACTGAGCTTGGAAGCTTTAGCTCGGGCATCTTCCATAAAATTTTGTGACTGCCTTTGTTTTTATCGTACGAAAGAAAAATGTCGTTTTTTTCGTCGTCGTCCCTTACTAGGGTGTGGTGCGACGGTGCCCGGGGTATCTACTAGTTGCCGGGTTTTCCTAACGGGCGGTTAACCTTTTGGCCGTATTGTTTTGGGGTTAAATTTTAGGAACGAGCCGGAATTTAAAGCTTGTGGTTAGGGCGATTTGGATCGTTCGAATCGTTTGGGAGGCTAAGGGCTTCGCGAACTGCCTTCCGTTTTATAAGTGCTTTTTGGAACTATGGCAGGATTTTGGTAGGGATGCAGTTTCGCGTTACGTAATAGGCGAGCTGCGAACGAGTGTAGGATGCAACGCTGTGGATGCTAAAGTTAGGGTATTTACGAAGGTTGTTGGGGGTAGGTTGCTTACGTCCAAGGGGAAGGGTGGATGTTCCCGTTTTTGGATCCTCGTCCTGGCCTGGGTCGTTAATGTTAACGAAATCGTTAAAATCCGATATGGTAATTGGTAAATGTTAAAGGTTTAAGTAAAGGAAGCTATCGAATTGTAACAGGCTTCCGCCCTATTATAGCTAGCTACAGTAATGTTAGGCTTAGAAAAGGGGGGTTTTCGCAGGGAGGTTTTAAAGGTTCAGCAGCTTAACAGTTGTATTCGTACAGGGCTTAACAAGTTTATGGTATAGGTAAAAACAAAAACGATAGCTTGCTTTCCGAACCTCTTTTACAGGGGGTTTTTCGGGCCCTCTTTATGCTTTAGCTTTCCGTCCGTCCTTCGGCTGTCGTCGGCGCGCCTTTTCCTCCGTGGCGTCCGTTGGGGCTTGCTTTTCGGTTGTTATCGGCACACTGCTTCCTCCGCGGCGTCCGTCGGAGCCGGATGTGTTTCGTCCCTTTTAGGGTTCCGGGCCGGGCTGATTTGCGGGGGCTGATCGGCGCGCGTGTCGCAAAGTTAAACTCTCCTAATCCGCACATCCGTTAGGGCTTGCGCCCCCCCGGCTACCACCCGGAGGCCTCCCTTATGGTCACCGGTGGCGTCCTTTGCGGCTGCTGGCCATGCTTCTGTATGGGGTGTTACACAATCACCCAATCGTTCGAAAGCGTTGCATTAAAAGCGAGCAACAGCTGCAAACATTTAACTGTTCCTTTAAAAAAGGCCCATCCTTTAATATTCGCCTTTTGCATGGCTTCGGTGAGAACGGAACGGTCGATAAAGGTAAACACCTATTTGGTAAGTGCTATAAGCTATTTATCGGAAACGCTCGCCTTATTGCTGGTTTTTTATGCTTATTGCGCATTTGTAAAGCGTTTGTTAAGCTCATTTTAAGTAGCGAAAACCGGATCTTTTAGCTCGGGATGAGGCTTTCCAGCCTTTTGTCCTTCCTTATCCCAATTTTTAATGCGCTGGCTTTTTTCGATTTGGGTAAGCTTTTTCCAGACGAGCAGTTGTATTTCGTGTGCTTTAAGCGTATTATCCCTATCTTCCCTTTGCATTTGCTCCAAAGTGGGAAGGTTAAAGTACGCTTGCTCGGTATCTGGCTGCAGGTCAGGGTTGACCTTGTGCCAAACGGCGAGCATTTGAACGTTTTACCGGAAAACCGTAACGTGGTTCATAAGCGAGTCGCGCACATAAGCGAATCGCGCATTTTCTAATACGACGCGTATCTCCCACTTCCAACCTCAATTGCTCAACAACCACAAATAGTATCGACATTAAAAAAAGCTCGGATTGCCTTTGTTTTACGGGCAATCCAATCTAATGCACAATTAAATATGCGAAAGGCAGCCAAAATCTACGATATTCTTCAATCCACATTACGCGACCGACGCGCCGGCCGACCTACTCGACGCGATAGTATACCCAAATTACGGAAATTAACGGAATCCGAAAAGGAAGCGCTTATTAAATATATCCTCGAGCTGGATTCTTACGCATTCCCTCCCCGGCGTTCTGGTGTTAAAAATATGGCCAACCGATTGCTCGCCGAACGTAACGCGGACGCCGTTAGCAAGTGCTAGGTCGCGAACTTCGTTAAACGCCGCGCAAAGCTCGGCATACGCTGGATTCGAAAGTACGACTACCAAAGGGCCAAATGCGAAGATCCTAAGCTCGTTTCCGCGTGGTTCGACCTTATGCGGAACATTGTAGCCAAATATAGCATCCTGGATAACGACATTTATAACTTCGACGAAACCGGCTTCCTTATGGGCATAATCGCCGCCGTTATAGTTATTACAACATCGGAAAGCCGTAGTAAAGCAAAGCTGGTTTAGCTTAGTAACCGGGAATGGGCTATAATTATCTAAAGGGTTAATTATTGCGGTTGGGCGATCCCCCTTTTCATTATCGTTAAAAGGCAATACCACCTAGCCAATTGGTACTCGGAAACCGACCTCCTACGCAATTAGGTCATCGCAACAAGTTCTAACGGGTGGACTACGAACGAACTCGGCCTGGAATGGATTCAGCATTTCAACAAACACACTGCGTCGCGTACGAAGGGCCCCTATCGTTTGTTAGTGCTAAACGGATACGAAAGCTACCACTCGACGGATTTCGAGCTCTATTGCCAAAAACACAACATCATTACGCTTTGCATACCTCCGCATTCGTCTCACTTCTTTTAGCCGCTTGACGTTAGGTGCTTTAGCCCAATAAAAAAGGCGTACGGTCGACAAATCGAAAACCTAATAAGGTCGCACGTTAACCACGTGACTAAAGTCGAGTTCCTTTCCGCGTTTAAAGCGGCATTTTTTAACTCCATAACCGAAGGAAACATCCGAGGAAGCTTTCGAGGGGCTGGCCTTGCTCCTTTCAATCCGGATTCGGTTTTAAAAAAGCTGGATGTGAGGTTACGGACTTTAACGCCCTTAAAAACGCCCCTAAACGACCCCGAACTTTGGACCTCCAAAACGCCCAGGACAGTTAGGGAAGCAACTTCGCAATCTAAACATATCAAAATTCGAATTTCCAATCACTAGGGCAGCTTTCCAACTTCTATTTATACGGTTATAGACCAAATTGCAAAAGGGGCGAAAGCGATAATGCATAAGGTAGCCCTTTTCCGAGCCGAGGTAACCACGCTTAAAAAGGCGAACGAGGCACTAAGTAAACGCCGGAAGGCTAAAAAAACACGTGTCCGACTTGGAGGGTCACTTACTATCAACGAAGTACGAAATGTTTTGGACTAGCAGGAGCTGGATGGATAGCTATAGCAAGAAATGCGCGACCATGGGGGTTAGGAAAGGAGGGCGACGACGACTCGTTAGCGATATGGCACGTGCGGCAAGACCGGACACAATGCGCGCACCTGTCAGGAAAAAGTAGAAATGTCCGATGTATATAGTTCAGAATAGTTTGAATGGATTGCTGGCGTTGTTGGGTTGGCATGCGCGTTGATTGACCGGAGGTCGGGTGTGGGTGCGCGACTCGCTTATATGCGCGACTCGCTTATGAACCACGTTAAACCATATGTGCCATTGGTATTTGTCCCGCAGGATCCCCGTGGGGATCAATCCTGCATCGTTGTCAAACATGGTGGGTGCTTCTAACGCACGGGAACGTTTTAAGGTGCGCTCGGGAAACGCCGGGTCTGGTAACAGGGGTTGGGAGTGGAGGTCCGAAAAGGAGGTGGCGATAGCTTCAACGTTGGTGATCGGTAAACTCGTGAGCGTAAAATGGGTGTTCTACACGGGCCTGCCGCGCACTGGTGAAAGTCTTTGTGTGTTTGATGAAGGTAGGTAAGCGGAGGTAGAAGGGGCTATTGCAATGCAACCTTTAAAATGCGGAAAAGGGGTTTAAAACGCCGGGCTTATAACTATTGCAAAGTAGAGGGTATGCAGTAGAAGGATTGTTTTGATTTCTACCTTTAAGGAACTAATAGGAAAGCGCCCGAGGGTCTACCACCCTCGGGGTCTTTATACACGAGTGCGCAGTAGGAGTGGAGAGCCCTTCTCGGCGTCGCCGAGTGCTCTGTAACTGCTTGTTGAGCACCTGCGACGCCGATGAGGGTGGTGATGCAGATCCCGGCCGGCACAGCCGGGGTACCCCCTCGATCCTTTGCGACAACTGTTATCCTAAGGAAGGCCCCAAAGGTGGAAGTCCCCCAGACACGTGGCAGGTAAAGTGCGAAGACATTTTTCGAGAAAGGCCCGACGCAAAAGTGAGTCGCCAAGCTCCTTGGGAGCCGCCAAAGCCCCCCTTTATCGTTCGTGTACCGATGCGCTAACATGTTCCGTTGCCTACAACCAGCCTCGACGGGACCAACCCTGCGCCATCGCCAAATATAGTGTGAAGAAGAGAACGCAGACGTGTTTGTTGGGATTGTGCATTACGAACATCTTGGAAAAGGAGGAGGAGGAGCGCACCGTTGCGGTGTGCCAATTCGTCCCCGGGCTCATGTTTGAAGAGGTTAAAAAGAAACTCGAAATTCCTTAAAGAGGAAGCAGGGGCATGTCAGAAGCGTGAGGGCGTTTGGCGTTCGCTGAGAAGGAATAGGGAGGAAGATAAATTTCGTATGTGTTTCCGAAATGACGCAATGGAGAAGCGATACCTCTTGTAGAAGACGACTTTTCTCCTTAGGCTTGCCTTGGGAAAAATTTCATATTGTGCGCATATTGTGTCATCCTATCATCCCGGGCTTCTCGTGGAGGACGATCACAGAAGCTGAGGGGGAGTGCACAATCATCGTGCCTAGTCTGAAGATGAGCGTATTAAGATGCTGTCCGTGACAGAGTGCTCTGTGGGGGCTTGTGTCACGGTGGTGCGGAGCTGGCGCCCTTGGTTGTGGTAATTAAGGACTAGGGAGATATCTGGACGTCACCGTGGCAGGTAAGGTAGGGTTTGGGAGGAGGGAAATGGGAGATTTCGTTGAAAACAACGTTTTATTAACCGTCCGGGGTCGGACGGTCGTCAAACTCGGCCCTAATTTCCTAGACGCCGAAAGAAGTGCACCTCACGATAAGAGCCTTGCCTGATTCTCCGCATTGGCAGGCGGCGCAGTGTACTGGTGATAGTCGGTAGCCGTGAACCACACCCCGCCGACGCCGGCATTGCCGATCCTGTCTAGCTCCGCATCCAGCGCCGCCAAATCCCCGGTGAAGGTGTGCACGACGATGGCGCTCTTCCCCGCCCGGCCCCGAGGCGCGCTGTTGGCGACTGGGTTGACGGTCCGGTACACGGACCATGCCTCCTCAAACACGATGACCCGGTCCGCGATGTCAAAGTACGTCGGCACGTTCGCGTCGACGACCTTTTGCCCTACGTTGAAGACTAAAAAATCGCCTGCCGCGCCGGCAGCGGTGCGCGTGCGCTCCGCGATGCCGCGCATGTAGCCCGGCTCGTCGGCGTTCCAGGGGTTGCCGTTGGGCGTCTCGTCGAATAAGACCCCGCCCAGCCCGTACGGGGCGGGCCAGGCGGCCCAGGCGGAGACGTTGCGGAGCACGGCGTCGGCGGGGAGGCGGCCGTAGTCGGTGTGGACGTAGCCGAGGGTGCGGACGTTGGGCTCGGCGTTGAGCAGCGTGACGCCCGAGACGTAGTTGACGTCGTCGCGGCCGAAGCCCGGGCCGCCGGGGCCAGAGTCTGGGTTTATGACGACGTCGAATGAGACGGAGCGGTGGGTGCGGATCGTGGAGAGGAGGGACTGCCAGTGCGAGGCGTTGTCGTTCCAGAGCGCGCTGGGGTAGACGTACAGCGGGAGGAGGATGTTGGTCGCTGAGGCAGCCAGGGGGAGGATGGAGAAGGTCAGGAGGGACTTCATCTTGGGGTTTGCTTTGTGGACTTGGGGATTGCAAAGCGATGATACTTGGCTTCTGCTGCGATGGTCTGATTTGCCTGTCGAGTGCAGTGGGACTCGAGACAAATCCAATGCCACTGTTGGGGGCTTCTTCTGGTGGCCATTTTATACTCGAACAGCCCGATGGTGGCGCAAGATCCACTGTTAGGATCGACGGATAGAAGCTTGGCCTGGCCTAGCCCAGGCCGGTAGTATCTAGACCGGAGCTTGCGTCCTCTGGTTTGGGGTCCGATGCGACGCGGATGCATGAAGGATTTGTCTCGATCTGGTGTTTTTGGTGGGCTAACGCTGACGTTTTTCTTGGCCCGGCGAGGAGCGGCGTGAGAACGGAGCGCAGGGGCTGGCTTACACGCAGACGCCACCAGGTTAGCGAATGCTAAAACGCGGCGCGGGCCGGGGCCGGAATCCTCGTGGCGGGAGCTTGCATAAACCATGAACATTAAAGATGGCAGGAAATAGCGATATTAGTCAACAAATATTGGGCCCCGTCCGTCGGAGGATGGATCAATAATTCGCTGATTGGCGGTTCCGGGGTATTTGTGATGTCTTGGCGGCACCGGCGCGACTGAGAGTCTTGGAGTCGGACTTCAATCGAGGGACTCCATTCAGAGAAGAACAAGAAAATATTTCACTATTGAAGAGGTAAACTAGATAGAACATCAGATCTCGACATTTGCAACGCCTGCAGCCACATCAGCCGGCCCGTCAACCTCGTCGTCGAAAAGCAGTCCCAGAGCCTCCCGACGGGTGGGTGCCTTGGGGTCGTTGAAGGGCTTCTCGGCAAGGGTGGTGACGCGTGTGCCATGGCGCGGGTGGCGACCACTAGAGCTGTTTGTCAGCTTCGATGTATCTTCCAGTAGGTGGTGAGAGTAAGTAGATATCACTTACGCGTAGTCCCAGCTGGCATTGTGCATGGTGATGCGGTTGTCCCAGATGGCCGACGTCCTGGGCGTCCACTTGAAGCGCAGCTGGATGTCGACGTTGCTCTCGTAGACGCGGTACAGGTGGTTGAGGATCGCGTCGCTCTCCTCTCTGTCGAAGCCGACCAGGCGGTCCGTCATGGCCCGGTTCACCCACAGCGCTTTCCAGCCCGTGGCCGGGTGCACGCGCACGATGGGGTGCACGCGCTCGACGTGCTTGGGGCCCGAGGTGGGGTCGTCGCGGTCCAGGTACGCGTGCGCGGACCGGTAGACGGCCTGCAGCGGGTCGATGAGCTTCCGGAAGGCCGGCGACAGCTTCTCGTAGGCCGCGTATCCGCTCGCCCACAGCGTGTCGCCGCCCACGGACGGGATGGTGTCGTTGTGCAGGTGCGTCACGCCCGCCGGGTGCAGCTCGTGCACCAGGTCCGTGTGCCAGCGCGACGCGCCTCCCGGCCGCCGGAAGCTGGTGGGCTGCGGGTTGGTGGCAGCCTGCAGGTCCGGCCACATGGTGTTGACGCCGGGGAGCCCCGGGACGTGGGGCACCTGGGCGTGGACCTCGATCTCGCCAAAGTGGCGGCCCAGATCGAGCTGGTCCTGCGGGCTGAGGTCCTGGTCGCGGAAGAAGACGACGCTGCGCTCGGCCACCAGCAGGGCCAGCTCGTCGCGCTGCTGGGGGGTCAGGTCCTTGAGCTGCAGGCCCTCGATCTCGGTGCCGATGTAGGCCGTCAGGTCCGTCACCTTTGTGGCGGCCCCCAGGAGCGCCTTCTTCTCCTTGTCGGCGCGCAGGCCCGGCTCGACGTGCTCGCGCTCCTTGCTGCGCAGTTTGTAGACGTCCTGCACGTATAGGGGCGTTGCCGGCCAGTGTGGGTAGCCATTGGACAGGTCGATGCCGGCCTTCTCGAGGCGCTTTCGTGCTCCCTCGGGGAGTGGCAGGTCCTGCTTGGGCTTGAAGGGTGCTTTGGTGTTGCTCTTGGGGATTACCGGGTCCACGGGCGCATACTCGACTGCCGCGGGAGCCATTGTGACGTGTTAGGCAGACGGCTGGGATAGATGTGCTGGGATAAGGGTCCTGGGACAGGGGTGCTGGTATGGTTTAAAGTACGTGGTGGTGTCAGCCCGTGGCGACCATACCTCAGCTTAAAGCCTGATGCTGCTCGGTGAGTGTTTGTTCATGATCAGTGCAGGGCGGCCAAGACTTATAATGATGCTGTCATCAAGGCGACATCGGGCCTGGAGGCCTGTTGGTTGCGCCGAGTATCCCAACATGATGCCGAGGGCGTCCCGAGGGCGTCGCATCGGCACGACACCGGTCCATGATGAAGAATGGTCCCTGGATCACGCCTTGTCTTCCCCGCTCTAAGGCGCCTCTTTGAGGCCGCTTACTGGCGGTCATTTCCATGGTCTGCAGCCGTATTAATAAACCATAAATGCCGTGCGGCCCCACTGGGAGGTTGTCTCGGAGCACGTCAGGACGCACCCCGCACCGCGTTCCATGCGGCGGGATCGCGTCGTTCCCCGCATTTATTTCGTGACCACGCCCAGCACCAAACATTCATCATGTCGCCCTGCACTGCAGTCGCTGCAGATGCACGAAATACCCCACCCACGCGCCCCTTTTTAGATGCGTGAGGATCGGTGACGGTATTGAAAGTCCGCGCCATGGTTGCCTCTTGACTCCTCGGTCGAGCTGGTCGGCGCGTCGTTACAACTGCCGATCACAGCCTGCACACGACTCACCTCCTCGACGCCCGGGGTCAGCAATGCTGCAGCCCCATCAGCCCCCTCACTTCCCGTCCCCGAGGAAGACCTTATCTCCGGGACGAAGAGCGATGCTGGCCAGCCCTGCTATTCTGATCGGCCGTTCGCTCTTCGGTGGGGACCCGGGCGATAGGGCCGGCGGAGCAGCGTAGGACTCGGGCCTGGACGCCATACGTTGGACAAGCACGCCAGCGATTAGTTTTTTCGACTAGAACCAGGAACGCCATGGCTACCTCCTGTTGAGCAGGGGCCTGCTGCTCCCAGGGTCAGGTAGCAGCTAGTGTTGGGTGGGAAGAACAAGAGCCATCATGTACCCGAAAAGGGGCTCGGACTCACATAGACTCCCTCATTAACTCTTGTCATCCCATTCTCGAGACGTCGGGAAGACCTTGAGCCCGCGCACACGGCCCTCAGATTCGACTGCCGGATCCAGAGCTCTGCCCTCCGCTGTACCCGCAGAGTCAACAGAACAGCACCGAGCGCTGCTGAGACACCAAGTCCACCGAGACGATGGCTCCGGAGCACAAGGCCGCCGACCTCCCGGCAATCCAATCGCTAACAGCTGGCAGCAAAGACGTCGATGTCGGCAGCACTCACAAGCCCCCCGCCGTATCTTCGTCCAGCTCCGCTGCCTCGTCCGTCAATGGCGTCGTCCAGGCTGAGCCAAAGCGGACGTGGCGCTCCACGTTTTGGGACACGCTGGACAAGCCGCCCGAGGAGCGCCGGTTCCTCTTCAAGCTCGACGCCGTCATCCTAACAATGGCGAGTCTTGGTTACTTCATCAAGAACCTGGATCAAGTCAACATTCAGAGCGCCTTTGTGTCAGGGATGAAGGAGGATCTGGGCCTGTACGGGAACGAGCTCAACTACATGGTGACTGCCTGGACTGTGGGCTACGTTCTTGGAGAAATCCCTAGGTGTGTTCTATCGCCTCCCCTGCCTCTCTCCTGAGTTGGGACTGTTGACAGACGAACAAAACCACTAACTTCTCGCCTAGCAACATGCTCTTAACACGGATCAGGCCCTCAATCTGGATCCCCACCTGCGAGGTTGTCTGGTCAGTCTTGACGATTTTGCTGGCCAAGTGCACCAGCGCGACACAA
This sequence comes from Falciphora oryzae, assembly GCA_000733355.1. Taxonomy (NCBI): domain Eukaryota; kingdom Fungi; phylum Ascomycota; class Sordariomycetes; order Magnaporthales; family Magnaporthaceae; genus Falciphora; species Falciphora oryzae. The sequence continues at coordinate 430,453 of JNVV01000027.1, forward strand.
ATCTACGTGCTGCGCTTCTTCATCGGGCTGGCTGAGAGCGCTTTTTACCCGGGGATGCAGTACGTGATCGGGTCGTGGTACCGCAAGGACGAGCTGGCCAAGCGCAGCTGCATCTTCCACGCTAGCGGCAACATCGGCTCGATGTTCTCGGGGTACCTCATGGCCGGCGCCTACAACCTCAACGGCCTGACGGGCTTCCACGGGTGGCAGTGGCTCTTCATCATCAACACCATCGTGTCGCTCCCCATCTCCGTCGCCGGCTACTTCTTCTTCCCAGACGTACCCGAGGTCACGACGGCCTGGTGGCTGACGGCCGACGAGGTCGCCATCGCCAAGAAGCGCATGGCGCTCGAGGGCCGCGCCGAGCGGGCCCCCTACACAAAGGCCAAGTTCCGCAAGATCTTCTCATCGTGGCACATCTACCTGCTCCCGCTGCTCTACATCCTCTTCAACAACGGCGTCGGCTTCGGCGGCCAGCCCGCCTTTGCGCTCTGGCTCAAGTCTGAGGGCTACAACATCGCGGCCGTCAACTCGTTCCCGACCATCGCATCTGCCCTCGCCGTCGTCTTCACGCTTATCTACGCCTGGACGTCGGACTCGCTGTTCCGCGGCGCAAGGTGGCCGGCCATGGTGTTTGCGGGCTGCTTCAACATTACGACCTTCACCTCGCTGGCGGTCTGGAATATCCCGACGGGGTGGAAGTGGTTCTGCTACCTGTTTGCCAACATTTCGAGCGGCATCTCGGGCCTGACTATGTCGTGGGCGCACGAGATCTGCAGCGACGACAACGAGGAGCGCGCACTCGTCATCGCCACCATGAACGAGATGGCCTACGTGGTCCAGGCGTGGCTGCCCCTGCTCATCTGGCAGCAGACGGACCAGCCGCGGTACCAGAAGGGCTTCATTACTATGGTGTTTATTGCAGCGGGCCTCATCGCCACGGCCCTGACCATCCGCCATCTGCACCACAAGGAGCAAGCTGCCAAGGCGAGGGCGAGGGCACAGGAGGCGCAGGGGACGGATGCATAGAGTTGTTAGCCTGATATAACCAGTTGAGTGTAATAGGTTCCGCGGGGAGAAGGGACATTGTGTTGTGAATAGCAAACAAGATAACATGTATATGCGATGACGTCTTGGACAGCGGGATAAGAACTGCTGTTACACGGTCTAAAATGGAAGTTGCGTAAGTTATGGAGAATGAAAATGGCTGTGCCCCCTGAAACAACGTTGGTTGGACGGCAGCACACGCTGAACTCGCGATCCAGTCTGATTGATAAGAGTTGAAATCCCACGCCCGGGAAATCTCAGGCATCCATCAATGAATACTTCGCGCCATGTTGTCTTGCAAACGCCGAATGCACACCGCTGGAGCTGCTCCCGGCGTTGGCAGGCCATCCCCCAATGACTCGGCGCGGCCATGACGTTGGTCGGTGGCGTCATCGCGTCTCCAAATTGGTTGCCATCCAATATTGAGGGTGCTGACATCCATGCTACCACCTTCTCTGTTGTAATGGTGGTTGGTCTGGTCGCGAGCCCGGCCCAGACCCGGGTAGGATTGGCAATCCTATAAGTCCTATAGGCAGGATAAAAGGCAATTTTCCGAGGCTAAGCAGATACAGCACGGGTGTCACATGGAAACGCCTTGTTAGTCCGAAAGTGTGCGGCCCTTTTTTGAGTTAGCCACCATATCCTCTCACCCACCCATCCCGCGCTGGCTTGGTCTCGTGGGACAGAATCATGGGCAACTACTTTGGTAAAACAAAGGAGGATGATAAAGCGGCCAAAGACGATAAACACACGCCAGAAGGTGGCAACAGCAACAAAGCCGACAAAAAGCCGGTACGCCGCCGCCGCCAAGTGCACGGCGTCGCGGTCATCGGCGCGGGCTACAGCGGCGTGGTGACGGCGGCGCACCTATCGCGGTACGGCTTCTCCGTGCGCGTGTTCGAGCGGTCCTCGGACGTCGGCGGCGTCTGGCGCTTCGACCCGCGCGTCCCGCCCGACCCGCCGTACCCCAACGAGAGGCCGCAGACGCCCTTCTCGGATCAGCAGCCATTATCATCATCATCGTCGTCGTCAGCCCCGGGACCAGCAGCAGAAGCAGCGCAGATCGCGCACGCGCCGCCGGGCCCTTGCTACGCCGGGCTGAAGAACAACGTGCCGACGACGCTGATGCGGAGCACCATTGTCCCCTGGCCGGCTGGGACGGAAGAGTCCGTCACGCACGACGATGTGGAGGCGTACATCCGCTCCATTGTCGACGCGGCTGGCATCCGGCCGCTGATATCGTTCGACACCAACGTGCTGCATATAAACAAAGCGCCCGACGCCAAGAAGTGGACCGTCCGCACCAGAACGCTACAGCGGGCGGCAGAGACAGAGGCAGCAGTCAGCTTCGAGGAGCGCGAGTGGGCTTTCGACGCGGTCGTCTGCGCCTCGGGCCACTACCAAGTTCCCCGCGTGCCCGACATCCCGGGCCTCGCGGCGTGGAAGGCGCGCTTCCCGGGCCGCGTGGGCCACTCCAAGAGCTACCGCGACGCGGCGCGGGTCGGGTTCGAGGGCAGGAATGTTTTGCTCATCGGCGCGGCCGTGTCGTCGCTCGACATTTTGAAGGAGGCGGCTGGGGTTGCTGCAAGAGTGTACCAGTCCTCGCGCGGCGGGCTGTTCGACATACCCGCCGCGATGCTGCCGACGGATTTCGGGAACGTCGAGCGCGTGGCGGGGATTAGCCGGTTCGAGCTGCTGGCGGATGGAGAGGAGGCAGGCGGCGAGCTGGGAGAGCAGGACCCGATCCCCGGCGGCGTCGTGCACCTGGCGGACGGAAGGGTGTTGACCGACGTGGCGCAGGTGGTCGTGGCGACGGGCTACGTGACGTCGTATCCCTACCTAGGCCCGCGGCTGCAGCGGCCGGGGCTGGCGCTGGCCGAGGCGCGGCGCGCGCGCGACCGCGACGTCGTGGTGGCCGCGGACGGAGTCGTCAACCACAACCTGCACAAGGACATGTTCTACATCCCGGACCCGACGCTGGCGTTTGTGGGCGTCCCGTACTACAACTCGACGTTTTCTTTCTTCGACACGCAGGCGCAGGTCGTGGCGCGCGTGTTCGCGGGCGAGGCGAGGCTGCCCTCGCGCGGGGAGATGGAGGCAGAGTTTGACGCGAGGTGGAGGGTCAAGAGGAAGAAGGGGGTGCAGGCCGGGGATAAGGGGGAGGAAAAGGAAGAGGTGGAGGACCCGGAGGCGGCGGTCCTGTGGGGGAAAAAATTCCACAGCCTGCTGGGGTTGGATGAGGCGTTTACGGATGAGCTGTTGGCCTGGGTCAACCCGCAAGTGGAGGCGGCCGATGGCACACCCATTACCGGGCCGGATGAGGCGTGGCGCGCTCGGTACAACCAGATGTTGAAGGAGCGTGCCTGGAGGTGGAAGGCGGAAGATGAGGACTGAGGGATGCCGTGGCGGTCAGCTAGGCACCCATCACGATACGAGCTTGCATGGTCGGAGTCACGGCACGAAAGAGGTAATGAGGAATGGTATCATTTATTGCGCTGAAACTACAAGATCACAATCAAGCCCCTTAGATGGTCAGAGACATGGCCGCCGGGTCCGGCTGGCTGCCGGGCTTGGAGACGCCACCCTGGGCCAGGGCGATCTCGCCGGCAGCGTCGTCGGCGGCAAAGTAGGCGGCGGCGCTGAAGGCGGCGCCCATCATGCAGCCGCCCGTGTCGACGCGGAGGGTGCACAGGCCCGGCTGGGCCTCGGGCAGGGCGTTGGGCCTCGCGTAGTGGCGCAGCGGCACACTGATGGTGACGCTGTCGTGCCCCTGGCCGGGCAGGGCCGGGAAGGTGAGCTCGAAGGTCTTGTTGAGCGGGATGCTGTCGCAGCTGCCCGGCCAGGCGGGGCTGCCGTACCGGTCCTTGACCAGGCCCATGGCCTTGTAGAACTCGGCCGACACGACGGGCAGGTCGTCGGTCGTGGTGCCCGAGTCGAGGTGGCACACGCCCGTGATGAGCTGGCCGCGCTCGACCTGGACGCCGTTGACGGTGACGTTGGGCTGCGCGACAAAGTAGCCGACGCTGGCGCCGAGCCCGTCGTACTCGAGGACCGGCACCTTGACGAGGGGCCCCTTGAACTTGGACTTTTCGATGCCGCCGAACACGGCGTTGCCCGAGAAGGCGCCGTTCCACTTGGCGGGCGCCTCGTCGAACCACATACTCTGGACGGGCTTCTTGATGGCGCCGCGCTCCAGCAGGTCCTGGCGCAAGTGCGGGCCCGATGTGTTCCACTGCGGCGTGCGGTAGAAGGGCGCGGTGCCGAGGATGCCCAGGTCGTAGCCAGGCGTGGCCTTGCCGCAGGTGCCGTCCGAGTTCATGCGCCGGCGCGTCGACATGAAGTCCTCGACGGCGACGCGCACGTTGTTGATGGTGCTGGTGAGGCCGCTGTCGGCGGTGAAGGTCATGGTGTCGTTGACGCTGATGGAGCCCGTGATGTATTTGGTGTAGGAGCCGTAGGCGTAAAAGCTCTTGAAGGGCTCCGGCTTGGACGCGGTAGGGCTGGACCGGTAGTCGTAGATTGGGCTGACGGTGTCGTTGCAGGGGCCCGGGCACAAAAGGCCAGTGCAGCCCCAGTTGGTGATCGCGCCGGGCCCGAAAACCCAGAAGTTTTCGGAGCCCGTGTCGAAGACGAGCTCGATGGACTTGTCGTCGTCCTTGGCCCAGGGCAGCGACATATTGGTGGTGATCTTGAGGTTCCAGCCGAGCGGCATGTGGACGGTGGGGATGGCCGCCGCCGCGTCGTCGCGTGGCACCGCGCGGGGCGATGCGACGACGGTGGCGGCAAGGGCCGAGGCGGCGATAACGAATGCCTTGGCGGACATTATTACGGATGTATATAATTATCGACAGTTATTAGGAGGGACGCGGCCGCAGACAGAGCGAGTGACTGGAGGTGGGTGGGGTGCCTCTGGACTCTCCATTCCGACAGCTTGGCTCAGGGCGAGGCGCAACCCGTCACTTATACCTCCTCCTCTCGACCACGATATCATGGAAAAGGGGCGGATACGAAGTGTCTCCGGACTCCAGGGCACGAAACCGTCTAGCCCAACCTCCCTCCCTAATCCGGACCTGCACGACGGTTCGTGGAGTTTCTCCCGCCGACTCCAGGCAAAAAGAGATTGACGAACCAAGCAAAGCTCGTGTTTGTGGGGATGAGGATCCTCTGCGGCAAAAGAAAAAGGAGACGCTAAAAAGGGCTGTTGGAGAAGCTTGTCTTCCAAGGATAAGCCCCGACATCGAGTGGGGTTGGGCCGACGGGCAGGGGTCATAACGCATGACGGACAGGGCATCGCGGCCCCCTGGCTCCTCAATCGCAACCGTTGCGTGGTGTCAATTGGTCAAACACGAGATGATCTTCGATATGCACATGGGGCGGTGGATCTGCTCGCCCAACACGGGACGGAAGAAGCCAATACAGCGTGACGCTGGGGTCAACACGAAGAGAAAGGAGGAGAGTAAAGTCACGATATTGGCGTCGGGCACCGACCGTACCTTGCTTTCCCACACGATGACGTGAAGTAGCGGTCGGGACGGCAATGCATGCCGAGCAGCTCCGCCTGGCAATTTCGGCCGGTGGGCAGTCATGATGCGCCCCTTTTGGAGATCCGAGGAGACAAGCTCAAAACCCCCTGGGATCCCGCCTCTCGGCTTTCTTGGCCTGCTTTCTTCTCCAGGTGCCTGTGCAGCCATCCTCACACACGGACAACCGCCAATCCCGCCAACACCATGAGGGTCCTCCTTTCCACCGCAGCCGTGAGCGGCCTCCTCCTGGGCGCCGCAGCGGTCCCTACCACTGGCAGCAACCCAGCCGCTGATGCAGTGGTGCACGAGAGGGCTAAGGACGGCACGCTCTCGAGGTGGCGCCGCGTCGGACACGCTCCCGAGTCGACGCCGCTGCACCTCTCGGTGGTGCTGAAGCAACCCGGCATGGCCGAGCTGCGGCGCCGCGTCGACGCCATCAGCGACCCGGCGCACCCGGACTACGGCATGCACCTGTCGCGCGACCAGGTGGCCGCGTTCCGGAGCCCCGGCGACGAGGCTGTCGCGGCCGTTTCCGAGTGGCTGAAGAGCAGCGGCGTCGACGACCTGGCCAGCAGCGGCAGCGGCGCCAGCAGCAAGGTCCGCTTTAACACCACCGTCGGCACCGCCAACCGCCTGCTGGGCTGCAAGCTCTCCACCTACAAGGATGCCGAGACGGGGAGGCAGGTCGTGCGTGCCGAGGAGTACAGTCTTCCTCGGCGCTTCAGCGACGTTGTCGACTTCGTCTACCCCGTGACGCAGTTCATCAACGCCCCGAAGCAGTCCGAGGTTGTCGAGATGGCGCCGTCGCCGGAGCTCAAGAAGCGACAGTGGACCAGTAAGCCGAGACTCTGCACCTTGACACTGCCCGCGTTACCCTTCCATTGCATCACGTCCAAGGCATTCCTCTAACACGCTTGTGCAGTCCCCGACCGATGCGGTGACTACATCACGCCACAGTGCATCGTCGACATCTACAACATCACCTACTTTGTGCCCGAGGGCCCGTCTCCTGTCGAGTTCGCCGTCGCCGGCTTCCTCGAGGAGTACCCCAAGCAGGACGCGCTCAACACCTTCCTATCCCAGTACAGCCCCCGCAGGAACGAGACGGGCTACTCGCCCAACTACCCCATCAACATGGAGCGCGTCAACGGCGAGCCGCTCAAGGGCCCGACCAGCGGCGTCGAGGCCCAGCTGGACGTGCAGTACACCATGCCCTTCGTGCAGCCCATGAACTTCACCTACATCTCGACCGCCGGCCGCGGGCCCGACCTGTCGGGCCCCAACCGCACCGCCGTGCCGGACCTGCAGAGCGGCCACGAGCCCTGGGTCGAGTTCCTCGAGCACCTGCTCGCGCGTCCCACGGTCCCGCAGGTCGTCTCCATCTCGTACACGGACGACGAGCAGACCATCCCCGAGGCCTACGCGCACCACGTGTGCGACCTCTTCATGCAGGTCGCGGCGCGCGGCGTGTCCGTCCTCGTGGCCAGCGGCGACGGCGGCGCGGCCGGCATCAACTCGCCCTGCAAGGCCAACGACGGCAGCGGCAAGCGCAAGTTCCTGGCCACCTTCCCCGTCGACTGCCCCTACGTCACCGCCGTCGGCGCCACCAGCCTGTACTCGGACCCGGGCCCGGCCGCCTTCAGCTCGGGCGGCTTCAGCGAGTACTTTGAGAGGCCCGCCTGGCAGGACCGCCAAGTCAAGTCGTACCTCGACCGCATCGGCGACGCCCACAAGGGCTGGTACGCGCCCGGCGGTCGCGGGTACCCGGACCTGTCAGCCACGGGCTCGCGCTTCCTGATGGCGGCGCCCAACGGCGCCCCGCGCCCCTGGACGCAAAAGGGCACCAGCGCCAGCACGCCCGTGGTGGCGTCCATGATCGCCCTCATCAACGACAAGCGCATGCGGGCGGGCAAGCCGGCCCTGGGCTTCCTGAACCCGCTGCTCTACTCGGACGGGCTCAAGGAGGCGTTTTACGACATCACGCGCTTCTCCAGCGGCAGCTGCAGCGACGCCGACTACGTGGAGCCCGGCTGGGATGCGCTCCCGGGTTGGGACCCGGCGACGGGCATGGGGACGCCCAACTTTGTCAAGCTGATTGAGCTGCTTGGCTGATTGAAGTAGATCGATCCGCCGTCCTGGCGATCCCTATAATTAGACGTTGTTAATATGATTGAGTAATGCCGACTTGCAGATCCAACTCTTTATCCCGAACAGGCGTTCGGTTCGCATCCATGGAGATCCAGCTCTTTGTCCCGAAATGGAGTTTGCTCAACGTACACTGTGAGATGCTGTCCTGGACTGGTATTCATTGCAAACGCACCCTCTTTTTTTTTTTTTTTTTTTTTTTTTTTCTCTCTGCGGGCCCTTGATGCCGCTGTTGGTCCAGTCGAGAATGTTTGAGATTACGTTTCCATCCAGATGTTCTAGATGGGCCCCTGTACAGGGCTGGGCGGCGCTGTTGCCAGGGTGGCAAACCATCTCCAAGCGTCAACGGAATGGCAAACTGTTGGTTGTTAGGTGCTAGCTAAAGGGGAAGTCTTCCATGCTCGGGATACGGCAGCCGGGCTTCGCAGGGTCATGGTGCTGAGGAAAAGGGGATGCGCGCTTCTCGAGACACGGGGAAGCCGCTCCAACACAGGGGTTGGCCCGCTGTGAGGGGTTACATATTCCCAGTTTGCTGGTCCCCCACCCCGATGCGACACCACGGCCCCGATTTGACAAACACTTGGGCAAGAGTTCAGCAGAAGATGCGGCTGCGAGCGAAACATTATGGAAAATGACGGCAGATGGACCAAAACATCCGCAAAAAGTTCCACATGATAACTATAATTATCCCGATTCGGGACAATCGTAAAACTGCACACCCCCCAGTTCCCCAAGGCGAAGAACAAAAGCAGACCCGGCGAGTGGGCACGCTCCGTTGCAACGGGAGTGCCTGAAACGACAAAGAAGGGACGAAGGCTGTCAACAATTGATGCACACATCTTGGCGGGCTCTGGCGGGAGTCGCATTCATCGGGATCGTGGCAACCATCCATCTCAACCTTGTTGGACATCTATAAAACTCTCCCGATTTCCCATCCCGTCTTGCTGTTTTCTTCTCCCTCTCCTCGGCGAGCCTCAAAAACAACCTTCGAGCAGATATCCAGCTTCGATTTCATTTCTCCACGATCGGCCGGTCCATCAACCTTTAATATCCACTTTTACAACGCAAACCCCTTTTCAGGCTTCCCTCCTCTCTCCCCACCAGCCGCCAAGATGCAGTTCAAGACAATCCTCGTCGTCGCCTTCGCCGGCCTCGCCATCGCCTCCCCGACGCCCCAGAGGAGCAGGAAGACGCAGGCCGAGCGCGTCGAGACCAACAGGAAACTCGGCCTCACCTGCAACGACAGCGGCCGCGGGGACGGTGTCGTGATCTGCGACGACGGCCAGGGTGGCAACTGGTGAGCTCTCATACAACCACCATCGAGCCCGGCACATGAGGAGCGGCAGGCGCTGACCAAAATCCTACTGCAGCTTCATCAACAAGGCAGGTGGCGGCACTTGCCTGTTCTAGGAGAGGGGAAGAACAGGCGAGAGAAGTGGCGCCAGACAAATCCATGGCATTGAAACTATGGAGGACTTTTGTGTGCTACAACCAACGATGGACGGGAATCGAGCGACTACCTCAGCTTTCTTTCCTACCTTCAACAATGATACCCAATATACCACCAATTTTTTAACACTGCCTGCGCACGATGAAACCATAACCTGCCTTTTTTTTTATTTTTTTTTTTACGCCCACCTCGAGTCGACCCATCTCGGCGTGCTTGTCTGACCGGCACTCCCTTCTCAGGGACCCGGCGGCACCAGCTGCCCCAGAAGCTCGGCCTCGTGGATCACATTCTCGAACTCGCTCTCCGGCGTCTCCCCCAACACCACCTGACGCACCCCTATCTCGGAGATGACGTGGTCCCGGAAGTTGAGGCCGAGGACCTCCACCTGCTCCGCCTGCTTGTTGGCGGCGTCGGTGTCCTTCTGGACCTGGCGGAGGTAGTCCTCCCTCGCCGCGCGCACCGTGGCGTGCCCCTTGTTCCGCTTGCAGTTCCGGATGTGCAGGTCCGCCTTGGAGCGCGCCACGACGCAGGAGTGGTTGCGCAGCTTGGCGACCTGCAGGATGCCGATGTCGAGCTGCGTCGTGGTCAGTATCCATTGATATCAGGCTGACAAAAAAAATACAGTCAGTAATAGCGCTACTCACCTCGGTCAGTGTGGACGAGTGCACCAGGAGGAGCTTGTCGTAGGCGAAGAGCCTGAGGTTGTAGTAGTAGTTGAACGCCTTGCTCTCGTGCGTCCCGCCTCCGGGCAGGTCGTGCCAGACGACCCCCTTGTGCTGCGCGTCCGGGTAGGCGTCGTGCTTCATCGTCGTCTCCGACTCTTCGACCTTGGCCGCGCCCGCGTCGCTGTGGCGCACGCCGCGGAGGCTGTTGCAGAGCGACGACTTGCCCGCGTTCTGGAACCCCACGATGGCGATGTTGGTGCACCCCTGGACGTATCCCAGCTCTTCTCTGGCGTTTTGGATCTCCTCGTCGGAGATTTCTCGGGCTGGGTCGAATCCACTGTGGTACGGGAGGACAACGCGGTAAATGTCAGCATCGTTCGAGTGAGGGGTTAAGTATCCGACAAAAAGAAAGAGAAGAGAGGGGAAGAGAGCGAAGAGGAAAAGGGGCTACCCACAGGGCGCGCACCCGTTGTTCGAGCTTCACCTGCTGCTCCAGCGTGTCGACGGCTTCAGCTGCATCCGCCGCTTCCTTGGCTGCATCGTCGGCCCGCTGGGCAGCTGCTTCAGCATCCCGCTGGCTGCTGTCGGCCCTCTCCGCCTCCTGCTCCGCCCTTCTCTCCGCATCCTGTCGGCGTTCTCTCTCGGCCCTCAGAGCGCCGTCATTGCCGCTGGAGGCGAGAAGCAGTGACGCCAAACCGGCAACTAACGCGATCGCATTGGCTTCTGGCCCGTAGTTCCTCATGTCTACCGATCGGTTCTGCAGGTCAATGGAAACGCTGACTGGACCGGAGAGCTGGGATGGGGTAGATCGGTGGACGGATGGGATGTGATGGTCAAACTCTTGGGGAAATGGTGGCAAGACTGATGAAGAATGTGAGAAGACGGGTGAAAAGGGCTGTAAGGGCCGAGAATGAAAGAAATTCTCTTGGTTGAAGTTGAACTGGGACACCTGGGTGGTGCCGGTTGATTCGGTGTCGCTCGTGTCGGGTGATTCCATCGAACCGACAAGTGACCCTAGAGTCCTGGCAGCCGCACGATATACTCCTGTGAACACTCTGTGTGCGCTCATGGGTGTCATCGAGCGAGGGTGCTGCTGTGCGGGCCGCAAGGGGGGAAGGGAAGTGGATGTTGAACTAGATTTATACACCCAAGAACCCTTTGTATGTCTAGGCTGCGGTGACCTACCCATAACCTAGCCAGCAGCCTACCGGACTGCTTTTTAGGCACAGTCCATCCCTGTGTCGAGAATGCTACAAACCTGCACCTGGACTGCCTCCAACAACCATGGATGTGTCGCCTAGGCGCGCGCCCAAGTGGCAGCCCCCATCCTCGGAGCCCAGACACATAGGTAGATATGTAGCCCCAATGGTGTCCTCGTCCCCATTGCCTAGTTGTGTGGTCATTTGGACCTCTTGGATCGCCCATGGAACGTTACGACCATTTGGTGGGCTGTTGGCATTCGTTTTTCCGGCTCAGTCTGCCTCGTTCTGAAGCAGTGTGTGCGGTAATATCTGTATTCTGAGGGCAGACGTACACAAGTGAGCCTAGACATATGCATTCCTACGGAAGGTGCAACGTGGACGTTGGTCGTCAAGACGGTCTGGCATCGTGGCCGCCAAGCGATATAACCGCCACCCCAGAATGTCTCACCCGACACACCCCAACCCCAAGTAGAGAAAAGGCGCCAATAATCGAGACCGGCCAAGAAAAGAGGGCCCTGGCTCTGGGTCACCTGCATAAATATTGGCGGTGGCCTTCTTTCTGGAGACCGGGCTAGATCCCAAGGCGTCCTTGGGAAATCAAGACGCTGAGGCTCACGTGCGAATTGTGCCTAGCAGGCCGCCTTGGGGGGACCGCGGCCATCCAAGTTCCTTGAGTTAATCCATGAAGCAACGCACAACTTGCCGTTGGCAGAACAGTCGAGCTTGAGGTCCCTCACTCTAAGAGATGCTCCACGCGTGTCGCCTCGCATCATTACAGGTAAAAACCGCGTTCCCTCAAAGGTAGGTACCTAGGTAGCTACCTGTTTATATATGTAGGACTGGTGGTAGTCTCAGTACCTGGGCGGAGAGGGGTAAGTAAAAGGGCGTCCTTGGATGGGGAGGCATATAAAAGGGGGACGTGGGATATCAACAGGGGAGCTGTCAGTCCAACAATCAAGTCAAACCACCTTGCTCGCTCTAATCGTTATAGTTGAGAAAACCTCCACCATTACAGCCATGGCCGAGACGGATCATCCGGCTCTCGAGTGGCTCCGTCTCCTTTCCCGCGACAAGTCCGATACCTTCTTTTCCTGCCTCGCCACCATCTCGGCCAGCACCTTCCTCGGCCTTCACCTGAACGTCCCTAAACCCGACCCTGCCCGCCGTTCCTATCTCATGCGGGACTGGCCGTCCCTCCGGCGCCACCTCGGATGGGCGGCGCTCGTGGTGATCGCGCCCGAGCTTCTCGTGTGCCTCGCGTTCGGCGACTGGCGCGCCGCGTCTGTCGGCCTAGCGGTGCTGCAAAAGTTTGGACACGGCGGGAACAAGCAGCACTGGACACGAGCGCATGCCAGCTACGCGAACATGGGCGGCCTCGGGCTCAGAATGAAACTTGGGGGGCAGAAAATCCCGGCCTGGGTCAAGTTTCCAGACATGAAAGTCAAGCAGGTGGACCGGGAGCGCTTCCGTCGCACTATGATTGGCGATATAGGAGAGATCTTGAGGGCGCTTGCCGAGAGGCTCTCGAATTTGTTGCGACCTTTGGTGACCCGGGTGACAGCTGCTGTCCTCTACCTAGGAATCAAGAGAATGATGGACGTTATGTTTGAGTGGCGCAGGGGCTGGCAGCGACTAACAGGGCTGCAAGTGCAGGCCAGTGAAGGCCTTGGTCAGGAGGCAATTGAGCTGGCAGCTCTGCAAAACATCGTCGGAGGGAGCCATGAGAATGAGCAAGACACCACCCTTGCTGAGTTATCATCTGCTCGGCCGCCGTCTATCGATCTCGGGCAAGTTAGGTTGGTCCCAAAGGCCACTGCCACAAATCGCAAAGCTAGGCGGAGGCCGACGATCCCGATCCCCTCGGTGGCTGAGTCGTCTGCCAGTCAAGAGAACAAGGCGAGAAGGAGGATCGCGCAGGCACCAGACGGGAGTTCTGCACTTGCCAGCGCAGATGACTGGCAGGGGGGCACTGTCGTGCTGTATCTGAACACGTTCCAGATCAGCGCAGCGCAGAGACTGGGCGTGCTCGGCGAGGTGCCAAACATACCCGAGGATGAGATCGACGACAAAGGAAAGACGACCGGGCTGTCCAAGGCATATGCCGCTGCTGTTCTGTTGTGGTTTGCCCTCCGGATCGCGGTACAGCTCTACAACCATGGAGCCATCACGCAGCTCGAGCTGGCGTCGTCGACCTACGTCGCGTGCGCGCTCGTATCCTACCTGCTGCACTTGTCGAAACCACAGGGCGTCGAACGGCCGCATATAGAAGACGTCAGCCCCTCGGCCACAGTCCGCCCGGTGACAGAGGATGACATTGAAGAAATGAGGCGGCTGGGCGGCAGCCCGTTTCTCGTCCGCAACTTCTGGCCCCCATTCGGCTTGGGCAGCCGGCCTCGCGACCCGCGGGAGCCCATAGCTACAGGCACGTCGCTCACCCTATGCGCAATCGTGGGCAGCGAATATCCCGTCGCATTCTTCGACGATGACTTCGTCGGCATAGTCGCTGGGTCCGTATTCGGCGGCCTGTACTGCCTGGGTTGGAACCAAGTCTTCCCGTCAGCATGGGAGCTGCGGGCTTCGCGAGCCGCGGCAGTCATGATAACGGCGTCTTTGATACCTTACTCTGTAGCCAACGCGATTTGTTCAATGGTGGCTATAAAAAAAGACTGTGAGAATAGAGACAGGGAGAGTAGGGGAGGTGGAAGGCCGACCGGAAGAAAGACGCACGCGACCCATCGGTTGGTACTTTACGCGTTGCTGGCATTCTATGTCCTTTGCAGAGTTTTTATGCTTGCCGCGATGGTCAGAACGTTCTTTGTGCTATAGTTATCTCAATATGTCTATAGTCAACTCACCTTGAAGTGTCCTGATGTTCTACAGAAGAATTTGGTTTTCTCCGTCTGGAAGCTCGAACAGACCGGTACGAGGCCGGTATTCCCTAAGATCGACGACTGTATTGTGGGATCCACGTAAACGATCCATCTCAGCACTGCTCCGCGGCAGTGGGCCGAAGGCCTCGAGCGGCAGCAGCCAAAAGCCCACCGCTGAGGCGATCGGCGGACCACCACCACCGCCGACACCGTCACCATAACCATCATCATCCGGATCTGTGTATCCGAAGTGTTCGTAGATGCCTCCATCCCGGAACCGCGCCGCCCACTCCCTCGTCTCGCGCTCCAGGTACGAGAGCGCACTGGAGCGGGACCTGATAATGTCCCATCTGCGGGGTTCAGCCAACGGTCGTGCGGCGAGGAGGACGCGTAGCTCGGCGCCTGGAGCGGTCCGGGCCCCAATGACGAACTCCATTGTCTTCCACAAGCGCACCATTACGCGCGGGTCGTCGCCGACCGCGACGGCTCCCATCATCTGCAGCCGCCGCTGGTGACTTGGGTCGTCCTCGTCCGGCAGATCGCGGTGGTGCCGGCTCGCCATCCCTCGGAGGCGGAGGGAGCTGGGCAAGAGCTCGTCCTGGTCGAAGACGGAGAAAGGGGCGACGGGCGACCACAGCGGCAGGGCGCGGTTGAAGCGGGGCCGGCCTCTGCCGATCGAGGGGAACATCATCCTGCCTTCGCCGCAGACGATGTCGACGAAGGCTACCGAGCGGAAGAGCGCAACGGAGGCGCGCAGGGCCTCCGCCACCCTGGGCGACTGGGCCTGTCGGGCTGAGTTCCATAACGGCAGGCGGAGACCGCCGCCGCCGACGGCAATATGCAGCACCCCCAGGCCCTTGGGGTCGCTCGCCCGCGCGTCACATAGGACTTGTGGCAGGAGGTCCTCGCTGCCTGGCATGAGAAATTGAAAGTGGATGATGTCTAACTCGGGTCGGAAACGCAGCGGCACCGGGCGTCTTCGCCACTGCAATCCTCCTTCCAGCGCACGTCTTCACAGAGTATATGGGCGTGTTGGTGATCAAGGACCACTTGGCGCGCCTCCATGTTGACGCTGAGGAGTGGACTTGGGCGGAGGCATCTCGTCTCGTAGGCTTCGGCCAAGTAGCGCCTGTCGTCGCCGGTCGTGTCCGCAAGTGGCGTATCCGGGCGAATGCGCAGGTCGATCAGGCGTTGTTGCCTTGGGAGAAGTAATTGCCAAACCTTGACCCGAAGCTCTGCCGGGAGGTTGGCAAAGCAAGGAAAATCACGGTGCGGGCCATGGTAGGCCGCGGGCGCGAAATAATCGTTAAGAATCCCGTGAGGCATGTTCGGCGTTTGCTTGACGAGGATAGTGTCTCGAGATGACGGATGCCAGGCGAGCAATGAACTGATGACAATTGACCTACCGGAGGGGGAGGAGGGCTGCTGCCTGCTGGCATGGAAGTTAGGGGGCAATCAGCGCGGCACGCCTGGGGCTTACGCAGCACCGCACGCTACAGGTGCTTGCGGGCGGCACCTTCAATTCGGACCGTGCAGTCAAAGTGCACGTGCAGGTCACGTACAGTTTGCCTTTCTCGCTGGTGGCATCCTTGTCATCGACACAAGGAGCGTCTTTCACAAGCCTGAGAGACGTTTTTTTTTTTTTTTTACGGATCCTCTCAGAGACTAGCAAGTCCCCTTAATAATGACCAAATTAGTCACTCCACAGTCGGCTCCGGTAGGATCCAGACAGACATGGGCATATCTGCATCTTCTTCTTCGTTAACCACCACTGTTTCGCCAGACTCAGTGTAGTCGTCCTCGAATACAAGCCCGTCCAGGTAGGCACTTGGGCCTTGGCGATCCCCGAGGGTGGCACCGGCCACCCTGTTCGACACCCTCACCACATCCTTCTTCCACGAAATCTTGCAGACGCGGATCCCCAATATGAAGTCGTCGGACCCCTCGAAGGAGTCCTGCGCCGCCGTCTCGCGCTTGAACGCCGCCTTGAACCCCATGGTGGTGCTGGTGCTCGGGTCGGACGCCCCGGCGTCGCTCTCGAAGCCCCTGGCCCGCGACTTGGTGCTTGAGAATGTGACCTGGTGGGCCACCTTGATGCCCGTGACCAAGTAGATCGGCTTTCGTTTGGGATCGAGGCTGAGGTACTCCTGGACTTCCTTGGCCGCGATGCTCTGCTCAATGTAGTCCCTGGTCGGGGAGAAGGTTCGGGTCCAAATCTCCCCGACATCCAGGACGGTGGAGTCAGACTTGTCCCAGAGCCATTTGAAGCCCACATCGGGCCCCGTTTGTCCAAGTCTATGGATTTTAGCATCGAAGGTGATAAGGTAGATTGATAGCAGAGGGAAATATGCAACGCGTTCACGGTAGGGCAGAGTTCTCTTAAGGATTCCTAATCAACCGATAAAACTTACACTCTGGCCCAAAGGTTCAAGGTATTGGTTGACCGCAGGGCCTCCAGAGTCGTCTTGATTCCCTGCTTTTTATGCCAATTCTCCTCGTTCTTGGGGAAAATCTGGCCCTCGGGAATCACAATAGGTTTCTCATTGATAGGGAAGCCCACTCCGTCATCAAGATTGTAGAGGAGCGAGCCAAGATCAAGTTGGCCTTCACCAGGAGGCGAGAGGTCAAAGTTGGGGCAGGGGTGAAAGGACTGGGTTGGATTAAGGGGCATGCTGGTTTCTTGGAGAGGCTTTCCCTAATTCCATAAACCAGGGGTCATTTAGGGGCGGAGTAAATTTGAGGGGGAAAAGAGCACAATGTTGGGGATAGAGAATGTTAGGACGACGGAAAAAGGAGACCGAGTGAGACTGGGAAATGCACGGCATAAAATGGATGCTACGCATATTTATAGAGTGAGTCGAGGGGCTTGGCGAAATTTCCCCGCCCCAGAGCACCGCTCATAGGTCAACATTTAGGCCTCCATGCCAAAAGCCGGATGATTCGCCGGCTGCGTCTTCGAGTGGCGGGGTAGGCGGTGAAAGGACATCTTCCACTGAGGGGATTACAAACGAGGTGATCTTTATAGACCGAGAGGTATCCAAAGAAACAACAGTAGACAATCGAAATTAGCCAACACCAGGAATGGCTGGTTCACTGTGCTACTTCATCGATCTTGTCCCGGATCCTCTTGGACACGTCCTCGGAGTATTCCCAGCCTTTCCTCCAAATCTTCGTCCAGGGCGCGATGTACCGATACTTCCCAGGTCCCCCATCCGACATCTCTCGAAACATCCTCTTCATGACTGCGTGCTTCCGCAATCTGTTGGCGCTCCGAGCCTCGCATCCCATCAGGCCTGCCATGCGCAGGATGTTCGCGGCGATGCCCGCCAGGACCGGTGTCGCATAGGAAGTTCCGGACCTGCAGACGTCCTCCCACTGTAGCCTCCTCGAAGTCGGCCTTCCATCCAGGTCCGGCTTCTTCGGCTCCTTGCAGCTGATGCCCACACCAACCGTCGCGAAATTGTCGTCCGCGCCTGTAACAGCCTGGGGGCTGATGCCCTTATCCTCGCCGCTTCCGTCGCAGGCGTGGACGGCGAAGACATCCCTCAGTGTAGCGGGGAAGCACCGGCCTTCATTACGTCCCTTATTACCCGCTGCGGCGAAGAAGAGACACCCTGTCCCCGAATACTTCTCTATCGTATCCTCGATAACGTCCCGAACCTCTCTGAGTTCCTTGTCATCTTGGTCAATGCAGAATGACATACAGATAATATCGGCCTGCCAGACTTCTCTCGCATGCTCAATTGCCTAGGACTCCGGCATTTGTTTAGTTTATTCAGTTTGCAATCACGGCTAGAACGGGTCCAACATACCTTCGCGACGTTCTGTGCTTGTTCAATGTCAAACTGATCGTCCCGGAACACCCTTGCCACGCACACTTCTGCAAATGGTGCGACTCTCCGCACTAGCGCTGTCACGTTCGTCCCGTGGTTGCTCGTGTCATTATAGTCTCCAGAGCCGCCGACCCAGCTTTGACACCAATCAGAGTGCATGAGTTTGACGTCCTTTCGAAAGGCTTGCGAGATGGTTTGGTTCTCTTTGTTGACACCGGTATCAAGGACTGCAATTCGGACTGTGGGCTCGTGCGGCTCGCCGTTGATTTGTTTGTACGTTTCGCAGGCCTCGAGAAACTCGCGTACCCTAGTGAAGAAGCACTCGGCCCGTTTGGTATCGTTCTCGCTTGTGGGAGTCAGTTATGGATCTTGAATCGCTCAAGGTGCTCGGAAGTTCTGTACCTCGACTTATAACCCTCGCCATCGAAAACAGACTTGGGACCCCGGTTCAACCGATCATCCTTGAATCTGACTCCCTTCGCCGACCCCATGCTAGCTTTTTGAACCGTATGCGGCCTTGTAATCCTGGCAGGAGTGTCGTACATACTATAATTCGTTGTCATCACCCACCCCTGACCAAGAGTCTCGTACTCTCTGCTGGACTTGGCCCCTAAACCACCGATACTAGTAAGTGGCGAGTCTCGGATTCGTTGGACGATGTCTATTCCAAGCTCCATTGCATCTTGAGAGTTTCCATTGGGCGTATCCCGGAACAATGTCCCGTAGTCATAACATGCCTGAACCGCTTGGAGGTAAGGCCGCAGACCGACGTGCTCTTTCATGAGATCGACTATCCGACTGCGGAACGAGATCGGATCGTCGCCACCAGGAACAATCTGGCTGTAATTGTAGCCGCTCTCGATCTCGAGCAAGAGCCTGGCTAGACGGCGGAAGGCCTCATCTTGGCACATGCGTAGAGTGTCATCAGTTACCCGGTTCTTTTCGGCTCGGATCGCTTCCTCGATCGGCTCGCAAAGGACGAAACAAAGATCCTTGCTGTAAGCTTTTCCTTCCTCTCCTGTCAGGAAGAATACCTTATTTGAGTCCCAGGTCATTGTCATGTGACACGAGGTCATTGACTGACAAAGACCAAGGACAAGCCTGGCTGCCAGAGCACGCTTCTCGTGAGGCCCAAACAGACCTTCTTGGGGCCTCAGATCGATGGCGCTTTGCACAAATGCGTTTTCTGCGAGTTTCTCCCGAAGCGTTGTGACTGGCCACTGTCTGAGAAAACGAGGTTCATGCCGGTCCCATATTCTTTGCGGAGAAAAAATCGTGATTGTGCGGCCCTGGGCCATGAGACGAAGTGACTTGGCACCATGAGAGTCACATGAGTGCTTGATGTCAGCACATATGGCCGAGGATCTCCAGTTAGAGCCAGTGCTTGCACAAGATTAAAGTCAGCCATGTTGCAAAAACCGAATTTTATGAATTTTCATAGAACGGCTATAATGCTGTGCCATACCAAAAGGTACTTACCACGAAACTGCATCCTCAAAGACAACCAGCTGGGCCTCCTGCCAAATTCTTTGTGCGTCTGGGAGAGAAGCCGTAGAGTCCCAATCGTGACAGGTTGACAAGAAAAGATTCAGGTCCTCCTGCCTCAAGCCAGGATTTAGATCAAAGTCTGTCAACTGAACTAAAACCCTATGTCCATGACTTTTGCAGGATTCCGGATCCATTTTGTGGACAGCCAGGAGAAGTGCGTCGAGCGCCTCTACGGAGCGGTCCCCACTTGTGTGCGCTGTTGCACCAGGGTTCGGGCTGCTAGACCAAAGGGTCCCGGGGCATAGATCACTGAGGGGCGGCTGGTTCTGGTCTCTGAGAAGGTCCATGACCGCGCCAATCGTATCACTGGCGCTGATAGCGACATCGATGGATGTGGTATGGAAGATCTTCCGGCCGGGTCCAGTGGCCAGGCTGAATTCCCAGTCAGATGTCTGGAGGACGTAGAGAAGAGAATCCAACTGTTGATAACCAGTGTGATCCGCGTCGCCGATCTGAAGGCTTCCCTCCTTGAGTAATTCTAGGTTGACCAACTCGTTGAGCAGCTTGCACAGTGCTGTGAGATCCTCAAGAAACAAAGGGTCGACCTTGGTCAACTCCTCGATGTCTGCCGTCCAGAACAGTTCCCGCAATTCGCTGTCAAAGAGACTAAGGAAGAGATATGCATCGTTTTCCCGGCCTGCATCGTCGTCGCCCACCGGCTCGTACTTCATGTAGGTAAGGCGATCCCGGAAAGAGCGGAGGCGACAGATTCGTGCCCATTCGGGGCTCTCGGCGGCAGGATCAATGTCCGCCTGGGTGTGACAGCTTGTCCATTTGGGCTTCTCGGCGGTAGGATCAAAGTCCGGCTGGGTAGGTTGAGCCTGAGGCATCGCGCGCATAATGGTGCGGAGATGGCGGCGTACAATCCCAACGGATCGAATCCATGGGAAAGCTGGGCGAGCTCATCTGTGCCGACAATGAGTGGGAGAAGGAGTGAACGAGAAACATTGAATGGATGGAGGGGCAGGCTGTGAGCGGCACGACCGCCACCTCCCCGCCAGCGTGCAGGGTAGGTAGCAGCCAATATTATGGCTGCATCATCACCGTCACGTGTCAAAAATTGCGGGTGAGCGCGGGGTTTGCTTGGCCAGGCTGTGCTCCTGGGTTTCTCACACACCCAAGGAAAATTCCTTCTGTTTTCCCATCGGCGTTGCGACCTTGACATCTTCTCGAGCTGGCAGACGCCTTTAAGACCAGCGCGTTAGATATGGCCTCCGAACGACGACCCCACGGGAGGGCTGGTCGAAACAGTCACGAAGACACCTCACGACAAATCACGCACGAGGAACATGGTCCCATCCGAAAAATGGCCGATGACTGTCGCACTCTGTTTTTGCAGGCTCTGAGCCAAGTTGAAGGGCCAAGCGATGCCTTGAAGCGGTTTCTGGACGAGTCTAGAGACCGCTTCGAGGCATGGGCGGCTTTTCTAGTTGTGTTTGGAACGAGGGAAACTGGTTCCCTTGACCATCGTCTCCGCCGCCATGAGCCCCTTTCGGACATGGTAATGCGCCTTCTCGATACTCTGAGACGAAGCATCTTGGCTGGTATGACACCTTTCCCTTTCCCGCCCCCTTTTCTGGGTGGGATTAATAATAAAGCCCTTACTTTCACAGTACAACTTCGGTCTAAGCGGTCTATCGGCACCGCGAGGCCCCCCTCCGTGCCCTCTAGATCTGGCAGCGCCCCAGCGTTGTCGGCTCTTGATGCTCTCCCTTCCACTGTGAGGGTCAGTTGCTTGGGAATCCAACGCTCGCTCACAGGCCTTAATAAGCTTGGGATGTCCATCAGGGCGTCTTCCAGAACACCAGCAAATGCCAGAGCTCGTGCCTATGCTGCTACATCCGGTCTGGACTTGGCTAGGTACGAGCAGGCGAGCCTCCTAGCGCTCAGGAGTCTGTACCCCAACGCTCCCGATAGCCTGCGACGCCAGCTCGCCGATTCGATGACAGACAGATATGCGAGATTGCACTATAAAGCAGCGCGGCTCGGCAAGTCGATGCCACGACAAACACCCAAGATAGAAGTCGGCACACCTGACTCCACGAACAAGGAAACGGTAGCAAGACCTGCTTTACAAGATGTACTCAACGAGGACACCGGAAACATTCCACCAAATCCCGAACAACCTATGGTGGTCACCACGCCCCCAGTGCCGCCTTCATCAATAGACACGAAGAAGATCTACGTCAGACTAGATGCCCCTGCTCCATCGCAGTCCAAGCAGCCAACGACTATTGGTCCTCGAGGTCAGAGAGAACCAGATTTGCCTCAACTAAAAGATGGTGTGCGTACATGTACATGGTGCCTGCAAAGGATGGACCCGTCGTGGACCAGGAAAAGGGAGGATAGCAGGTGGATCTGGACGTCGGCAGGAAGGTATGTGTCCACTTCGTCAGCCCGGGCTGGTTCGTCAGGCACAAATTGCGATGTTTTCTAACATTGCCCAAAATCTTAGGCGCCACTACAGACAGGACCTTCAGCCTTATGTATGCCTTGCAGAGAGCTGCGCAACTGAACGGCCCGCATTTTCCTCGTACCAAGAGTGGCACAAACATGCCCGCGGTGAGCAAGGACACGGCCAAGCGGATCTCCACTCGGAAGCCTGGCCAGACCTCATCCATCAGGGGCCTCAGTGGCTGTGTCAGGGGCCCCATGAGGGAGGGTCGACCTATGCGTTTTCCAGCAAACAAGAGCTGCAAGATCACATTGCACTCTACCACGCCCACTTGACCAGAGCGGAGTTCCAGAAAATGTTGGCAGAGCCTCCTACCCGAGAGATCTCTCCGGAGAACATTGGTAAAAAGACGATCCTCGCTGAGGGGAAGTCTGCGTCGCAAGGCCTAGCCCATCTCCCCAGGCTGGCCAAAGACTACACATCTAACCGGTCAAGACCAGCATCTGCCTGCCTTCTCTGCAGGTTTACCCACGATCCGGTGGATACTCAGGAACCAAGGGCTGGCGACCGCCCCGATACTACGCCCGAGTTATCGGGCAACACAAGCTCGGGCTATAGGATGCAAAATCTCTCCAGACACGTTGCGGATCATCTCGAGACCATTATGATGCTCTCTCTAATATTGATGGCAATAGTCGATGGGAAATTCGATGGCGACGAGAGCGACACATGCAGAACGGGCACTGTGCAACATGCCACCTCCCAACAGTCGAGCCGCGCTTGGCGGGAAGAAATGCTTGATAACCTCCCTGCGGAGTTCCATGGGCCGATCGAATGGGGCACTCCTGAGGGATCGCCGCCAGTGTCGGAACCGGGAACGCCTGCATCCACCCAAAAGCTTATACGGGGAGGCGGCGCTGGCGCTGGCGTCCCGCCTGTGTCCGATAAGCGGCCTGCTCAATCATCCCGCCCCACCGCTACGCCGCCCGCGTCCACTGGATCGCCTGCTGGGCCCAGAGGACCGCGTATGATTATGAGGGATCGTATGGAGCGCGAGGCCCGCCAAAGGGCGGAGAGGGAGCAGGTTGCGAAATTGGAAATGGAGCAGCGTGAGCGTGAGGAAAGGGAGCAGGAGCTCCTGAGAGAACGCGAGCGCGAGCGGTAGCGCAGGGCTACCGCTCACTCTGCTGCTGGCGCTGTTGATATACCCACACAGACCCTGGATCCGGCCGTCCAGCGGCGGCAACGAAGAGCGACCGAAGCCCAAGCCCAAGCTCAAGCCCAAGCCCAAACACATCACGCCCAGGGATCCTTACAGCCCGCTCAGGCTTTACAGTCGAGGCCTCCGAGGACGACGCAGGCTGCAGGCCCGAGCTTCTCGGGTCCTCCGCCAACAGCCGGCCCAACTAGCGGGCCGTCTGGAGCTGAGGCAGGACAGGGCATCTCGGCCGGAGAGTCTTCCTCCGGAGGCGCGGGACGACCATCCCCCATGCCTTTGAGCGTTAGGAGGCACTGTCGGCGCATTGGGAGGGGCTCATAAGCTTCTGGATCCGGAGATTGCAGCAATATTTAGATGAAATTGAGCGTGATCCGCTGCCCCAGCAACTGTTGCGGCAGGTGACGGACCTGTCGGCCGCGGGCGCGACAGGGAAGAGGCGCCTCGAACTCACGAGGACCTCGTGGGCCAACTTAAGGAGGCGATACCAGGTATCTTCGACTGGTATCAAACGGACCATTTGGGTCACGAAGCGTTGGTGGTGGAGAAACAGACCCTGCCTTCTGCGAGCACCTGGAAATACCATCCGGATAAAACTTCTCTTCGACGATTGTTGCAGCGATCTGGCGGAAGAAGACCAACTCCCCTGATCCTGATCTATTCCCGACCACTACCCACGACATCTGCAAGCAGTGTAGTACCTTGGGCATTTTGGACCCGGAGTTCAAGGCCGTCTATTCTGTGCACTGTCTGCAAGAGCAGGCGGACACTTGCAGGCCATGCCGTCTCTTTCTGAGCTCTCAGACACAGAATGTGGCCGCCCACGCAAGCACCGTCTCCTTCAAACGCAGCGGTTCATCGATCGAGGCACGAGGAAATCGATCTCGGATACTGTCCGTTTGCTGTAGCGTAGGGACAACCAGTAGCCCGCCAGCTTCCTCGGGCATCCCTATCGGACTGCCCAGGCTCCCAGACCCTGGAAGCCAAGCTCAGTTCCAAATAACCAGGCAATGGGTCGCCTCCTGCGATGCGGGACACCCCATGTACCAACCACGCCACCCCGGAGCGAGTTTGAGCGCCTCGGGGAATTCGCTGTTGCCTGGGCGCCTCATCGACGTGGGGAAAGATGGCGAGGACGACATACGCCTTTGTGGGACCGACAGCAATTTCGAGATAGATCGTTATGTCATGCTCTCGCACCGATGGGGCAGCGGACGGGCCCTTTTCACCCGCCGAAACAACATTGAGCACCACAAGCGAGGAATCGGCATTTCCAACCTTCCGCCCACCATCCGTGATGCCGTCAAAGTGACCCGAGCACTGGGACGGAGATACCTGCGGATCGACTGTCTTTGCATCCTCATGGAGGACTCGCTAGAGTTTGACCAGGATACTCGACGGATGGAAGAGGTGATCAGCGGTGCCCACTCCGTTATCTCTGCTGTTGTGGCCACCAGCCAGGAAAGCGGATTCTTAGGCCGACGGCGGCAGAGAGACTTCGTCACGCTCCCGGGACCCAGCTGGGTCGCAGGTGCCGCAGGTCCACGAGCGTATCTGCGAGAACATTGATCTTTTCGAGGACCAAATTCTGTGCTCGTTGCTTTTGAGGCGAGCATGGGTGCTTCAAGAACACGCGCTCGCCCGGCGAACAATCTTCTCCGGCCCGGAGCAGGTATACTTTGAGTGTGGACAGGGGGTCTTCTGCGAGACGTTGTCTTTGATGACCAAGTGAGTGATCCGATATTCCCACAGAAGCGGTGGTGTTCTGCCTGACGACTTGCTGACTGCGACTGCTTGTGCAATAGCAACGGAGCTGCCGTTCTGGGAGATCCAAACTTTCCGACCAAGCTCCTTGACCACTTCGGTTCCGGGCGAATCGACAGAGCGCTGTCTATCTACAAAATGTACTCGGGTCTCAGAGTTTACCCTGGAGCAGAACCGACATTTGGCTGTTCTTGGGATCGAAAATCGAATCCTGCGCGCACTCGATGCCCACGGCTGGTTTGGGCTCATTGACACGGGCAACGAAAATCGCCAGCGCGACATCTGCCGGAGTCTCCCGTGGCACGGCCCTCGAGACTCGGCCTTGGTGGAGTATTGGGTCACAGCTCCCGCACTGCGGTGGATAGACGCGTCGGGCCCGCAGTCGCCGGTGCCCTCGTGGTCGTGGATGGCGTATCTGGGCCGGATCGACTACTTGGACGTTGGCAAAGACGTCGTGTGGAAGTTCCCGCGTCTCGACGAGCCGTCTTCTTTGTTCACCATTGTATCGTGCGAGGCCGCCTTCGCGCTGGACGTGTGCGTCAGGGGCTTCGTCGGCGGCAACGGACCCTCCGAAGCGGACGATGGGGGGCTCATGTACGACAGGCCCGATGGCAAGACCCAGAATGTTGCTTGTGTGGTTCTGGGAGCCACCCCGGGCGAGGACACGATGCTCCTCGTCCTTCTCGTGTCGCCA
This sequence comes from Falciphora oryzae, assembly GCA_000733355.1. NCBI lineage: Eukaryota > Fungi > Ascomycota > Sordariomycetes > Magnaporthales > Magnaporthaceae > Falciphora > Falciphora oryzae. The sequence goes on from JNVV01000027.1 coordinate 455,805, forward strand.
GCGGGTCGCCTCATCGGCCAGCTCCCGGCATACGAGCGCGTCGGGGCGGGGAAAATACCCGAAGGCCGTGTGGCACCGGAGGAGACGGCCGCGCTTGCGAAACTGCGCTGAAGGAGACTCCTCGCACGCTAAGGGTATCCATCATACGCGCGTCGCTACGATATTGACCCATCTCCACATCGTTAATCAGCACGGACTGCTTCATGTTGCTTCGGCCAATTATTTTATTGCGGTGATTAATCCCTAGGTGCCTTGGCCGCCTTCATTTCATCACCCTGTAGACCTGGTATTCATCTCCCGTGTTCACGGGGAGGATGTTGAAGGTCGCATACGAGTCGATGTTTTCTGGCTCGAGCACGTTGAACGCGTGGGCGGCATTCTTTTGTCGAGTGTTGACCCAGTACCCTCCAGCAGGGATGGTGATGTTCTTCCGCACGGCCTCCGTTGTGACGGCGGTCCTGACAATGCCCTCGTACTTGGACGATGGCAGCACGGCCCCGGTGACGTTGAAGGCCTCTACCTGCCCCCTAAAGTCGGCGCGTAGCTCGTCGACAACCACGCCCGCGGCCCGGAGACGCTCGGCGGCGTCGTGCCAGGCGCGCGAAAACACGTACGCCTCGGGCCGGGCGCGCGTCAGGCTCGCGACGGCGGGCGTGGTGTTGAGGAAGGTGACGGGCACATCGACCAGCGTGCCGTTGCGGACGTCGACGAGGGTCCACGAGATGTTAGTCGGCCGCGGGGAATCCGTGACGACGATCTCGTCGTCGTTGGAAATGAAGTCGGCCCGCGCATTTTCGACAATCGAATAAACCAGGGCAGCGTTGTCAGCAGCAGTCTGCACGAGGGCCTCCACCATGGTCAGGCCCGACGCGACGCGACGCTGGAAGTGCTGGTCCGCGAGCCCGATGCCCCTGGTTTCGGTCAGGAACATGACCGCCTGAGAGAGCGCCACCGAGGTGTCGCCCATTTTGGCGTCGCCCGTCGTCTCCTCGAGCAGGAGGCCGCCGTCGGGCGCGTCGGAGCCGACGACGTAGGGGCTCCAGCGCAGGCCGCGGGCCTCGAGCGCGGCGGCGATGGAGTCGGCGAAGAGGGTCTCGGACAGGCGGCGGATGTCGCGGTGGATGTTGAGGTTCTTCATGGCGGAGAACATGCCGTCCTGGGCCGGGTGCCAGCGGTCGGCCGTCGAGCCGTAGCCGCGCGTGGCTCCGTACTCGTGGCAGTCGACGCCGACGTGCGGGGCAAATTCCATAACGAGGCGCTTGATGTCGCGGGTCTGCTGGCGCGCGAGCTTGGTGTGGTCGCGGTTGGGGTCGAACGAGGTGGCCAGGTAGCGCTGGAAATAGGCGACGCCGTCCGGGTTGTAGCGCGGCAGCATCAGGATGTCGACCTTGTCGAGGATGGAGGCGGTCCATGTCGCGTTGGCGTCGAGCTTGCCCAGCAACGCGAGGAGGGCCTGGTCGCCGGCGGGCTCGTTGCCGTGGACGCCGCCCTGCATCCAGATGCGGACCTTTTCCGTCGAGTTGGCGCGGCTGGCCAGCCTGGCGCCGGCATTGGTTGCCAGGTTGGACGTCGAGAGGAAGACATAGGGCAGGGAACGGCCCTCCTCGGAGCGGAAGGTCGGGTTGTGGTATGCCATCCATTCATTGCGCGCGGCCAGGGTTTGGAGGAAGTGCTCCAGCGTGGGCTGGTCTGTTGGGCCAGAGGAACCGACGGCGAAAGTCTTGGGGACTGTCCCGGGACTTGCAAAGGCTGGAGACTGGAGCTCAACGTCCGCGACGGCCGGGAAGAGTCGCGCGACACTCTCACTGTCCTTGACGACGGGGACGCGGTTGTCTGCGTACTTCAGAGCCGCGGCGAGGCCCGCGCCCTGGAGAAGGGAAACGGCGAGAGTGTCATGACGACGCATCTTGCCGGAGTGCTCTCGACAAGGTGGCTGTGGGCGCAGACCAAGTGGAGGGGCGCGGCAGGGAGCCGCCTCGAGGAGGCGATCACGTTTAAAATATTTTTGTGCCCCCCCCGACACCGGGAATTGCCTCGACCACTGCACCGGAGAGATAAGTCCATTCCGCTGATGGATAACAACGGTCTGGGCAGTGGCTGGCATTGTAACGTCATTTGAAGAGATTGACTCGATCTTCTCCGACCAGCCAGCCGGGATTAGGAAGGTCGTGACCGTGGGCGGGGATCGCCAAGACATGGACCCCGCCGGTCGGAGGTCGATCGCACGCGGAGAGTAGTTTGATGTCGGCAGTGCGGACGGCGTGCTTGGAGGACTTGCCCGAACCGGGCTAGGAGGCGGGCGGGATGTGGTCGTGCGTATCCCCGCAGGCCGGCCAGCCTGACGTCAAGTGCTTCCACATCCGGAGACAATATGGGCGGCGCAGAACACGAACAAGGCGACACGGGCGAAAACATCGACTCGCCAATGGCGTGCGACAAAGACCTTGACGTCAACCACGCTGGCGTCCTTTGTTGCCTGATGCGGCATCCCGGTGCTCCCGTGGCTGTCCCAATACGAGCTCCGGGGCCACACATCAAATTCACTGGCGCTCCACAGCTGCAGCCAGCGTTGCATCCACCCGGCAACCAACAATCGACGGCACTTGGTCAACCAGGCCTGATCTGGTATGGCGTCCTCCGATCGTCGTCAGATTTTGTTTGCTTCGCCGCAGTCCACCTATCGACATACGAGATCCTCCAGCCCGTGTGCGTGGTATTTTTGGCGCTCTTCTCAACGGCCAATCTCGTCGTCCTGCAACAGCGAATCTGCGATCCCGTGCATCCATCGCATCCCACCGACAGGACACGAGCTGCCCCATTGCCAGATAACCATAAAAGGACAGGGAAGAGATCGCCAGGCGAACTAAAAGCAAACCATCAGTCTCCCACCCGCCATCCCCATCTCACACCACGCAACACCACCCCACACCACAAACATGCTCTTCTCGATACCAACAACACTCGCCGTGGCCCTTGGCCTCGGCCTAACCACCGCCTCGCCCATTGCGGTGGCCCGCGCCGGCGGTCCGTCCATCATTGACGGCAAGGCCTTCCAGCTGGCCGCCCGCGGCGAGCTCGGCCCCCTGGACCCGGACAACGCCGCCTCCAACGCCTGGGTGCTCGGCCTGCAGCGCATCAGCCAGGGCGTCTACGCCTCCGTGGTGGTCCCGCGAGGCCGCAACAAGACCGAGAACCCGACCTTCTACTTCAACCGCACCGACGCCGACGGCCAGCAGACCCTCAACATCGACATCCCGGGCGTCTACCCTCTCGTCGCCAGCATAGCCGGCCACGGCGAGGTGACTGACGACGACCACCCTGGCGAGCACGTCGTTTCCTTTAGCCCCGGCGGCTCGGGCGGCACCCCTGGCATGTACTGGTTTTACCGCTCCCCCGAGGCCATCCCCCTGCTTGGCGGCGGCCCCGCCCGCGTCGGCAGCTGGGCTGTGTGCCGCCGCCCCCTGCCGCTGGGGAGCGGCCCCACGGATTTTCTCCAGCCCCGCTACATCTACGAGGACGAGACGATCCCGTCCGGCTGCGCTTCTGTCGACTGGGTCGTCCTGTGCGCAGACATGGTCGAGCTGAAGCCTGGCGACAGCTGGAACCACGACTCGGCCGGCGATGTCAAGTGTGTCGCGCAGTGAACTGGGTAGCACAGAACAGTTTGAAGCATGACATGACCGCGACAATGATGTTATTGGTGTTAGCGGCGTACACGGCAACGCGAAAAATAAGGACAATCACAGGGCGGATCAAGCCATCGAGAAGGTTTAGTTTCTTTGAGTAAATAATTAATTATTATCAACATTGCCAATGCTTCCGTCGTCAAGTCTACTGGATCTTGGGACAATTAAAGGATATTCAACATGGCCTGCCTGCGCGGAAAGACCAAAGGACCCCTTTAGCAACGATTGTTACGACTGTTTCCGAGCACGCCGCCCTCGACCGGTACAGCCTCCACCGCCGGGCAGAGACAGAAGGAAACATCAATCGAACCCCAGAGCTTGCGCGACAATGTCAATTGCAAACTACAAACAAAACATCTCCCCAATCCGCCCCCAAGTCCGTGGCCAACGTCTGACCCTGACAGCCAACACCGTGTTTCCATGCTCTTGGTGTCCTGAGAAGAGTTCTATTTTTTTTTTCTTTTTTTGCGTCTGCTCCATCGGAGCGCATTAATCTGGCCTCCACTGGACAAGACAGGATAGTTTTTAGGTTTGTAGGTCGCTTGTTTACTTTGCATGTCGCGCCCTCGCAGGGACCTGGGCAACCCAGCTCCAATTCCTTCCTCGCCATGTCAAGGAGCGCAAGGAGCACCGACGTCATATCACCGTCGCGCAGGGTATCGCTGATTGGTGGGCGTGGAGCTTGAGGCACTGGCCAAATGGCATAAGCCTCGAGGGCAAAGGTCGGCTTCGGTAGCACTCCGTGGTCGCATGGCTTTCCACGCCACAGCGGGGCGCTTCGCTTTTTTTGAAGACGCCAAATCGGGATCAATCTTGTCGCGAGTTTCTATTTTGAACGCATTTCCCCCATGCGCTGCCCTTGTGCAGATCCCGGCGCTTTAGCCACCCGCAGCAACCCCACGACTCGTGGCGAGGGTCCCTCCACTGTCTCGGTCACCGCGGGTAGCTGCCATCAATACTACTCTCGCAAAGGCCTAAGCTTATGTGCCTATTTTGGCAATCGAGAATGCCTGACCAGATTGGAAATAGCAGCGCCCACGAGAGGCTCAAAGGACGACGAAGCAGCATAATACGTCGCTTTCCGACCTCGATAAATCTTTTCAACTCCCTTCTCCATCACCACCCACCAGCTTCTCAGCCTCTCCTTTTTTGGCCATCAACCACCTCATCTGACCAACAGCTCCTTCGATTCTATTTACTCGTCTCGGTACCCATCAAACCACCTCCATCAACATTTCTCTCATCCACCAACCACAAAGCAAAATGTACTTCTCCAAGACCGCCGCCGGCACCGCCCTCCTGGCCCTCCTGGCCGCCTCCCAGGTCGCCGCCGCGCCCCTGTCCACCGCCGACAGCGTCGCCCCCGTCCACATCGCACAGCGCGGCCTCTCAGCGTCCGCCGCCGCCGCTGCCGCCGCCAAGATGCTCGCCGCCCGCGCCGAGGAGGCCGCCGTTATCGACGAGGAGGCCGACGAGGCTCCCGTCGACGAGGAGCCCGAGCAGCCCGCCCCCAGGCTGAGCACTCGGGCACGGAAGCCCAACGCTTCCGGCCGCGGGCGCGGCATCAGGCTCGCCGTGTGCGGCACGGGCCAGTGGTCGGGCTGCTAAACGCCCGGTTCGCTGCTCCCTGGGCCAGCGGCGCGATGAAGCCATCAGCCTCGATTTTCCCATCTCTGTCAGCGTTGGAATTCACGGAAGCATGGAGTTTCTGCATTTACCCTTCTCTTCTTGAACCACCTTTTTGTTGTTTTGTTTTCTTTTGCTTTTTTTTTCTTTCTTTTTTTCTTTCCTTTCTTCTTCACTGCTTCTTTTCGGGGGTACTCTTCTGTAGCCATTCTTTAGCGTTTCAAATCAAGGTTTCTGTTGGATTATTATTCCAGCATTATTCCGGCGCATGCACTTGAGGGATCTGGAAGGCTGGAAGGCTTGGGAGGCCCGAGCCCTCCGGGGCCCACGGGGCCCACAGGGCCCCCGTGACCTGGAGGGCCAAGCCCTGTTAGCAATGTATATAAGGGGCTTAGTTGCCCTCCCCTTTGGCAGATAGATCCCTTTCCTCTTCACGCACACAATAGAGGATTCCAACCATCGTTAGGATCCGTGTTCGTCACTCCTGGGAGATCTCCGTGCCCGGCCCCCATTGGGGCTAACAGGAGTACCAACTCCTACCGACAGTTTCCTTTGCTTGCTTCAGCTGTTTTGTTCAGGACTCTATGCGACGATGTGCCGTGACTCGCCTGCCACGCTTTAAAAGGTTGCTGGAGATATCCAGTGCTGTCCTTGTCGCGGAGCCCGTCAACCCACATACCCCGCCACGTGCCTGAATAGCCTAAGAGGGCGAGTGCATTGATGGCTGATATCGATGCCGCCTCGCCCGGAGAGGCATCACCTTTGTAGCACGGATTTCCTAGCAGGAGCGGTTCTGAAGTTCAGCTACATCCCTAGATTCACGAAAAGCGAAAAGCTCCAGCCCCCTCTGGACTTCCTGATGTGTTGACACACTTTTTGCACAAAGAGTGGCGATGGTAGAGGTGTTGACAGGTTGGCAGTGATGTGATTCCTTCCCTTGACGAATTGTAATACACATGCGACCGTTCAACCATTCCTCGTTTTTTTCCCTCCTGGTGATCTCCCATGACACAATCTAAAGGCCTCTGTCCTCATCCGCTCTCTCCTTGGATTCGACTGTCCATCCCTCGGCCCATCAGAGCCCCATCATATAGTCGATACCAGAGGTATCACTAGGATTGCGACTCGGATTGCTCACGATGCCAAGAAAAGGCGAGGAATGAACATTGTTAGTATGGAGGGACTTTCTTCTCCCAATAAAACGACCCACGAACCAAGAACCAGAGAGGAACCAGAGAAAAGAGACGAGGAAAAAGATCTTTTGGCGTAAAAACCATGCAGATCCCTCAGCTGTCAGAATAATTCCGTCTCAACAGGTACCAAAGGTTCCAAAGAAAAGAAAAAAATCATCCCAAAGAAAATGACTCGCCACAAGAAGCAACGGAAGAAGGAGAGCTGTTCAGAACCAGGGTGACCTAGAACAAACGTGAGCCGCAAAGAAGGGGATGAGGCCTTAGTCGGATCCATTCGAGGTCGGCTTTCCCGGTCCTTCGCCCACAAGCCCTCCTTCTCTCGCTTTGGCTTAACAAACTCCTCCACTCCATGAACCAAGTCGCAAGTTTGCGGATCTCCTCGTCCGTGATCACTCGATGCAGCCCCCACAAAACCTCCCGAGCCTGGAACTCATCCTTGGAAATATCCAGAAGATGGTTCGCCAGCCCAGTTCCGCCTGGCAAACGCAGCGCGTGCGGATTCGTCGGCTTCGCGGCGAGGCCAACCTGGCGTTATTATCGATATCAGCCGCTGTGTGAGAGGTATGCGTAAGGGGGAGATGACTCCTACCTGGGTCTTAGCCCAGGAGCATGAAAACCAGACCTCCGACACGCTCGGCATGGTCGGCCACAATCCTCTCCGATGCCGCCTTGTTGACTCCGATTGTGCGCAATGTCGACATCATTTTTGCCAGCACTATGTCCTGTACAAGGACAGGATTGGCCTCCATGTCCGGCGACATGATGGCCTTTTTGATTTGCCTACGCATTTTGCGAATCTTTGGCGACGCCATGGTATTTGCCATGAGATCCGAGATCCCGTTTCGGTGGCCGAATCGCTCGTTGATTCCCATAGTAACCGCGCCAGCGGCGAACTCCCCGATTGCTCGCGCTTTGGTCTCGAGCGTGGCCCGGCCAGCCGGCTGAGAGGTGGCCATATTGAAGGACAGATAGTACTGTGTAGCTTGCCAAGGATATCTGGAATGCAGCTGGGTAGGGTGGTATGTCAGAGCCGCTTGAAAATTAGCTTGAAGCTTGGGTCGCTGCACTTACTTTCGTGTCTTTAGCACTTTAGTGAGGGTTGGTCTTGGGGGGGCGGGCCGCCGCCAGTATAGGGTCCTGGTCCAGAGAACAAAGCAAAATATGGTAGTGAGAAATTCGCGGTTGTCTTGAAGAAGTTGGGAACAGGCATTGATGCTCGGCGCTTGCCGGTTGGTTGTGTAGCTGAGAAAGCGAGGAGAAACGACGGAGCTAGGTCGTTCCTGAGTATTGTGCGGAAGAACCGGAAACGACACCGGGGGACAGGATTAGAAAAAAAAATAAAGTCGCACGGAAGGTTTTTTTTCCAAAGATTATGTCATTGGTGGGTTGTTCCAGTTTCCATCCGATGTTCCGCTATGAGGTAATGCCTCAGCGCTGCCTGTCGCTGAGTTGACGGAAGAGAACAATCCCGTCCTGGTTTCAGTTGTTGCCTCCTGTGTCTCTAGCACCACTCTCCCCCTCTGCTGTTTAAATTGTTACCCGAACCAGCCAGAGGTCAGGAGACGAACCGGCTTCCCTTGCTCCAAGATATCAACAATAAAGCGACATCGCCGAGGCGCTCTATACTTCTAGCAACGATCTTGCTGACTTTGGCTTTGGACGAGCCGCCCTTGACGAGCGCGGCCATCATTTTGGCTTGCATCATCTCCTGCAAACTTCCTCTTTTTCTTCCTCCTTTTTGTTATATATATTTAGAGTTCGTTTCTTTGCATGATTATGCACCCCTCTGCACCTCTTGGCGTCTCTCTGTGTCCATATATGCGCCGGCAGGAAAAAAGGGGAAAAGTTTTCCAGGGGTAAAGGTGGGGGGTGGCAACCTCACGCCAATAGACAGGTTCTGGCAAGAGAAAGGCTTGACCGCCACAGCGGCTGAACTATCTTTCCTCTCCGCATTTGGTAAACGAGGAACGTAAAAATGTATTTGGGCTAATTCCGGTATTCCCCATAGTTGCTTTAACTTCTTGTAACTATCCACACTTGTCCAATCAATGGGCTGGACGTACTACCTGGGGGGTTGAATCCATATTAACATTGTGGCTTCGAAGCTTGGGGGGTAAGGAGCGATACCTTGGGGCGTCATACCTGGCTCATGGTGAACAGCAGCATGGAAATGAAGGAGAAGCCCCCGCTCCCGCTGTCTAACCCACCAAAGCAAGCGCAAGACCACAGACTCTCGGAATTATTAGCGGCCACCCACCGGGCTTTTCCGCATTGCGGATGCGGATGGCTGGGGGGGGGGGGGGGGCTATCGCGGTGGTCATGAAAACAGTCTTGCTCTTGTATGATGACCGTACTTTCCGGCAATAGAATCTGCCCGTGCCCGTGGCGAGGCGGGCCATGGCTTTAGAATTCTTCTTGGCGTAGAGCTATAGAGGTACTGGCAGTGGTGTGACCGTTTCCTCTCTTTCTTCCCTCTACCCAACTCTAGACAATTACTTCCTGATCGCGCTTTAGGACACTTTCTCTGATCCTATGATTCCCCCGAGAGTCCACAGGGTACACACTTATACTTCTTGGCAATGGAGTCAATGGCAATATGTGCCATGAAACGCGCCATGGCATTGGCCTTTTGTCCTGCCGAGACCTCGCGGGTTTCCTGAATGTTTCTCATGCTAAAATTGGAACTATCAGTAATGAACCATAGCCTGGTATTCGGAAGGATGTGACAAAGTAGTTGCGACGATGGGAAGGGCTTGGAATGATTTTTGCAACAGCATGGCCGTGCTGGGGTGATACTTAATCTCTACAGCAGGAATTGCAAAGCAGCGAACGCAGGTGACAGCAATCTCAAAAGGGCGAGCTTGGGTCTTTATCCTTACCTGTCCTTGCCGATGAGGTTTGTTTGGAGGGCGCTGTTATCGTTGATCTGGACGAGTAGGTGTGCGCTTCTAAGGAAAGAGGAGTCTTCAGAGCAAAGCGATGTGCAGAAAGGCTTCCTAGAGGTATCGAGGTCGCTCCCGAAGCTCTCAGTCGAAAGGCTGAAGGGTTTGAAAAAGAAAAGAGTGGGACAGAAAACTTTTCCAAAGATTATATAACCAACTGTTGTGAGTTGTTCCAATTTCATCGGATGTGCAGCCACAGAAAGGTTTTGTCAAACAAACAAGGCTCCCAAGCCTTTGCTTCTGGGTACACATGTTTGTGCCAAGGCCGTTCGATGAGTCGACAGCTTGTGGCTGAAGTTAGTGGCTTAGGCTTGGGGCTAAAACAATCCGATGTTGTGTCTCGCGGAGTTACCCCCTTTAACTTTTACCTCCCCTTTCCGCTTGCCCGCTGCCGGACTACTGGAATGAGGCTGTTGAAAATGACGGGCGTGCCGACAGCTAGCTGCCTGTTATGATATGATGGTACTGTGCTGGTTCGCGTAGCGAGAAGATCCGGACAGTGATGCGTGTTCCAGCACTTTGGACCTTGGCTGTCAGAATTGCAAGAGTATTACGCCCGCGTATGTTTCTATGCTGTAGAAAAAGAGCTAGGAACGCATACGGTAGAGACTTCGACAACGAAACAGACGGGTAGAGAGACAGACGGCGTGCCGAGCTTGATTAGAGAGACAGCGGCTCACCTGCAGCTTTAAGTTATATACAAGCGGGATATGTTAGTCTTCTGGCAATGGCTCTGTGAGAGAAGAACCGGAGAAAGCCATGCACTTGTTTCTGGACCTTCAAAAGCTCCCCAGCAAAAGGGATATTGAGGTACCGGATTTCTGCTTGCTTTGAGCCCGGCCTGAGGAAGCACGGGGGCTTGCAAAAACCCTTTCTGGTTTCCACGCTGACTACTAGTGTCAAAAAGGCAATGTTGCTGATTTGATAAAATCAAGGAAGAAGGGCGAGATCGGCTCGGCATCGCTGGGAAAATAACTTTCTTTTATACGAAAGTTCCCACATGTGACTCAGATGATCTCAGGGGCCCATACACACGACTGCTTTACAGCAAACAAGCCAGGAAGAGGGCCTATGGCTGAGGAAGAAGGGGTGTGAGTCCGGCAGTGAATCAGATGAACAGGAGACTCTAGACATACAAGCCCAGTCCTTTCGTGAGTCTCAGTGGACATCACAGAAGACTCTAGTCCGCGCAAACCACAGACTCACAGAACCCGTCAGGCTGTCAAATACTCGGCTGGTGATGGTCCTCCTATGACTGCGACGTCATTGTCACATAAGGCTTTGTGCAGTGGGGAATACGATAGCCGGGTTTGGCAAATGACACCAACGCCGGGCAGGAAGGCTATTTTAGAGTGACGAGCCAAAAAATGGCAAAGCTGGCTGGGTGCTCAGCAGAGTGCATCAAGATAGTGTCAAACGCTCAAAGACCAGGTACCAAAATTCAATACCGGGCGCGGACATTATTACCCTCGGCGAATAAAGACTGGCTGTTGGTAGGAGTGGTACTCCTGTTGGGCTCGGAGATCTCCAAAAAAGGTGAACAATGATCCTTTATATCAGAGGATCAATCTATTCTTGTGCACGAAGAGGAAAAGAATCTATCTGCCAGAGAGGGAGCAGAAGGGAGGCTATATATACACGATCCAGATCACCAAAGGGGCCCTCCACTGCTCCCAACCTCCGCGGGCTTGCGGGTCCTCGGATCCCGTGATCAGAGATCACGGGACAGGAGGATCCGGCCCTCTCTGAGCTCTGCCGATTGCCTGCACAGGCCAGTGCAATCCAACACCGGCAACTCTTTCTTTTGTGCAGGCAATTAGGAGATCCCTTCACGTGACAAATCCCGTGATCCCAGCTCTACTGGATTTTGTAAGGTTGATAACAAAGGGAATCTCCGGACCAAATAGTCCGGATCAGGAAAAAACTAAATAGCCGCTTTTAAAGCGGCTCGTCGCCCTTTAATAACGACAATAGGAACGATAACGTGATGGGGTCCACCGGATTTGGCTTGCGGTGCGCGGGCAAAGCGGTAGGTGGTGCAATCAAAAAGCACAATAGCAATAAATAACCTCAACGGGCTATTCAGGTTATAACTCAATGCGGGACAATAGGAACGCAAATCAAAAACTCTCTGCAAACCGGGTCCAGGTTTTATAAAAAGCCTTCCTTCCGGCCCTTAAAAAATCGGGCAATTTGATCTGGTAAACCTCGTTAATCTAAATCGTCCGCCTATATTGCCCTTTATTTGCAGCATCTTTTACCCGCTTTATTCGATCAATTTTTTATCGGTTAACTTTTCGGTCGCTTTCGTCACCATAGGCAATAAAAAATGCAACACCAAATCTGGTACGGTCGCCAAAAAGGCTCGGAAGCCTCGATTTATCGCGCGCAGCGGTAGCAAATCCTTAAAGCGGCTCCAAAGCCTTACCGCTAAGTGTCACACGGAAGAACCCGTGGACCTAACTAGTCGGCATTACGAGTCGGCCTTACGGAGGGTCGAAGACCCGCATAGGCGGTCAACGGCCTTAAGGCTAAGCGGTGAAGGTCGGAAGGCAGTGTGAATCATGTATTCGATATTTCGTACGGATTACAAAGGGTCTATATAAACCCTGCCATCTCCTATGTCCTTTACGAAAGATTCCTTCCTCCTTAAGCATTTCTTGAGCCTATAGAAAGATTATCTGCAATTTAGAGATTCTTTTTCCAAGCCGTTTTTGACCCTTTGTTACAAATAATCTTTTTACGCTTTGCCCCTTGACGGAAGCCTCATTATCTTTCCTTTTAAGCTTTGGAAAGGCCCTGTTAATTGGTACCCCCAAGCCCTAACTGTTGCTTTCTTTAGCGAATAAAACCCTGGGGCCACATTACAGACATTTTGACTGTTACCGGTGTTTTCGAACGGGTGAAAGCGAGAAGAATATATAGGAGGGTCGTTTTACCCTTTCAATCGCTTTGGAGAAACCACGGGATTTTAAAAGAGGCCGGAAATTCTCCTTTGTACCTTTGAGATTTTACGCTGCCTAGGAATATAGGGAACCGGACCCCTTTATCTCGTCTGCAACGATATCTCCTTTTTTACCAAGCGATTTTGGTATACCGGCTGTGGAATCCCCTTTTTTGCTTAGCGATTCCGATATACTTGCCGATACTATGCCGGCTTAATTTGAAAAAGCGGCCGGAAAAGCCCCCGAAGGCTCCTCCCGGTTTGCACCGAGAGAACGTTAAGATATACCTATGTTTGACGATTAAGGGGCATTTATCTTGTATTCGGCACCCCCTTTTAGCATGGCCTTCGAATAACAAGCCTTTATATCCGTAGGACGCCTTTAGGATCCCCCGGGCTGGATGACTGAAATCTAGCGGGAATTTATCAGTACGTACGAAGCAATTTCGGCTTTATCCCGAAATGTGAGCTAGGAAATCCTCGCCGATCGGGAACAAATCCGCGAAATTAGGACCTATTACGACCACATCACCTACGCGTACAATACTATCGTTTTTTTATATAAGGAAGGTTTAATCGCTTCCGCCGACTAATAAAAGGCATTCCGGCAACGGATTATCGGAGAAAGCTAGGCATTTGCATAATAAGTTTGGGTTACGATTGCCATTTTGGCCGAAGAGCAATAAATCCGTTCGGAGGCCCTAGTTTAGCTCCGGGACGTTATTTGGGCTTAACAAAACCATTTGCAGGACCTATAAGTACGACTTTCCACCTTTGAGGAGGGAGTTACTTACTGGGCCGTTAATAAGGATGCCTAGATCTAGGATTTCTTAACTAAGGAGTACGTATCGCCCGAAGCCTTTACTAATGCCGAACGGCGCATATTGGCCCAAACGCATTAGCTCGTTAGGGACGCCGTACGGGAAAGCCGGCGATTTGCGGTATAAGGAAGGCGGCCTAAATCAGCTACGGTATTTTCGGCTTTTTAAAGGTCGTTTTTTCCACCGGGCTTACGTTAAAGCACTTTAGAAAGGGAAGAACCCGTCCTTTTTACGGAGAAACCGCTACCCTAATCGGCGTTTAAAACGTTGGCATTATTACGTTAGGGTTTTTAGGACCCTTTATTATTCGATAACTTCCGACGGTAACAAGTTCGGGCTATTGCTTCCGCTGCCTAATAATAGTATAGGGCCGCAACGGCAGGTTTTAGGCATTCCGGAAGCTTCGGAGAACTTTTTTAGGGGCTTTCATAGGGGTTACCTAACGAACCTCCCGAGCGTATTGCTATTTTTTCGGAACTTTTAAAACTTTCGGATTCCTTTTCGGAAGACGATGCCCCCGAAAATAACGGACGGGCTTCTAAGGACCCCGATTTGCGGGACTTTATTAAAGCCATTTAATAGGGAATTGTTTGCCCGCGTGGTTCGATCCCTACAGCCGTTATTAACCCAGTCCAGCTTAATAAGCCACCTAGTTACGACGGTAAGGACCTGGCTAAATTTAGGCTATGGTGGCTTCGCGTTATTTTTTATATGGAAACTTACTTTGAAAGCTTTTCTAACGATATAGTTAAAATTAATTGGGTCGGGTCCCTATTTACGGAAAACGCACAAGTTTGGCATTATTAACGCTTTCGGTCTTTTCGAAGCGCGTAGTTCGAAGACAATTGGCGGGCCTATTTGGTAGTACTACAGGAACGTTTCCGGGACGCTACCGAATACCATTGCAACGTTAAAAAAATGCGGGAGTTTAAATATAAAGGAGATACCGTTTAGTACCTTATTGAGCTTTTTGACTTTAACGAAGCGGTCTAATGGTTTGGCGTTATGTTTAGGGAGTACATTTCCCGCATTTTTCCAAAGGAAATTACCAAATTGGTATATTCCCGTTGCGGAGGAGTTCCTAATACGGACGAAGAATTTTTCGCTGCAATCCAAAAAGCCGGCAAAATCTACGAGGTTATGCTTTAGGATTTTGGGCTAACCTTGAAGGATAAGGGAAAAGACGAGCCCGTTTCGATTTTGGAGCGTTCGAACGCGGGCCGTCGCTAAGGCAAGGGCTTTAAGGATAAGAGCTAAAATCCATCCTTAAGCTCCCGTTCTGGAAAGAAGGCTAACGATAAGGCCGATAAAAAGAGTAACGTTTGGATTACGACTAAACTGGTATTCGAAGGGGTCGAATAACGCGATATCGACGCACGAAAGTTGGCTAAGGCCGACTGCTGGCGCTGCGGAAGAGAAGGGCACTATACGTTGGAATGTTACGCCAAAAAGGGCATTAACGGCAAGGAATTTCCTTTTGCATTTGCAAAAACGGCCGGAGCCAAATCTATCCCTAAACGCTCTGCAACGGACGAATAAGAGGAACAGCCACGGGCTAAAAAGGCTAAAATCGCCAGCTTCGTTTTGAAAGCCCTGGAAGGAAACGCTTTTACCAAATCCCGAATTTTCGAATTGTTAGATTCGGAATCGGACGATGACTGTTGACAATTATCGACCATCGTTGCTGCCCGAAGGCCTTTAACGGATAAGGAGTTCGCAAGGCCGATTTTCCGTATGTATATACGGGCAAAGGGATCGAAGGAGATATTTGTTCGGGTTCTTTTGGACGGAGGTAGCGATACGAAGGTTATTTCGGATAAAATAGCTAAGCAGTTTCCAGGGCATTTGGTTGATAAAGCTATTCTCCGTATTATAACTACCTTTTTAGGGGCGGTCGAATTAAGGGCCGGAAAGCAATTAGTGGTTGACGTTACTTTCCGGCACAAAACGTACTATTTTACGGAAACGTTCGAAGTTAGTCCTACGGATTCAGATTGCGACGTTATCCTACCTTTTGCATGGTAAAGGCAATACCTACCGTTGGGTTTATTGGATCGCGACCTTCGGGATATCCGTATGGATTCGGACAAATGCCGGAAGTGCAATAAGCCCCGGGCCTGGAAGCTATAGGATTTACGGACTTTAAAAGGCTTACGCTTTCGGGAGGATATGAAAACGGTCGAAACCGTAGTTATTGCGGCTATTAAATACGGGCATAGTATTCTTTCCCTTAA
This sequence comes from Falciphora oryzae, assembly GCA_000733355.1. Classification (NCBI taxonomy): domain Eukaryota; kingdom Fungi; phylum Ascomycota; class Sordariomycetes; order Magnaporthales; family Magnaporthaceae; genus Falciphora; species Falciphora oryzae. The sequence goes on from JNVV01000027.1 coordinate 471,251, forward strand.
GGAAGTGGCTAAAGCAAATTCGGACGGCCTCGAATCGGTACTAAAAGAGTTTAGGGAGTTTCTTCCTATTATAACGGAAACGGCCGTTACCCGTTTTCCCGATCATTAGCTTTAAGATTACGAAATTTATTTAAAAAAAGGAGCCCAATTAATTTATAGCCCCTTATACCAAATAAGCCAAAAGGAGCTGGACGTTTTAAAGCTTTAGCTGGAAAAGCATATGCGAACCGGCAAAGTTAGGCCATACAAAACTGCTAACAGTTCGCCTTTTATATTCGTACAAAAAAAAAACCCTTTTAATCCTTTAAGGGTAGTGGTTAATTATAAGGACGTTAACGTTAAAACAATCCCGATTCGGTGCTTTATCCCGCTTATTACGGAGCTTTAAAATCGATTTCGGAATGCCAAATGGAAAACGAAAATCGACCTTAAAACCGGGTTTAACCTAATTCGAATAAAAAAAAGTTACAAATAGCTTACAGCCTTCCGTTGCAAATACGGCGTCTTCGAATTTACGGTTATACCTATGGGATTTATTAACGCCCCCGCTACTTTCCAAAGCATAATAAACCATATTTTTATAAACCTTATCAATACCGGGCTCTTTATATATTTAAATAACCTTATGATATACGCCGAAATTAAGGAATAATACGATAATTTGGTAAAGGAGGTGCTTCGCCGCTTTACTAAGCATAATTTAGCCGTAGCCTTTCGCAAATGCGTTTAGGGGGTGCACGAAATCGAATTCTTTAGTTATATAATAGAACCTAATGGTATCGCAATGTCCAAGGATAAAATGGACGCCATTGTGCAATAGGAAGCCCCTAAATGCCTTAAGGACTCCCAATCCTTTATTAGCTTCGCTAACTTTTATAAAAGGTTTATTAAAAGGTTTTTCGAAATCGTTAGGCCTATAACGACAGCCAACGCCCTGCTAAAAAACCAATAGCGATAAACCCCCGAAATAGACCAGGCCTTCGAAGCTTTTAAAATCGCTTTCGTTTCGCCTCCGATATTCCGGCATTTCAATCCGTTTTTCCCGGCGCAAATCGAAGTAAACGCTTCGAATTTTGCTTTTGGAAGGGTGCTATCCCAAAAGGACCCCGAAACTAACAAATTGCACCCCGTTACCTTCTATTCGCGCAAAATGTTACCCGCCGAAATTAACTATAAAATCTACGATAAGGAACTTTTAGCGGTCGTTAATTGTTTCGTTAGGTAGAAGCATTACTTCAAAAGGGCAAAGCACCGGATAAAGGTTTATACGAATTACCGGAACTTCGAATATTTCCTAACGGCCAAAATCCTTAATCGAAAGCAAACTAAATAGGCACAACAGCTAGCTAGTTATTAGTTTATAATTAACTACCGGCCAAAAAAGCAAAATGAAAAGGCTGATGTACTATCGAAATTACCCCAGCATAAGCTTAAAAAAGGGGGGAATAAAAATTAGCCGATTACGACGATCCTGCAAAAAAAACACTTCCCAGCAAAAATTTCGGCCCTGGAAAGATAAAAAAATAACCCTATGGAAGAAGCTTTGCCGTAAGGAGCACCTTTTTTCCTTTTGTCCCCAAGCCGGTTTTGCAATATTTCAGTTCTAAAATGGGCTACGGAATTTACTAACAAAGTTAAACAAACTAGTATATCGGATTCCAAATACCAGGGCCGCTTCCAAAAGCCCGAAAAGGGTAAAGAAGTTGAGGATGGCCTCTTTTATTATAAAGAAAGACTGTAGGTGCCAACGGAGGCCTTACAAAAGGAAGTCCTCGAGTCCGAATATAATACAAAAGTCGCTGGATATATAGGTATAGATAAAACCTTCGAGTTAATTATTCGGCACTTTTGGTAGCCCAATATCGAAGCAAAAGTTCGGGAATATGTAAAGGGATACCTGGAGTGCCAACGCAATAAGGCTTTAAGGCATGCCCTTTTTGGACCTTTATAATTTATAAAATTGCATTACCAGCCCTGGAAAACGGTAGCTATGGACTTTATTACGGACCTCCTTTTAAACGATAGGTGCGATTTAATTTGGGTAATGGTAAACCCCTTTATTAAAATGGCGCATTTTGTTCCTTTTAAAGTCAAGGGTAAGAAGTCGGATGACCTTATCCGCATTTTTGCCAAAGAATATTGGCGATTGCACGGTGTGCCTTTAGATATTATTTTTAATAGAGATTCCAGATTTACGAGCTATTTGTGGAAAGATTTCTTCCGTTTGGTAGGCATTAAGCCAAAAATGAGCATTGCTTTCCATCCCCAAACGGATGGATAATGTTAGAGGGCTGGATCCCATTGGCTCAGCCACGGGCTCGTGCCCGAGGCCTGCGCCTTTGGGTCCGCGCCACAACGCTCGGGCCCCCGAGCTGTATATAGCGGATTCCGCGCGTGGCCCTGCGGAGCAGGCCACCCTCCCCTTTACCCCTCGTAGTTCGTTAATACAACCAAGTCCCTACAAGCGCGCCAACGTTGTAGGACCCTTACAATACGAACTACCAAATCACGAGGAACACAAGCCGCAAGTAGGCTTGCGGATGTCGCAGCCGCAGCCTCCCCAGCCAGGAAGAACATTCACGGTCCCTGAAGGTAGCTCCTCAGAAGACTCGGATTCCGCATCTGAGCTGGGGGTTAGCGCCTTCGAGGGTAGTGCGTTACAACAGCTTCTAAGGCTAGGCACCGAGGAAGAGGAAGAGGAAGGGCCCATCCCTAAAAAAGTGGAATTCGTTCCATCAGAGGATAGCGGCCCAGAGGACGAGGCCGAGGACGGGGTAGCACCCCCAAACAGAGAAAAGGAAGCACCGGGACCTGCGGGTTCCGCGTCACAAAAGGAGGAATCAACAGATTCAAAAAAAGAGGGAAGCGAGGCCCGGATGGCTAATAACCACGCCATGGACGAGGCACCCGCACAGCAGACGACGGCCTCTCAGGGGATCACCGAGACGGCACAAAAGCTTCGAGCGAAAGAGGAACTTAAGCAGCTGATCAAAAAGGCGCTATCCGCCGAACATCAAGCGGCCGGAAGAGAGACCTACCTATTGGAGGTTAAGAAGGATGGCGGCGCGGTACGGTCGAAAAACTACAAAAAAAGGGCGACGCCGTAGCCCACCTGGGACGGTGCGCAATCCACCTTTCACGCATACATAAAGGAGATAATCTTCAAGTACAACCTTAACCGGGAGTTAGGCATGCTAGGGCCCAACCACAAGGTTTGGCTGGAGATTTATCAAACGCTTCCCCAAAGGCGGAAAAAGCAGGTGGAACACTTCTGGGAATCTGGAGGCCCCGGTCAGGAGTGCGACCCGACCACCTTTTTGGAAAAACTTCGCTCTACCTTTGGGACCGCACAGGACAAGGCACAAGCGATACTACAAATGCGGGACCTCAAGCAGAAGGAGGGGCAAACATTCAGCGAATTCGCCCCTATTTTCAAGGACGTGTTGGGAAGGGCCGGCGGAAGCAGCTGGCCAGACGAGGCAAAGCTCGCATACCTGAAGGGATGCCTTAATCGCAGCTTTTCCGACGCCTTGGCGGTGGTTAAGTTACCCGACGATTTCCAATCCCATCTAACGGAGCTCCATGGTATTGCAGTTAGTTGGGAGCGCACGCAGCAGTTCGCAGAACTGCGCAAGGAGCGACAGAAGAAGCGGAAGGGCAAAGGGAACAACGAAGGGGGGGAGGGCCAGAAACCCCAATTTCAAACCCACTCCAACCCCGCTCGAGGCCCCGCGTCCGCAGCTGCGGATACCGCCAATGGAGATGCGCGCCGAAACTCCGATGGGGATGTGATTATAAGCTCCACCCGCTTTACCCGCGGACGAGGGAATAGGGGCGGGACACGCGGAACGCGAGGAGGTGCGCCCGGCAAAGGGTTTTTACGGGGCCAAGGAGGCTCCTCCTCAGCCGGCGCCCGCAAAGCGCAGTGGGTTTCCCAAAAGGAACGCGAGCGCCGCCAAAAGTCGGGCCGCTGCTTAAGGTGCGGTGCAGGTAACCACTATGTGGGAAGCTGCCCGTATTTACCGGCCACCCGGCCCCGCAGCGGCGAAAGCGATGCCGCGATCCGAAAAATGGGGACGGCCGAAGCGGAGTACCCCCCATGGCTCGAAGGAGAAGACGACCCAGCGGAATCCTTTGCCCAAAAGGAGGAAAAAAAGTAACCCCGGAGCAAAGTCGTGCCCCGGGGTCGGCAAAGCTCCAACAGCTCCCACAAATGCGGATAAAAGTACAAGAGACGTATTCAACATACATTACAGCGATAGTCAATGGTACAAAATTGTTCGACGCATTGGTAGACGAGGGTTGTAAGTGTTACGCAGCTATAAGTGAGGAAGCCGCAGCCGAATCTGAGCTGCCGGTATACCGCATCCAACCCAGGAGGTTGAAAGAGGCTACGACGGGGAAAAAGGAGGTTATCCGCGAGATCACAACCTTCACCCTCGAAACGGGAGCCGGTATTGAGGAAAGGGTATACGCATATGTGGTGCCGGGCCTTACACAACCCCTAATACTAGGGAAGCCATGGCTTATACGCCATCAAGCCGCTTCGGTACCGCATATGTCCAAAATTTGGATCGGTACCACGCGTTCCTAGGTGCGGCATCTGCTGCCCGAGGAGCGCCTGAGGAGGAAAAAGGCCAACGCCAACGTGGCCGAAGTTCTGGTGGCAACCTTTCGCCGTTATTACGAAACAATAGCTACGACAAACGGGGAACCCGCTGCTTGGAACGCTATTTTCGCAGCATCTATGGCGGATGTCGAGAGGGCCTTGGAGAAAAAGGTCCCTAAAACGGAAGCTTAATTGCGGAAGCTAATCCCGCCGGAGTTCCATGACCTCCTTCCGCTATTCCTAAAAAAGGAGGCCGAAAAGCTAAACCCATACAAGCCCGGCATCGACCACGAGATTAAGATCAAGAAGGACGCTAATGGGATGGAGTATCCCCTTCCCTGGGGACCGCTTTACAGCATGTCGAGGGAGGAACTCCTAATGTTGAAGAAAACCCTAAGGGACCTCCTGGACCGGGGGTTTATTAAAGCTAGCAGTTCGCCAGCGGGAGCCCCCATCCTGTTCGTGCGGAAACCGGGAGGAGGGCTGCGCTTTTGCTGCGACTATCGGGGATTAAACGCCATCTCGGAAGCAGACCGATACCCCCTTCCACTAATTCCGGACACTCTCCGCAGCCTGGCAGGCGCCGAGTGGCTTACCAAAGTGGACGTGGTGGCGGCTTTCCACAAAATCAGGATTAAGGAGGGCCACGAATACAAAACCGCGTTCCGCACGAGGTACGGGTTATTCGAATGGACCGTCACTCCATTCGGGCTTTCCGGAGCCCCAGCGACGTTCCAACGCTATGTGAACACTATACTCAAAGACTTCCTGGACGAGTTTTGCTCCGCCTACCTGGACGATATCGTCGTTTATTCGCGCGGGAGTCGGCGGGACCATCTCGAAAAAGTGCGGAAGGTCCTGGAGCGCTTAAAAGCACATGGACTCCATTTGGACCCCGATAAGTCTCAATTCGCGGTGAAAAAGATCAAATACTTTGGGTTTATCGTTAAAGCAGGCGTGGGCGTAAGCCCCGACCCTGAGAAAGTGGAAACCATCCAACGGTGGGAGGCCCCCAAATCGACAAAGGGAGTCCGGAGCTACCTGGGATTCCTCAATTTTTATCGGATGTTTATTCCCGGGTTCTCTAAAGCGGCGGCACCCCTAACCGCTCTTACAGGGAAAGGCACCCCTTTTACATGGACGGAAAAGCATCAAGCGGCATTCGATCATTTAAAGCACCTGTTCTTATCCGCAGGGGTATTAACGGAATGGGACCCCGATGCCCCAACATTCTTAGAGACAGATTGTAGCGGGTTCGCTTTGGGAGGAGCGCTATTGCAAAAGAGGAACGGAACGAAGCGGCCAATGGGATTCCATTCCCGCAAACTAGAAAGCGCCGAAAGAAATTACCCAGTCCACGACAAGGAGATGTTGGCAATCGTCGACAGCTTAAAACACTAGGACGCGGAACTCCGCAGCTGCAATAGCTTTACCATCCTTACGGATCACCGGAACCTAAAGTATTTCATAAAGGTCCAGCGCCTATCGGAAAGACAAGCTCGTTAGGCAGAGGACCTGTCAAAGTACAACTTCAAACTTTGGTATCGCCCCGGCAAGGAAAATGTGGTCGCCGACGCACTCTCAAAAAGGGAACAAAACGCCCCAAGTGCGGACGAGAAATACGAAGCTAGGGAAATGCAGCTGCTCCCCGAAAACACCCTCACGTGGATTCGAAGAATCCAGATCCTAAGCAACGGACCGGCCACACAGGAGGGGGAGGACCACGGAGTACCGGATGATATCCGTTGGCTCGAAAACCCGAAGTTGCAACAACAGTGGGAAAAAACAATAACGCAGGACAGCCTCTACCAATCAGTATACCGCTCGGTTAAGCTCGGAAAACGGACGTTAGATCCTAGTTTGAACTTGAAGGTTCAAAGAGCGGAATGCCGCATCGATAACGAGGGCAGACTACGGTTCAGGGATAAGCTATGGGTTCCGGGAGCACCCTTCGCAACGGAGGCCGCAGTCGCAGCGGCGGGAGGGGAAAACGACCCGAGGAACGAGCTCAGGGGAAAGCTTATCCAAAAAGTCCACGACGCGTGCACTATTGGCCATCCGGGTCAAGACGGCACCCTTTACGCGGTGGCCAGGGACTTTTATTGGCCCCTGATGCACAGGAGCGTAAAACGCTTCGTCCGCAACTGTGACGTCTGCGGCCGCTCTAAGATCTGGAGGGACCTCAAGCAAGGCTTATTGCAACCTCTCCCCGTACCGGACCGATTCCACAGGCACCTACAAATGGACTTTATGACCGACCTCCCTCTGGCGAACGGAAACACCTCCTTATGGGTGATAACCGACCGCCTATCAAAGGAAGTAATCCTTAAAGCTATGCCGTCGATAAAGGCAGAGGCCTGCGCGGACCGCTTTACGACAAGCTTCGTCCGCTATCACGGTTAGCCCTCCTCGATAGTCTCTAATAAAGGCACTAACTGGACAAGCGAGTTCTAGCAGCAGCTGTGCAAACGGCTAAAAATTAAGCAGCTTCTAAGCACAGCTTACCACCCCCAAACAGATGGGGGTACCGAAAGATTAAACCAGGAGGTGCAAGCCGCTTTAAAAGCCTACATCCACTATGCTCAAACCGATTGGGACCAATGGCTTCCCGCAATCCAGCTCGCGCTCAACTCACGCCCGCATTCCACTATTGGCACTTCCCCCTTCTTTGCCAACCACGGCTACGAACCGCCCTCAGTTATCGCCCTAGCGGAGACGGATCCCAAACCGACCGCAACGTCTCCTGCGGCCAAAGCTAAAGCATATGTGGAAAAGCTGGCTCAAATTACGGATATGTACCAAACGGCGATGGCAGCGGCGGCGCAACAGGCGGAACGGTTCGCGAACCAGAAAAGGCGCCCCGCAGAGCAGTACCGTCCTGGCGACAAAATGTGGCTAGATTTAACCAATTTCCAGTCCAAGCGTCCGAAGAAAAAGCTGGACTGGTTGCGGGCCAAAGTGACGGTAACCAAAGTGATCGGCCCCAACGTGGTAAAGGTGGAAGGCCTACCTACAGGTGCGCACAACCGGTTTAATGTGGACAAAATCAGGAAAGCCAGCTCAAATCCGGTTCCAAAACAACAGGTAGCGGACCCTCAGCCCCCAGCGGTAATAGTGGAAGGCGATAAGCAGTGGGTGGTAAAGGAAATCGACGCGGCCAGAACGGTGAGAGTCGGAAGAGGGAAGCAGAGGCAGGTCCGCGTTTGGTGGGAGGGACACATGGATCCTACGTGGGAACCGCTAAAAAGCGTGTCGGATTTGGAAGCGCTGGATCGTTTCGAAGCAAAGCACGGCGATGCGCGGATTAATAATGGGAGCTACGTTAAGCAAGCGGAACCGCAAATGGAAAAAAGTAAAGAGGTTCCTAAACGGAAACGCGGGAAACCACGGAAAAACAACGCCGAACCTAAAGTGGGAATCCAACTCTCGAACGTCGGAAAAAGTTCAACCCAACAGCCCTCAGCTCCAAGCAATAACGACGAGAACGAAGCTTATCCCGCACAAACAACGAAGGGCTTTCAATCGAAACCTTCGAAGTCAATTTCATTCTCATCCTCATCCCCATCCTTATCCTCATCTTCATCCTCATCACCATCCCCCTCTTCCTCCTCCTCACTCCCATCGTCGCCCTCCTCACTCTCACTAGTGTCATCCTCACTTTGGGAATCCGCCAATTCGATAGGCCGGTCGGGGCGCGAGCCGGCGGCAGGTGCACGAACTACAGCCTCGGAAACCGGAGCCACCGACTGGGCTCCCCGGAACTGGGGGCGAGGAGTGTCGGCGATATCGATCCGCACTCCAAAAGCGGCTAGAGAAGGGCGAGGAAAGGCGGATCCCAGCTCGACAGAAGGGGACCGAGCAGCAGCCTGCGCGCGCCGGACACGAACAGGCGGAAGGGGCGGCGGCGGAACCATGGACCGAACAAAGGCCTCTCGAGCCGAGTTGTAGGGAGGACCGAGAGCAGGCGGAGGCAGCTGGGTGGACGCGGATGCCGACGGGAGAGGCAGGGGAGGTCCCACGTCAAGACGGCGGCGACGGGAAGGCGAGGTCTGGAGGTTGAGGCGCGCCATCTCAGGGCTGGCGAGCGTGCGCTTCCCGAGGGTCGGAG
>JNVV01000027.1:480548-496995 GCA_000733355.1 Falciphora oryzae
ATGTCGGCGGCGGCAAGCGGAAGATCGGGCGGGAAGAGCTTGGAGCACTGGAGGGCGCTGAAGTAGTAGTGAAGTTAGCGGAGGTCGCGGAGGAAGCAGGACGGGACGCGCCCGCGCCTCTGGGAACGCGGGCCTGGGAAATGCTTACGGGAACGACGGGATCTGGCGCGACGGATTGAAGCGCATACTGGGAAGAGGTTAGCGAGGGCAGGGCAGAGGGAGGGGAGGCTATCACGAACCGGAGGCGGAAGTAGAGGTGCGGTTGGTGTTGTGGTGAAGGAAAGGAAGTAGGGAAGTTGGGTTGAGGGCCGAGGTAAGGGAAAGGGTAGGCAGAATTGGGTGCTGAGCCCTGATTGGGCAGGAGGGGGCGAGTGGGTCCGTGCGGGATCCCCTCCCAAAAGGGAAGGAGGGGGCGAGTTGTTAGAGGGCTGGATCCCATTGGCTCAGCCACGGGCTCGTGCCCGAGGCCTGCGCCTTTGGGTCCGCGCCACAACGCTCGGGCCCCCGAGCTGTATATAGCGGATTCCGCGCGTGGCCCTGCGGAGCAGGCCACCCTCCCCTTTACCCCTCGTAGTTCGTTAATACAACCAAGTCCCTACAAGCGCGCCAACGTTGTAGGACCCTTACAGATAAACCGAAAGGTTTAATTAAAGTTTGGAAGCCTATTTTAGGTTTTTCGTAAATTACGAAATAATTAATTGGGTCGAGTTGTTATTTACGGCGGAATTTGCTTATAATAATATATTTTCGGCAAGTACCTCCATTACTCCCTTTTTCGCCAATTACGGGTACTACCTAGCTTTTAATAATCCCCCTTTCCTAAAACGAGTACGCAATCTAGCAAGCCAATTTTACCGGCATTGGATGACCCAGGTGCACGAAGAAGCCAAATAACACCTCGAAAAAGCCCGGGAACGAATGAAGTATTAGGCCGATAAAAAAAAAAGCCTTTCGCCGGTTTTTACCGAAGGATAGTTCGTTATATTAAACGCCCGGCATATAAAAACCCGTCGCCCCGCTAAAAAATTCGATGCTAAAATGCTCGGGCTTTTCCGGATCCTTAAGGTTATTTTTTTTACGGCGGTACGACTGGCCCTGCCTAAAATATGGAAAATTCATAACGTTTTCCACGTGTCCTTTATCGAACCCTACCGTTTTAGCATTTAGGTACGACCTGACCCTGACTAGGTATTGCGGGAGGCCTTTTCGGTTATAAGAGATTTCGTTGTAGAAAAAGTTATAGATTTTATGGATATAGGCGGGAAAGTTCGTTACTTTGTTTAGTGGGAGGATTATTTACGTAAAAAGGATTGGACGTGGGAACTTTGGGAGCATTTCGATACCGACGGATTTAAGCAGCACGTTATTGCTTTTTATCGGTTTAACCCCGATAAGCTTAGGGACCCCCGCGTGCCATAAGATATAGGTACGGCCGCATCCTTTAAGCGGGTTTCGGAAGGTTTCGAAACGCGCTTTAGGAAGAGGAGGATAGTGTCATACGGAAAAACCCGTGGACCTAATTAGTCGGCATTACGAGTCGGCTTTACGGAAGGTCGAAAACCCGCATAGGCGGTTAACGGCCTTAAGGCTAAGCGGTAAAGGTCGGAAGGCAGTGTGAATTATGTATTCGATATTTCGCACGGATTACAAAGGGTTTATATAAACCCTGCCATCTCCTATGTCCTTCACGAAAGATTCCTTCCTCCTCAAGCATTTCTTGAGCCCATAAAAAGATTATCTGCAATCTAGAAATTCTTTCTCCAAGCCGTTTTTGACCCTTTGTTACACTAAGGCTTTCGATTTTGCAATGGCCATTCCTGCACCTCCGGTCGCGCTTGCGCCCGCGGCTGCCAACGCCGCTATCGATTAATTCCTCAACCCGTTCGATAATAACTTCGATTTCGAAAACGCCGATTTTGCGCTTGCTCCGTCGGATAAAAAAAAAAGGCGGCCATTAAAATCGTCAAGCCTGCTATTGGTAGCAAAACGGTTTTTACACCGGGTCCGCGCGGTAAAAAAGGCGCCCTACGCGTTATCCCTTGCTTAGGTTGCCTAAAGTCCGCTTTCGCCGGCAAAATAAAGGAAGGCGATAGTTATCGGAACACAATGTCACGATCAGGAAGCGTAGGCTTCGCAGCCAGGTGCAATTAATGCTATGGACTAAAGACTCTTCTATAGGGAGGAAACAGGGAAGAAAGGCGCGGCGCGCCGAAGGCGCGATACGGTAAAAAAAGCGGTGCGGCGTCTCATCGCACAAGCCATTTCGTAACGCGTGCTCACGTGGATGCCTACGGCGTGCGGTGAACTGCCCTGGGGCGTCACACTACCCCTTCTCAAGCCCAAGTATCGCGTACGCGGTGCTCGAAGCTTTATCTATGTCGTGTTGGCCTCTTTTTTGTTACTCCCGCATATTCTGCCACGTTGTTATTATCCCGATCCTTCGGATGCACGTCCTCTGCTGCCGCTCTAATCCAATCTTGCAAGTTAACCGGCGGTCCTGCGGCCTTTGGGTATGTTAAATGGAACGTTTCCAACGCGGTAGCAGCGTTTTTAAAATTCTTTGCCAAATACCATTCGTCGTTAAAATCGCATCCTTTCCAACTAACCTGGTATTGCAACTTCTTTGCTTTACCGGTAACCCGGGATACCAATACCCTATCGACTTCCCATTTTAGCTCGCCGTTAATATCCTTTAGGGGCTCCGGCTTTTAATGCTATTACGGCAACGGGTCGTTCGGAAACTTACGAAATCGATTTGCGTGGAAAAGATTCGAGCCCTTATATCCTGGTAGCACCTCGAGAACGAAACTATGGCCTCGTTTTTCTAACACCTTCCATAAGCCAACGTACTAAAAGTTTAAACGGGTTGTAAGCGCTGCAGTTATAAAACCCTTTTTCCGAACAAATACCGAATCGCCAACCTTAAAATCTACCGGGCGTCGCTTTTTGTTAGCCTAAATTTCTTAAGCTTTTTGCGCGGCCAATGCGTTGTTATAAGCCAGATCCTACACGGCTTTAATTTAATTTACCAGCTTTAAAGCTTTTTGCTATTGTTCGTTTTCAACGTCAATTGGAAACAGTTTTTAAAATAGCGGATTCCAAAATTCGCAGCCTAACAGGACCTTTAAAGGGGCCATGCCTAAAAACGAGTGCTATACGGCGTTATAGGCAAAGTCGAAGGCGGGAAGGTGTACGCTCCACTACTTTTAATATTTGTCCACGTAAAACCGTAACTGTTAATCCAGTTCAGCATTAGTAATTTCAATTGCGCCTTAAGTTTGCGGATAAAAGGCGCTGCCGTAACGGTACTTCGTGCCTGTAAATTTGTTAAACTTGGCGAAGAACTTAAAAATAAAAGGACCTGCGTTATCTAACAGCCAAACGGAAAAGCAACCCAAAATACGGTATAACTACCGGTAGTACCGTATCGCGAAGACCTCGGCGGTATCGGTCTTATAGCCTGAAAGCGTGCATTTAATTCTGCTAAATTTACAAACGAAAACCCAAACGTAATCGTAACCGTGGTCGTCCTTCGGCATATTTTTGCCATCGATAGCGATTTGTTCCCAAACGATTTTAAGGACGGGCAATGGATGCAACAAACCAAATGTTTTGTTATACTTGGACTTATTGCGGTAACATTCGTAGCAATTGTTAACATATCAGCGAACGTCCTTATTTATACCTTTCCAAAAATAATCCCTTTTAAAAAAGCGGATAGTTTTGTTTTAACCGCCGTAAGCGAAAATCGGGGGGGCGTAGGCTTCGCGGATAAACGCGGTGCGAAAAACAATCTTTCCGTTTATCGTTAAAAGCGGTACCATAAATCGGCCTTTTTAATAACCCAAACCTTACCAAATGTTTTCAAATCGCATAAATTTAGCGAGGTCGGTTCCGTAAATGTTTTAAATCGTTAAGGTAATTGCTTAAATTTAAGCCGGAACAGTTTTGGGCATTTTTAAAGCTGGACCTAAAACTTTTTTAAAGGGAACGAGCGTAAAGAAACGCTCCTTTGCCTTTCGAGCTTTAACCGTAAGCGATTCGACCGTTTTCCGGGATAAGGCATTGGTAACAACATTCTCCTAGCCTTGGCGGTATTAAAACCAGTAGTCAAAATTAGCGAAATACGTACTCCACCTTACTTAGCGGACACCAAGCTTTTATTTGGTTATAAAATAAACGAAAGCTTAATAATCCGTAACGATAGTAATTTTTAATCCCTACAATTTAATTTCGAAATGCTCGAACGTTTAAATAACGGCGAAAAGTTCTCGATTTTGGATCGGGTACGTTCGTTTAGTTAAAAATATAGTTTTATTAAAATAACCCACTGGTTTCCAAATCCCGTTTTTTTATTATTGCTAAACAACTCCTTTTATAGCGTTGCGTAACGCGTCGGCTTTAACTCGTATCGAAAATCCCGGGGTAAAAAACGCTAAAACCGGGGCTTCGGTAACCAGCTTCTTCATTTTCTCAAAAGCGCCCTTTTATTCAGGCCCCATTTCGAAGGTGGCGTCTTTTTTAAAGAAACGTGTTAAAGGTTCGGCACCGTCGCTCGCGTGGTGACAAAATACTCGCACGTAGTTGCACAATCCGAAAAAGGATTTAACCGCAAACTTGTTAGTAAAGTCTTTAAACTTCCAGTTGGTAATAGCGGCTATTTTGGTAGGGTCTATCCGGACGCCTTAGCCGACTTCGATAACTAGACCCAAGTACTCCAATATCGTGGTATTAAACCGGCTTTTTTTAATATCTTTTTAAAAGTGGGCTTGGTTTAACCGGTAAATAACCTTTTCAACATAAACCTAATACGTAGCCTCGTTAAACTTTTCCAAATAGATTAGGACGTCGTTAACGTACGCGCTCGCGAAAACGTTTAGGAGCTCGTTCAGTTGGGCGTTAATAAACGCCTGCCACCAAACTGGGCCGACCTTAAGTCCGAAAGGGAGAACTTTCCACTAAAATGTCCTTTAACGTATCCGGAAAGCCGTTAAATACCGTAACTTTACCAATATTAACAATCGGTTAAACGCGCGAATAATGTCGACCTTAAACAGTCTTTTAGCTTTGCCACATTTGAAAATCGTGCCGTTAACGTCAGGTACTAAGACGAAGCGGGATTTAAAAAACTTATTTACCCAGCGATAGTTTTAACAAAAACGCCGTTCGTTCGAATATAGCTTCGGAACGAAAAGGTTTAAAGCAGGTCTATCGGCCATACAAAGCTTAATAAAACCAAAAGCGAAAAGTTCGTCGGTAATTTATTTTTCGAATAAAAGCATCGAAAAAGGTGTCCGGTAGGTAGGCGGCGATCCTTTTAAAGGTTTTTCCAGCTCGAAAACCACGTCGTACCCAGGTCGATTCGGTAAAAGCTTAGTGGAAGCTTTTTTAGAAAAAAACCCTTTTAAATAAACAATTTCCGGGGGAATCAAGCTTCGGACGAACTTAACATACTTATAGTCCTCGTCAACGGGAAAAGGAATCGGCTGGCCAAAAAAGGTTCGCTAAAGTTTAACCGAAATTGCCTGGATCCTAACGGTAGATTCGGGGCTTTCGAAAGGAATTAGGGCGTTCGGAAAAGGCAAAAACTTCCACCTTTTTTAGCGGGGGTCGTTTTTAATCTAGGTTTAAAAAGCTTAAATTTCCGTCAGCGGGGGGAGGGAAAAGGTTACCGACTTAGGGTGCGATCGAAATTGCCGTTGCCATTCCGGGTTGGTAAAAATAGCCTAAATTTAGTACAACTAACGTTCCTTTTTAATTTACTAATCCATTAAGCGATTTCGCCGTTAGGTATTACGTTAGGCTACGGCGTTAAAGCGACCGTTAGACGGGAAAATGGTAATAGCCGGGGAAAACTTGGTATTATTAGGTAGGGCGTCGGGCCAAATAATCTCCCGCTTCGATAAGCGGAAAAAAAGGTTTTTTTTTACTAGCCAAAGCAATCCTATAAAAATATCGTAACCAATATTTGCGATCTAAAACTCTTAATCAACAAAACGGCAGCCGTTTATCTCGAAAGTAGCGATAAAGATGTAAGTTACATTTGTTACTAGAAAATCACGGAAATCGGAAAAGGCAATAGGTTAAAACAACCGTTTAACCTCGGTTCCAAAATGCTTTTTAGCAAAAGCGGCTACTTTATAACTAATAAAGAGGTAAGTTGTAGCTCTAATGTTACAAAGTGCTTTAAAATCGATTCCAAAACCGCTGCGTTAAAATTGCGCTTTAAAAAGGAAAAAAGGTTAATTTTTATTACCAATCCTAACTACATTAAGCATTTGGACCGCTAAGGAAACTTCCGGCGGTTTATTTAATTTTTCAACTCGCATACCAAACACGATAAAATCAACTCGCTAATGCTCAAGTCGCTTTCCTCGTTAAACAATGCTCCTTTTGCTTTAAAGCGGCGGAAAATTGCAGCGATTTTTTTCTTTTCCTAGCAGTTTCGAACTAAATGACCTTATCCGCCGCAAGCGTAGCAAACGCCGTTCGTTTTTGGCGTAGCCAACTCGGTATCTCTTTTAAGGGCCTTATCCTTAAACACGTCGGGAATACGGAATTTGCGCCCACGGTATTCGCAACGTTTGTTATTCTTTTCCGGGGTTTTTGCCTATTTTTTTTTGCGAATTAAATGGGCACGATAATAGGTTAGGGCGGCGCCGGTTACGCTGCGGGTAAACATTTCGTAGCTAATATTGGGGTCCTCGGCATCGTTAAACAGGCGGGGATCGAGGTTTAAAGGAATATGCTCGAGAAAAATACTTTTGCGTTCTTCTATAATAATGTTAGCGCGGTTAGCTAGCACGTTAATTTTTGCGATAAACTGGTGGATGTTTATAGATTTATCAGCTGGGTCGTACATTATTTTGCTAAATTCGGCTTAAACTTTGGTAGGTTAATGGGCGTCGTGATAAACGGCGGCGAACGTGGCTACCATTTTTAACGCGTTAGCAAACGGGTTTTTGAAAGAGGGGTTATATCGGGCTTTAAAGAGGAAGTTGGCATTTCCGGTCGTATTCGCATAAATTACAGCCATACGATTGCGTTCGTTTTTAAAAATGGTATCGTTTTCCATAAACTTATCGGCCAAACGGACCACCCAACTGGTAAATTCGTCCTTATCGCCGCTAAAAGCGCCAAGCTCCATTCCGGTACGCTTATTTTTCGAGTTATAGTCTAGGTTTTTGGTTGTTATACCGCCCTTATCGTCGTAAGGTTTAAAGGCTGGGAGGGCGGCTACGCTAATAAGTACGAACGCTATGCCTTTAAAAACGCTTTCGGCTGGGGTAAATTGGCGGGAAATAAAAGCGCCCTAAGTTCGGAGTTGGGATATAACGGCGGCGATAACCGCCGTTACGTCGGCCTACTAGGCAGGCGGGGAGGGGGTTTGACCAAACATGGTTGTATCTAGGTTATTATCCTCAACCAGGTTTTCGTTTGTTAATTTAAACGCTTGGTTTTCTTTTTGTTATAATTGCTCCTCTGCGCTTTAAAGCGGGTGATCGGGGTTAGTTTTTTACTTCGCGAACGCGACGTCGGGCTCGTAAAAAACTTCGATTTCGGACTCGATATCGTTTTTTAGGTCTGTAGGTTGGAACGGCGTATCTTTTACCGCGGGGTTAGCTTCGGTAGGCTTTTCTAACACGTTTTCTGTCAAACGAGATAACTTTTTCGTAAACGACCCCCAGTCCTTTTTTTTAGGCATAAGGTCGTGTTATCGCGTAAAATTTTGCGTCGTTCACGTCCGACGGAGCTAAGGGGTGAAATAAATGGTACTATATTTAATAAATCGCTCAGCCAGCGAAATATGGAAATAAAAAAGTAATGTCACGATCAGGGAGCGTAGGCTTCGCAGCCAGGTGCAATTGATGCTATGGACTAAAGACTCTTCTATAAGGAGGAAACAGGGAAGAAAGGCGCGGCGCGCCGAAGGCGCGATGCGGTAGAAAAAGCGGTGCGGCGTCTCATCGCACGAGCCATTTCGTAACGCGTGCTCACGTGGATGCCTGCGGCGTGCGGTGAACTGCCCTAGGGCGTCACACACAATCCCGGTTAAAAAGCGCTATTAGCTATGCGCGTCGGGCCACACTTATTAGCTTATATAAGCATTTCGATTTTCCCATATCTTTTTTAAAGCTCGTTTTAACTATCCTTTAATCCCTCGATCGCGTTACGTCCGGCGCTTAAGTTTATAATGGAATGGGGTCGCGATAATCGCGATAAAAAAGTAAATTTTGTTTTCCCAATTTAGTGCTTTAAATGCGCTTGCTAACGTATGTTTTGTAATTTTTAAACCTTTAATAAGTGGCGTATCGCTACTAAATGCATATTGCAGCTGGCGGCTAAAAATAGGGATTAAAAGGATACTAATGCCAACCTCCTAATAATAACGCGATTAAAACGGAAAGCGGCGGGCCGCGCGGCCGCTTTAAAAATGTACGAAGCTGTTTAGCTAGGAAATGGTAAGGATAACGAGGAAAAGGAGTAAAGGAAAGTTTAACGGGATATTTGGAAAAATCTGGTTGTGAAATCGTTTATTATTTCGGCATGGTCGTTTGTTGCTTTTTTAATTTAAGCATTTTTGTTTTATCGATTTTTGCGTTATTTTTAAGGATTTTAGCGTTTTAGTACCATAAAAAACGATTTTATATACATTCCTTAAAAAAAAATTGGAGCGAGCTTGAAATCGCGCAGCCGGACAGCCCTTCGAGATAATTCAATTTTAACACCGGAATCGAACTCCTCGCACCCGACTTGACCTAGGATCGATGCCGCATCGGGTGCGCGCCGACGGCGCGGGCCTAGAATCGATGGAAGTCGATTCCGGGCTCGCGGCCAGTCGACACGCCTCGACGGTGGATCCCCCCAACGCGCCTCCGGACGCGCGGGGGAATGCCGACACCGACAAAAGACCGGCGCGCGGCCGTCAGGAGGAAAAAAAAAACGAAATCATTAATAAATTAAAGCCCTTTGTAATTAGTGGAAAGTTGCTGGAAGTCCTGCAACTGGTGTCGGAACTGACGAAGCTAAAGGTCGACGCGGAAACGGCTCGCAAACGCGACGCCACCGAGGACGGACCGGTAACTAAAGCGACACTACAGGAATTAAAAGCAAAAATACTTACAAAGGTAAAAAATGTACTAACTAATACCAGAAAGTCTTACGCCTCTGCCCTCGCCACGGACCTACCGGCCCTGGCACCGGACAGAAACGCGCCGAACCGAACGCGACAATAGTACCCGAACACGACGCATCCCCCCCCGCGATTCATACCGTTAAAAGTCGAACGCGAAATAATCGTGGCCGTAGGAAAAGCCCCGGAAGCAATCAAAAACCGATCGCAAATCGACACCCAGCGGGCATTAAACAACCAACTCGGCACGGCGGTGCGGGTAACGAAGCGGCTCTAAAGCGGAAACGTGGTAGTGTGCTTTTACGCAAACGCAAACGAATACAAGAAAAGGGACGAATAGGTAAAAAAGGTGTTTGGAAACCAAACAACGATCCGGGAACGGACATATAACGTAATAATCAAAGGAATAAAACAAACAACACTGCCGGAAAACCCAAACCAACTCACTCGTAACCTAAACGCCGAAAACCGAAACGCGGAAGTTAAATCGGTGCACATATAGCCAGCCCGCACCCCCTACGGATACGCTATAATATTTAGTCTCAAAGGCCCAAACTCAAAGCCCACAAAAAAGGAACCCACCTTCAGTAAGCGACCCACCTCCGGTAGGTTGTAGCTTACGATATAGCTTACGCTCGAGTTACTAGTCCGTGCAAATATACTATGGGGCTGGGGTCTTTTTATGGTTTAAATCTAGAATCGCATGGTAATTTTCGGGCTTACACCTTAAAATCGCCCACACAATATAAAAATCCTACAAACTTCACTCCAAAATCTCGCCATTCGACCCAATTCATTTGGGCTCAAAAATAAAACGTTAGGGGTAAACTTAATATTCTGTATCCAATAATATTTTTTTATGTTCGGTATTCGGACTAAAAATAGGTTTGCTAATCGAAGAGGAGCAATTTCTTACACCTTAGGAATAGCCTTACCCAGCTACCCCCATATCAAATCAACCACCAAATCTAATACCGGCTTTAAATTTGGAGCCGAATATGGCTGGGCTAATAGCTCGCGCCCCCCGTATTGCGTTTTTGCTCTCTGCCATCGCTAGCAGCAAAAATCTGGCTAAAAAGCAAATTCAAACCGTGCTTTTCCGTTAGGTTATTTCGGAATTGTATAAATATTCCGCATACGCAAACGATCTCGATATGCAAAAACAGTTTATAAAAGCTGTTACTACGTTTTTCTTTAACCAAAAAACGCCAGCAAGCCAGAAACCCCGTTATCCTAAACCCGATCAAATCGAATGCATCCGGCGTATTATCTACCAACTAGGAAATACGATACTTATTGCTAAAACTGGATACGGCAAAAACATCGTATTCCAAACAGTGTCTGTTATTAAAAACAGGCATATTACTATCCAGATTATCCCCCTAAGCAAATTGGGGGAAAAATAGGCCGAAATGGTTGCCAGGTTCCCTTTTACCAACCCCATTTTTATTAACCAAACCATACGCAAAGTACTCCTTTACGCGGTTAAATTAATGGAAGTAATAAATATTAATATATAAATAATAAAATGCCGATATTTGGAACGCACAAAAAGCCACGCAATACACCCACATCCTTTTAGGTCTGAAACAAGCCACAAATGCGCGGTTTTTCGCTCTCCTCCGCCATACTAAATTTAACCAGCACATTACGTTCATTGCCATCGACGAACTCCATACGGTCCATTAATAAAAAGAATTCCGCACTTTTTACCCCAATCTTCACCTAATCCGGTCTGCTATCCCTATATCTATTCCCTTTTTTGGGTATACTGCTACCTTAACCGCAAAAGCAAAAGCCTTCGTATTATTTCATACCGGCTTCCGGCAATTCGGCCCAAACGTACACCAGCTCCGGATTATACGTACGTTTATCAACCGGCCAAATATCACCATCGTTTTCCAAACGTTAACAAAAAAAAAACTGCAAAAAGATTACAATCCACTGCTATTTTTTCTCGCTAACGTCCAACCGGACACACCTTTTCAATCTATTCCTAAAACCATCATTTATATAAATAACAAATCGGAGCTTGTTAACGCTCGTTATTTATTCCTTTATTACCTAACGTCGAAAAGGGTCGATAAAAATACCGCTACCCGTACCATTATAACTTACCATTCCTTAATACCATCAACGAACCAACGTATCATTTATAACATATTCCAACGCACCGACTTTACGATTCGATTTATTTTAGCTACTATGTCGCTAGGTATAGGTATAAATATTCCAAATGTAATACGCGTAGTACAATTTAAAGCACCGATTTCATTAGATATAACGGATCTGGTCCAACGGTTCGGCAAAGCGTCCCGGTCCGTTATAGGGCAAAGTACAGCCTATTTTTTTGCCCCCTATTGGTATTTCGACACTATAAGGACCAATGTCCCTAAACCAATTAAACCCAAACGTAACTCGAAAAAAACTTATATTCCTACGGTATCTAACAGTTTACGGTTTGGAACAGCCGCTTCCGGTACGTCCATAAAAGCAGACGATTCTCAACTGTTAAAGTCGGACTATTCTTAAGCCCGGTTTTCCATTATCGACGTAAAGTCCAATATAACCGGCAGCTAAATAATATCGGTAACTGGCAGCAAATTCGACCTGGAATTGGGTATCTTTTCCGGGAAATAATACGAGAAATGGACAAACAACGACATCCGCCGACGCGGAAAATTTCAAAAGGCGCATCCCGAAATGTACGAATTCGCTAATGCCAAATGCTTTAAGCAAACGACATTCGACCTGCTGCAAAAAGTGAATCCTTCGTTAATCGAGCATATTAAATGCTACAACGCATACTACTATAAGCTCGGGCGATTCCTTTTAACGGTGGTCGAAAAATCGAAGGATCCTACTATACGCGCACGTACAATAAAATAGTTTATTTACTAAAAGTTAATAAAATATGCGTTTTACCTTACCACATACGTTATTAGCCCCAACGAGTGGCGATGGCTCGATCTGCCTAGCGAGTGGATGTTAAAGCCCGAAATTGCGGTACAGCTTTCGCTCGACCTTAAATTAACCGATAGGCCCATTTAGGACGTTAACGACTTGTGCCGGCGGGTAAAAGCTATTAGCTAAAGTGCATGCAAACATTAGCTCGTTCTATACGGCCAGCTGTTAATGCAAAAATGCGAAAACATTAAAGCTAAGGGTATAACAGCATACTATACGTAAAGGGAAAAAAACAAAGCCAACCGTAAGGCTAAAGCGTCCCAACCTGTTAGTGCTAATTTAAACGGGCGAAAGAAACGGAATATAAAGGCATTTGGAGTTTTTAAATAGTCAACCCCGCCGAAAAGACGATAACGGGTGCAGTGGGCCGACGGAGGATACTAAAGGGGTTGTTAGTAGGAGTATGTACTCCTGTGGGCTCGGAAATCTCCAAAACAGGGTGAATAATAATCCCTTATATCAAAGGAATTATAATCTATTAGTTATGCACGAAGAAGAAAGGAATCTATTTGCTAAAAAGGGAGGGCAACCAAGCCCTTATATACATTGCTTGTAGAGCTTGGCCCTCCAGGTCACGGGGTCCGTAAAACCCCGTAAACCAAGGCTTCCCAGGCCCTCTAGGCCTTCAAATCCCTTAAGTGCATGCGCTAAAATAATAATGCAATTATGCTGGAATTATAATCCAATAGGGGTTTTTATTTAACGTTGCGGAACTCCGGGATAAACCTAACATTTACGCCTTAACCCCGTTATCGTCGTCGTCCCTTAAAAAATATTTACGCTCGCCCTCCCTATTTTCGATAACCAGATCGGCTATTCCCTTTTCTGCTATTGCCAAACCTTGCTAATAATATACGTCGATAAGCCGGATAATGGTTCGATTAAACGTATCCAATTTGCTATTAAGCATATGCTTCATTCCTTTTTAAAAAAGCGGTAGGGCATCGAATTCGGCGTTTTAATTCACTTTATCGTACTTGCTCCCATTCCCGTTATTAACAAATAAATAAGTATATTGCAAAACGTTTTATTTGGTTGATGCCACTATATGTTAAGCATTATTGTATTAACTAAACTCTATTTCCAATACCTTCTAAATAACTGCTTCTATCGGTCCGAAAGCGGCACAGTCTTTAAAAATGGCTTATATATTATAAGTAAAGTTTTTATTAGCTTAGATATCAAGCGAAAATGCTTTATTAAAATGTTCGATAGCAAAATCGATAGGTTTAAACCCGCTACCGGCTATAATATAACGGACGAAACCTAACCGAAAAATACCCGTATAAAGCGGCTCGTTTATAACTTTTGGATGCAAAAGCCAAACCAAATACAGCATTTCTAGCCCATAGTTTTTAGCTTTGCATCCGTAAAAAAAAATACAAAGAAAGGGATATGCTGTTAAAGGACGCCGAAATTTCCCCGGCGTACAACTTCGTTAATAGTCCAAAAAAGTTGTATAATTTGGAAGTACCGACATTGTAACCGGAAAGGGATATTAATAAATCCAGGTGTATTTAGGTACAAACCAGCGGTAGCATATTAAGAAAATACGTCGATATATACTTTAGCTAGTGTTTGGTTTATGTAATTTGGGAGCGCCGCAGCAAATGCATCCTCTACCGCAAAAGGGGTAAAGCTTTAACCTTTGGGAAGTTTATCGTCCTATTGCAGCACGTATATAACTATAGCGAGAACGCGTGCGCGGTAAGCGTTTTAAAGCAGTCGAATTGCATAGTAAAACTCTAACTTAGCAACCGAAAATTTCTAGGTGCGACCTAAGCCTAATACGTCGGCTTTAACCAAAAAAGAAAATTCCTTTTAAACATAATAAATAAAATTGTATTGGACGTAAAAAAATGCCAGGATAGGAAGCATCCATTGCTTGCGGTCGAAAAATATCGTGCATTCGAGCTGAACAAATTAAACATACCTAATAAAAAACGTGGTTTTTTAGTCGCCATATAGGAGGAAAAGTACGTTATCGTAATCGAAAATATCCGGCTTAAAGCCGAGCAATCCTTAGAATAATTTTTCGTGTATCCGAAAAACGCCGCCAAATTCCCCTTCGTTTTCCATAATAGTAAAGGTTTAAATAATATAGGATTTTAGCGTAGTAACGCGGGCAACTTCGGGGAACTAACGGTTTAAAAAATGAAAAGGGAGCTTCCCTCCAAAAAAATAATGCATCGTCTCATAGCGGAAAAAAAAATCGGAGCATTGCGCTATAGTTTAAAGTAATGCGGACATATACGGCCCTAAAAGCTATTCGTCGTTAAACGGTACGGTCGCATGCCATTAAAACTAGGTATAGCGGACGATATTAAAGTTCCCGATAGCGAAGCAAATAATAATATTCCGCATAACGTTTTTACGGCTATAACCGAAATTTTAAACCCGGTTTATAAAATTAAAATTGTCGTAAACGAAAGTGAAACTGGAATCGAATGCAATGCGTTTAAGGTTTTTCTAAATAAAATATTTATAATTAACTAACTAATTATAACTAACGTTATAATTATACATTATTTAGCTGGTATACGTATTATGGCCTTATCTACCAGCCCGCCCATCTGCTTCTTCGTAACCCTACAAAACGAACTGATTCCGAATTTCGCAAGCACATTCGTTACCCTTTTGGTAACCCCGCTTTGCACCTAATACACCCCAAATATCCGCCCCAAATAGTTGCTCTTTTTAAGCGCCCGCGCGTGTGCCATTAAATTCGCGATTAAAAACCGGGGGCCAATATTTTTATTTTTTTTTAAGCGGGGACGGTCCCCCCTTTGTTATAAGGTTGGGGGTATATTGGTTGGGGCCGTAAAAGTCCCAATCGGCGCGGGAATTGGCCATAACAGCAGTTAGCAACTGGTACAAATGAAGCGCATATTTTTAAAAGCGCGTATCGCTCTAAACAAAGTCTTTTTTCACCTAAGTAACGTTGCAAATGTTTTTAGCGCTACAAAGGTTTTCCCCTTCACAATACTATTCGGGGTCGAAAGTGTTAAAAGGGTTAAATGCGGTAAAGTTATCGAGCTTTCGGCGGAGGGTGGTATAGTACGCGTTTGCGGGTTAGCCTTCGCCATCAAATCGAACCTTAACGCCGGTTTCGAAAAAAGCGCTTTTAATTTCGGGGTTTTACAAAAAAGCGCGGAATTGATGGAAGCGAGGTCCATTGCGTTAACCGTCGCTACGGCGCTAGCACGCCCATTGTTTAATAAAATGTGCGAAAATAAAATAATGCTGCCCGCGGATAGTATAGTAACGGGCGCGCCAGCATTTTAATATTTCGTTTACTAAATTATCGGCGAACATGTTGGTTTCGTCGGGCGCCTCAAAGGCATCGTCAAATAGGAAGTGGGGGCGGGGTTCGTAAGAAAATGCGGCGACCCTTAGTCAACGGTTCTGCAATCGGCGATACTAGGCGACGGAAAGGGAATCGGAAGCAAGCGGACGAGGCGTCAAATTGGGGAAAATATTCAACGGCGTATCGGATTCGGAGTCGGATTCGGAATCAAAGTCGGATTCGAACGACGGCGGCGGAAGTGGTAATATTGGGGGAATCGTAAAATCCGACGTAAGGACCGCGGCATCAGGGGCATTTTGCGGCGGCTGCCCGGAAAGGAAAGCAAGCAAATAGGAAAAAGACGATAGGGAAAACATTACAAAAATTGCAAAAATAGTAAGAATTTTAATTTTCGTAAGCGCAAATTCGAATAAATCGCCTGGTAAATGCGAATTGCACGCGTGGTATGGTAAAGGGGATGGAAAAATGCAATTTTGGTGGTTTGGTGGTTTGGTGGGATTTAAAAAATCAATAACGCTTTTCGCACCATCCGACCTCAAACCAAATGGCGGCGAAGTTGTGTAGGGATTATAATTGGTTAAATTAATGCTATGGCTGGGAGTGGAGAAAAAGTAACTTGTGTAACCTTCGCCCCTTATCTGGTCTGAGCCACTAAGACTAGCGAACTCCCACGCTAACAAGGCTATAGTTCTAGCAGCCAAATTCTACCCCAACCCGGAAACGGACCTAACAAACGTCGGGGACACCACGTTCGAAAATCACACCTTTACCAACCCATTCTCAATTAATTACCGAATGGACCCCAAAGGAGACGAAGTACTAGCGGCCCTAAAAAGAACCCGGAATTGGAAAGCCCCGGGAGCGGAGAGAGAGAGAGAGAGAGTATATTTAACGTCATTATATCGGGATCTACCAGTCCCTGCCTCCCAAGGGGCATATGACGTGCTAGCGCTACCTAAGCTTAACACTAGGCTACATGTAGCTATTAAGGCGGCTAGCAGATTAAACCCGAAGGCACACGGAAGTCGGGCCGCATTCCG
>JNVV01000028.1:0-47112 GCA_000733355.1 Falciphora oryzae
CCTACCGCCGATCGCCCGCTCACTAGCAAGGAGCGCCGGAATGCGGCCCGACTTCCGTGTGCCTTCGGGTTTAATCTGCTAGCCGCCTTAATAGCTACATGTAGCCTAGTGTTAAGCTTAGGTAGCGCTAGCACGTCATATGCCCCTTGGGAGGCAGGGACTGGTAGATCCCGATATAATGACGTTAAATATACTCACTCACTCACTCACTCCCTACCTGTCTAGATATTGGAGTCGATGTCCCCGTTTCACTACAAATCATCAAATGCCTCTAAAGCTAGTCCCTTCCACATCCCGACTCTGTGTGTCCTTGTCCTTTCCCTCCTCCACCTCATCATCCTTATCACTATCGCTACCCCAGATCGTGGCATCGTCATATGCAGGCAGCTTCTCCAGCGCGCATGCCAAATGAATTCTGCACAGATCAATGGCCATCATCTTGGCCCGCTTCTCCTTCTGTCGGACGGTTGCAGACTCGGTAAGGACCTATTCCCAAGTAATGGATTCGATTCTGGCGCCGCCGGTGCCGTCCGTGCCCGTGGGTTTAACGTGCAGGATGTAGCAATCCGCCCTCCTCCAGCTCCGCATAATGTGTACAAAAATCACCCCGTCGCCGTCCGGCTCGGTGGCGGCGATGGCCCACCTGTCTTCCATCATCTGGGGTCTGAAGCCCAGCTTGAGCTCGGCGAAGTCGGCGGCGCTGATATCCAGATCCCACCGGGCGGTTGCGGGCTCCCGCATGGGTTGACGGTTGGCGAACAAAACGGCGGGTTTTCGGTCTGGCTTTGGGTTATACCGGCGGTCCAAGCCGTCGACCTGGCGGGCGATAAGGTCGTCGACTCCCGACATTTCCGGTTCCGAAATTCGGGGGTTTATGCTTAATGCTTGGAAGCTGTTTTCTTTTTTTTTCTTTTTTCTTTGGGCTGGCTGGAGTCGGTCTTATCTTCTTTAAAGGACTAATGGAAAAGGACAGGAACGAGTAAGGAAAGCGGATTAAAAGGCGTATGGTAACTGCCTTTTATTAAAGTTCCGGCACCGAGGTTGGCACACTGATGTATCTGTCTGTCTGGTGGTGTGGCCCCCGCCTTTGTGTAACCACCCCCAACTGCCAACATCTAGCGCAGCAGGCACAGCTGAGCCAGGCGTCAGCGTCAGCGTCAGCATCCCGCTGCTGCGCCCGGCATGGCGGCGGCTGGAGGCAGTGCAAAAGTGGCGCAAACTGCGGCACGGACCATCTCACAGGCGGGTAATAACCGGGCAATTAATCCTTCGATGCAACAACAACAAAAATAGCATCAAAAACATCAATCGCCAGTATCGCTAGCATCGCGCATTTCAAGGACCGTCGCGTCGAAAAACGATTCTGTGGTGGAAGGTGGAAGTGCGCGCGTGCACAGTCGCGTGCACTCCCGAGGCTTACCCCTATTACAGCACTAGAGTGGGGCACCCGAACTTGGCCATCCCCCCATCTTGGCCACGTAATTCTCGACGCAACAAATGCACAACTTCATCAAAATAAACCCGATTCGAACGAAAAGAATATCATTTAAGTGCGTTTTTTTGCATCATGTCATCCGACGAAGCCTACCGAATGGCCGAAGCCATCAAGTCTGTCGAATCGGGCGGGTCCCGGGCCAACGCGGCGCGCCGTTGGAATGTCCCACGCACAACCCTACGCCGGCGACTTCGAGGCGGCCTAACCATACAGGAGGCCAAGGAGCCCTGCTAACGACTTTCTGCCGTACAGGAAAGCTTTATTGCTGACTGGATTTGCACGGAAGAAAAGGCAGGGCGAGCTCCTACTAAAGAAATGGTGCGGGAATTCGCGCAGATGATGTTATCCCCTGAAAACGAGCCCGGCTGGCTTGGGAAGCATTGGATCGAGGGCTTTTTATTGCGAAATCCTATGGTGACTACCAAAGTCGGCCATGGCCTCGAGGCCTCCAGAGCTAAAGAAGCTACCAAAAAAGAGATCGACGCATTTTATAACCGTTTTCGAGGCGTAGTTGCCGCCCGCGATATTATTCCTGCGAATATATGCAACATGGACGAAGCCGGGATCCAAAAGGGGGCAACGCGCGTTGGAAGGGTAGTAGGCACTGCCCTCACAAAGCATGCAGAAGTTAAAGAGTCGGATTGCACAACGTGGGTGACGATACTCGAATTTGTAACGGCTACAGGGGCTCGCCTTACGCCCGTGATTATATTCACGGGTTTATCGCTTCAAGGCCAATGGTTCCCAGATTTGATCCAGGCTTGGAAGTACGACCAGTCGTCCAGTGGCTGGTCCAACGGCCCGATAGCCCTCCGTTGGCTATTGGAGGTTTATTTGCCAGAAACAAAGCCTCCGGGGGACCAATGGCGCCTACTTATCGTCGACGAGCATACCACTCACGTAACGATCCCTTTCATGTACGAGGCTTTCAAAAATAAAGTGCTAATACTTTACCTGCCTCCGCATTCAAGCCACGTTACCCAACCCCTCGACGTGGGCGTATTCAGCCCCCTAAAGTCGTACTATAAACGCGAAACCCGTCATTTTGCTTCTTTCGATACCTCTGCTCCTGAACAAAAGAAACGCTTCCTCCAGGCCTACGCCACGGCCTCGTCAAACGCAATTTCCGTGCGCAATATACACGCAGGCTTCCGGAAAGCCGGGATCTGGCCTACCAAGCCTCCGTTGGCCCCTGATTCCCAAAGGTTAATCGAGCCTTTCCTGGAGCCTGCCCAGCCCTCTACCCCCGAGCCCCACGTCGAGCTCGATAACAAAGGACGTATCTGGTATACTCCCAAAAGCGGCCAACAGCTTAAGCAACAAGCCCGGCGCTTTGAGGGGAAGGTAAACGGATGCCAACGAGACTTCCGCATGCTTTTCCGGAAGGCTGCTAGGGCCCTGGACCAACAGAGCATTGAAATGGCGGCATTGCGGGCGGAAAACGAGCGTTTGAAAGAAGAGGTGGCCTCCCTCAAGCCTGCCCCTCGCCGTATAGTCAAAAGGAGTGCACAGGATGCATTCTATCAAATAGAGCGTATCCAGGAGGCCCAGGAGGCCGTTAGGGAGGCTCGTGGCCCCTTGGTGAAATCATACAAAAAAAAAGTAGGGAAAATCAAGTCCGCATCGGCTCCCACAATATTGGAGGAATTGAACAAGCACGAGGCATAAGCTTCCATCAATTTGTATAGCTTTTTTATGTATTTGAATGGAATTGCATTGGTTGTGGTGTCGTTGCCTGTGGCCGCCTGTGTGATTTTTTAATGGCCAAGATGGGGGGATGGCCAAGTTCGGGTGCCCCACTCTAGTCTGTACTGCCCGATACAGTGTACTGCCTACCTACAGTACCCATTAAAACCTTTGATCTTTTGGTAAGTTTGGGGGGGCTTGCGAAAGCATCGTGCTGTCCTCTCGTAATGTTCTCCACCCCAGCTGTTCACCCCCATGCTTTTACTACGGCAGTTTCCCTCCAGCCGCCCAAATCTGGCTTTTTGTAATAAGCTGCGAGGGTTTGCAATAGTATCTTGAAGTTAAGATGCTTTCCAACCAGCCGTTAAGAATTTGTATAAAAACGTGTATGCACCGTTGCTTCAAACCCCCCGATCTCGAAATTCTATATCACACACAACAAACACATCCTCGGACAAACCACAAAAAACACTCGAATCACACATACTCTTTTCCCCCACACCTTTACCCATCACAAAGCTGCAACATCCTCCTTTAACCATACTTATCCGCGGCTTTCCTCTCCTCCCCGCCCTTATCTTATAAATGGTGGGTATCGCCTTAGCCGTGCCCGCCGTCCTTTATCGAAGCGACCAACGCAGTCCCGAAACGCTCAAGGCGTCTGGCGGCTTCAAGGCCCTTGGCACCAGGAAGGTCTCGATAAAGGAGCACGTTTACATGTTCCCCAAAGACACCAACCTGGTTTCCTACTCAGGGAGCAAAGATCGGTGCATGTTCTTCACCAACGACGACGGCTAGGCCTACGCCATCGACACGGCCGGCATCACCTTCACAGACGCCGCTGCGTACATCGAGGCGAACAAGGCCAAATTCACGGGCGAAATCAAAAAGAAGTTCGACAAAAATGGCAACTGGTCCAAAGATAATATCGAGTGGGTAACTTCGGCCACTATTCCCTTTACCGCTATCATCGGGTGGAAAAGGGTCATTGGCCCCAATAACGGTCCGTGGGAGAAGAACAAGGATTATACTGGGCAGCAGACCTTAAACGGTCTACAGGCGCGGGGGCCGGGCGGTCGTTATTCCAAAAGGCGCGCTGCTGCCAAAGCGCCCGCTACCAAGCCGCCCGCAACCAAGCCGCCCGCAACCAAGCCGCTCGCGAACAAGCCGCCCGCGACCAAGCCGCTCGCGAACAAACCGCCTACGACCAAGCAGGCTCCTGCTAAAAAGCAGCAACGTGTCCGCCGGCAGCTCACCCGCCAGCAACGCCGGCAATTTACCCGCCAGCAGCGCCAACAACGCCAACAGTAACGCCGCGGGTAAACAAACAAAAGCAAACGCTCGAAATTGGGATATAAAGATTTCAAAAACAGATGTATAAAATTAAAGCGCCAAAAGCACACTTCGGCCAGGGATAGTAGTTAGTGTTAACGGGTTTACAAGCATAACAAGCAAGCGTTAGGTTATTTCTTTTTTGGTTTGCCTCTTTTTTTATCTGGGTTTTTTTTATCGCATAGCGTTTTTTTCTTCTTCTTTTTTAAGTAACTGTGGACTTTCGCTTTTGGCTTTTAAAACCTTTCAACCTCCTCGCAATAAAGCACATCTTTCCCCTGCGACTTTCTGCTTCAAAAGTCTCCTTATGCCAAAACATATAAAAGGCCGAACTAATCCTTAAAATCAAACGTGTTTTGGACATTGGAAACAACATAAGCTCGCGGAAAACGGACGCTTATCCGTCGCGGTCGCGCAAAGCGGCCGGCCCACGAGCGAGGCGCCCGCCAAAAAAGCCTGGGCCCAAAATAAGCGGGCTAATCGACGTACGCCGACCGGAATTAACGCTCACTCATTAAAAAATAATGCATAAACAAAACCCACATGCAATTCTATAAACCCTAAATCCTGCTAGGATGTTAGCAAAGCCCTTCCTTCATCAACCAAGGAGATTGCGCCAGTCCATCGCAACAACAGCAATTAAACCTGCCCGCAAGCGCTTTCTCAATCCAATCGACCAACATCAACGGCCCGGCCGAATGAAAAAGCCCATATCGCCATTCCTCGTTAACATCTGCTTTTGGCGTAATCGTACATGCGCCAGCATGTTTAAGCATGCGCTTGCAGTGCATTCTTTTTAACAGCCACCAGCCAAGGGTCGCAAGCGCGGCGTCCAATAAAAACCCAAACCCACCCCCTCAACAACCATAACCCAATGCCCAGCTGCCGGTCGCCGCCGCTAAGCGCCCGGCGCCTACGGCCGCCCAGATCGAATGGCTCTCGTCGCCCGCCAGCCAGTTTTAGGCCCATGGTCGCGGAAATAACACCACGGCCAGACAAAAAGGGCCCCCATCTGCGGCCCGCGGGCTCGTTCAACCCGGCGGCCTATCGCGGTACAAGCTGTAACTTTTGCTACTTTACAAACTTCGACTTGGCAGGGCTAAATATGTACGTATATGTATTTACGATATGCCATTGCTATTTTTGTCAAAATGTAAAGCTCGAGGAGGAGGAAACGGGCTTGTATATAAAAACGCGTCAATAGTCTTCCCCGAATCCAAATCCTATTTCTCGTCTTAGTTCCTCATCAAATCAGCAAAATCTTCCAATCGTTTCCTCACGACATTTCCTTATTGTCAGCTTTTCCTAATCGTCTTTTTCCTAGTCTACTATTTCCTAACCACGATCGCTCGTACTTTTCCTCTCGATATCTCTAGGCAAATCCACCTTTCGTCCTTCACGAACTTTTAGCAACACCAGCAAAGCAGCATCTGCGTCCTTTCGTTCGTCTCGCGAGCTCAAACCGTTCGTTTTTCACCATTTTTCAAAACCGTCCGAACCAGCAGCCCTTTTGATATCAAAACACTTTTTTTTTTTTTCGTATAACCGTCAAAATAGCCACCGGAACCAACACTTTCCGCCTGATCACCTAGGTCCTGGTTATCCCTATCGTGCTTTTTTACGGTAAGCATCCTCCCTCCCCCATCCCTTTCTTTCCTTTACACGTTACATTAACACTCCTCAACCCAACCAATCCTCTCCCTCGTCGGCTACATCTCCACCTCCCCGGGAATCCCCGACATCTACCTCCTTAAACTTAACGCCGTTAACGGCCCGACCGAGGTCCGCGTCGGCTACTTCGGCATGTGCGCGGGCACCAACTTTTCTTCTTCCGCCAGCGGCGGCGGCATGACCACCTGCCTCCCTTTTTTCTCCCTCGGCCGCAAGGCCCCCGGCGACCCGGGTAACAACAACATCTTCAACACGACCGACCCTACCCTCCTCCGCCTCGTCAACTTCGGCCACGAGGTCCAGGTTAAGGTCATCTTTTTCGTCCCGCTCCTGCTCGCTAGCGTGCTTTTTTTCGTATCCGCTACCACCGTCGTCGTCTAGCGCAACGTTCCCCAGGTCTCCGGGGCCGCGGCCGCGGGGGCGTTTATAATACACAGCCTGGCGCTGGGCCTGCTGCTGGCCGCCGCGACGGCCGTATCCATAATTATCAACGCGCTGCATTCGCCGTAGTTTTTCGTCGAATCGATAAGTGGTTTAAACAAATCCAAATCGTTAGTACAAATCTGTTAGCTACGGGATCATTAGTAATAGTTAACGAGGCGATAATCCGGTATACCGGCCGCAATAAAGAGATTACGACGATACCTTTAAAGCCGACTCCCGTTAGCTTCCGCGTATAAGTTACTGCAACGAACTTTAGGTACTTTCTCAATTGGCTTTAGCACGTTAACGAAAAAAAGCCAATCGATTTGCTACCACTGCCGCGCAAAGGAAAGGACGTACCGGAATCTTTGCTTAACAAAACCCAACAAGTTATCTGGACTTTAATACGACGCCTGCAGCAAAAGTGGCCAACGCTAACGATTCACCTATTCCTTAACAATCTTTTCGGATTTCCGCAATTGTATCGGGCTTTACGACGGCAAGGTATCGGCGCGACGGGCACGGCGGCCATAAACTCCGGGTTCTATCAGCCGCTAATTAAAGCTAAAAAGCGCGATAAAATTAACGGTGCGATACCCTGGGGATCCTTCACGTCAATGCCAACGCCGGATTCAAAAATCAATCAGATCGCGTGGAAAAATAACGAGCTCGTCACCTTCTTCTCAACCGTTTTTACCGGGCACGAGCAGGCCTTGCGAACCCTCCGGAAGCGGCCTAAAAAGACCTCGAAAGCAAAGCAAGCCGCGCGCCGAGTTTTTAGCGACGATCTTGTAAAGGAATTGTTAATTCCGCCGGTAATTTGGGCCTACAACCACAATATGGGCGGGGTTGATTTCGGTGATCAGCTTCGATCTGGATACGCGTTCGATTACCGGTATCGCAAAGGCTCGTAGCAATCGCTCGCTTGGGGTTTTCTACTCCAAATGATCTGCGTCAACACGTATATTTTGCAGCGCGACGGTCAGCCCTCCTTCCCTTCAATCGCCTCGCAGTCGGACTGGCGCCTCGCAGTCGCGCGGGCGTTGTTTGACAAGTACGGCGGCGAGGCGCGCTTTCGGAAGCGATCGGTTGCGGCTACGATTACTAGCGAAGATACGCCTATCAGCAAGCACTTTATGGTGCATAAAAGAAAGCGATCGGATTGCTCTGCTTGCAAAGGGGTGCAGAGGCTCACCAACAAAAAACGCGCGTTGGCGACTACCGACGGCAACGCGATCAAGCCTCCTGGGCGGACGAGATACGGGTGCGAGTTTTGTGACGTACCGCTTTGTAACAACGACTTCTGCTGGTACCTTTACCACGGGCTGGATAAGGCGGAGTTGGAAGTACCGAAAAAATGAACGTTTTTATTGGCTGACGCGCGTAGGATCGGCGGTCGGGTGGTTAACCGCACTCAAGGGGATAGATCGGTGCCTGCGCTCTAGGATCGGTGTACCATGTTGCGCCGCCCCAGGGGTGTTCCTCGCTGTCCCGGGACTGGCGCCCATCGCGAGCGGCTAAAAAAGGAGGTCGGGGACTGTTGGGCACGTCTACGGGGTAAGGCTGTGTATGCGTGCTGGCTGTCGTTGTGTTCCGTCGCGGCAGTGATGGTCAAGAGAGCCCATTTACCCACCCGCCCGTGATCGAAGTCCACCATCCTCGATGCGGGCTTGAAAGTGCAAAGGAGAGAGGGGGGGGGGGGAGATTCTCCGGTAGCCCACAGCCATCATCCCCGGAGCCGTACAACATGGGCCCGATCCCCAGCCGCGCATTACCGACTGCTGCTATTCTCTGCCTCTTTTCCCCCCCAGTATCCGTTTCTCGCGCGCGGCCCAGACGTTTCAACGGGCCGCGATCGCAAGCCACCTGAAAATTCGCCCAAACCTAAAGACTCGGTGGTTGACGCCACCCTGAACCCCTGATCGGACGACGGATTGTTTGCGCCGTGCACACATGGTTGTGCAGTACAGTGGAAGAAAAAGATGAGTGAAAGCCATGGAGTCAGATCAAGATCTTCCATCAACCCTGCTCCCACACACAGGCACCCGTCTGCAACACGGGGGCTAGGGGCGACCCGCGGACGTTGATCATCGGCCTTGCATTCTGGCTGCCATGCCGGGTCCTCCGAGCGATGGGATCCCCGATTTCTTTCGGCTGCATGCGTCGTCCGCTAGCATCAACAAGAACAGCAAACCTGGCAGTTCCAGCCCCCTTCCCCCGTTCAGGTCGGTCTGCAGAGAGAAGAAGGCTGTGGTTGACGTTTCAATAAAACCCAGGCCCTTTGGGAGGAGTGCTCTACCCAAGCGGTGTAGATACTGTATAGGTCGGTTTTGGGCTATATTACACCGGCTCGGTTGCGCTTCCCCCCGAGAGCAGTTCGTTCCAGCTCATCCGCACACTCATCTTCGGCGTTGAAGCTGCGAGCATCTTAATTCGATCAATATCCTATCATAAACACTGTTTCCTAATCCGCTCACAACGATACAAGTCTATCGTCTCTTTCCCTTCTCTAGCCCTGACTACCAACTCGGACCTCGAAGCCACCACACACGCACAAGAGAAGACATCCCATTCTCACCACCATCATGGCGGCCATCCCAGAGCCCACGCCAACCGACAGCGAGCCAGTCCCCCAAGTCCAAGCAGTCCCATCAACATTCCGAGTACCCCAACTCCAACCAGCCCCCTTCTCCCGGCCAGCAGCAGCATCACCACCCCAGCCCACCGAGTCCGAGTCGGATGGCGGCGGTCCCGCTGAGACGTCAGCAGCAGACCACCAGCGCAAGAACTCCAGCGCCTCCAAGCGGCGCAACGGGTCCAGGGATCGCAACCGCTCGCGCGCGCGCGCCGGCACCGGCAACTCGACCATCGGCGGGGCGGCCCCAAGCTCGACCCGCGGGCTGAACCGCAACAGCGAGGACTTCTACTCGGACGACGCCGAGGGCGAGGGCAATAACAATAACAGCAACGCCTACGCCGCCCGCCACCCGGACCGACCCGCCCGCTCGGCCCGCCCGCCGCGCGCCTACCTCAACCACCCGGCCTACGCGGAGCTCGAGTCGCCCGCCAAGATGGCCGTCGAGGGGACCAAGGGGGCAGCCAGCGCGCGCGAGCACTACTGCACCTACGACGGCGGCGTCGGGCCCGAGACGGGCGGCGGCACAGCCCGCCCAGGGGGTCGTCACCCGCAGTACGACGAAGAGTACGGCTATGGGCCCGCCATGATGACGCCCGGTTATGGACGAGGCGGTGGCACCGCTCTCGGCGGGCGCTTCAGCTCCGACTACCCGCCGCGCATCAACTGGAACCAACTCTCGCGAGAAGAGCGGGCCGAGGTTCTGCGCATCCCCTGGACGCAGTGGATGAACAGCGATTTTAAAAACCATTTCGTTGCCGCCGTCGGCGAGTTCGTTGGTTAGTTAAACTTTCCCCATTGCTAACTGCTTTGTTTTTACTTTCCCTGCATTGCCCGCGGTTATTAACACCGCCCAAAACGCTTCAAGGCACCACCATGTTCCTCATCTTCGCCTTTGCGGGCACCGGGGTCGCCAACACGGGCACGGCCGGCATCGAGAACCCGCCGTTCAACGTCGGCGCGCAGATGTACATCAGCCTGGTGTTCGGGTTCTCGCTCATGGTCAACGTCTGGATTTTCTTCCGCATCAGCGGCGCCCAGTTCAACCCGGCCGTCACGCTCGGCATGCTGCTAGTGCGGGCCATCGGCGTCGTGCGGGCCATCTGCCTGTTCCTCGGCCAGATCGCAGGCAGCCTGCTGGCCAGCATCATCGTGCGCTACCTGTTCCCGCAGCCGTTCGCGGTCCGCACGAGCCTGTCCAAGACCACAAGCCTGGCCCAGGGCGTCTTCATCGAGGCCATCCTGACGGCCGAGCTGGTCTTTACGATTTTCATGCTCGCCAAGGAGAAGCACAAGGCAACCTATATGGCGCCTATCGGCATCGGCCTGGCTTTGTTCATTGCCGAGATGGCGGGTGTCCCCTACACGGGCGGCTCGTTAAATCCCGCGCGCAGCTTTGGGCCGTGTGTTGTTACTGGCGTTTTTGAGCCTGAACACTGGGTCTACTGTGAGTATTCCCTGGATTCCTCTCTTCAACATATCTCAGCTGACCATCCATCTCCAGGGATTGGTCCGTCCATCGGCGCGGTCATCGCAGTGGTCTTTTACCAGTTCATCAAGATTCTCGAATACGAGGTATGATTGCGCTCCATACAACCTCTCAGATCTTGTACTCTAACACTTTCCTCAATAGATGGCGAACCCGGGGGCTGATGGCGATCAAGACAACGATCCGACCAAGAACCCGACAAAGAGGGCGGAGCTCATGATGAGCCGCAAGGTAAGCACAAGGCCCCCGACGAGGCATGGAGAAAAGTCTAGGAGTGACAAGGCGAAACAGTTCGCGAAGAGTGAGATATGATCGGAACGGGAGCTCCTCCTCCCTCGATGACTTTGTTCTATATTTGTTCCATGTTTTTTCTCCTTACCTTTGCTATGCTCATCGTTGTTTTCTTTTCCCTTATTATTGCCCCTCTTCTTCTGTCATTTGTCAAACAGCTAGATCCCCCGATGCCGTCGAGGCCTCCCGATTTCGCTCTTCATTCAAGAGTAGGCGGCCTGATGCTAAAACGGCTTGAAGAGGCACGACGCCTCCTGTACGGTCCATCCCCTTGAGTGCCGTTAGGGTGCCAGTGTCCTCAATAGAAAATGGGCCCCCGGACTTTCCCCTGTTTATCTTTATGCTGGTACAGTATGTAGGCCAACTCTCACCCAAAAAGGAGATCGGAAATTTGGAGGCTTTGGTTGGCTAGCTGGCTCTGATCTGCAGACTGCACCTTAACGGCACTCAAGGGGATAGGCTCAACAGTCGACAGGCCTAAAACAGAATTTGGCCGTTCGTGACCGGGTGAAACGTCATCACGTCTCGATGGGATGAATAGCCCAGCTCCTGGATACGAAAAAGCCTGAGTGGTCGTATGATGTAGTCTCCTGATACCGCCTCTCCTGCCTCGTAATGTTGCCACCCGAGGTTTGTCCAGGATACGGCGCGTCCTGACTTTTCCATCGCGAAGGTACCCTTCTTGGGTAAATAACTTTGATGACAAGACACAGTGCCCATATGTTCAGCGTTCGCCCCAGTGCAAGCTTTCGTCGACGGCCGCTGTCCCATACCCTTGTTTTCAGCTCTTCAAGAATCACCTTCGAAAAGACTGTCAACGACCAACCTCTCTTATCCACCCACCATTTCAACCCATGACCAAAGTGAGCAAAAGGAGGCACGGGAGGGCCTTTGTCGGATGAACCTTGGCGAGGGAACCACTTCTAAACATGTCACTGCTGTATCCGCCCGCAACTCCCACGACGGGAAGACCCCTTGCTCCGGCCCCATCAGCCAAGCCCATACCACCTGCTCCAGAATATTAACACGGCTTTGCACCCGCCAATAGAAGCCACAGCCACGTTCCGTGCCGCCATTGCCTTTGAGGGGCTCCTCTCTGTCCAGCCCCTTGATCCCCGCAGCTGGAGAATCTCCCGTTTCCTGTTATGTGTACCTAGGAGCAGAGGCTGAGGATCAATGCCTATCGATGGTTTCAAAAGTGCTGGGGAAAGGGGCTCCGATCCACGATATATTGCCCGGGTCTCCGTCATAATGTCTGCCCCGGACGGGGCATGCCACGCTCGCCTCTTCATAACGCGGATGGCTGCCTTCTGTACAAAGTAGGCTGCTGGTGGTAAACGTATCGACTCTCAGTTATCGAGGCGTCTTACCAGGTACAGCTGCGAGGGACCGACGAACGGATTAGGGAAAATACGCAGACATTGACAACGCGAGTCTTTGGTGATGTTATCTACCCGCTCACCTGTTGCAGGCAACCTCATGCCTGGCGTGACCGTCTTGTCGTCTGAGGCGGCTCAAGGATGTCCGGGAAGGGTGCCCCTCGGCTCTACTCCAGCCACTCTCGTCATGATAGAGGGAGGCTGCCCAACATCGTGACTTTTTTTTTCTCTCGGAAGCTTGACCAAGGGTATGCTTGCTAGGGCGTATCTTGCAGATCCTTATTCGAAGACGTCTGGGGTACTCGGGTAGTTAACAGAAGAGGCAAGCTACAAAGCTTCCCTAGTCCATGTTCTCTGTAGAAACAAGGACGGAAGAAATTTGATGATGGCGAGCAGAACTGAGCGATGGGAGCCTGGGTAGAGACCTTGTAGGCAAACGTCCATCGTACAAGTATAGCTGCCGATATCCAGACTCGGTTAAGCACCCAGTTATAGGAATACATGACAAAGTAGCCGAGTGAACCGGACCGAGATATATGCTTAGTCCCCTCCCATTATCACCACCCTCCTCTCCAGCCTCCAACATCGCCCGCCACGCACGCCGCATCCCCAACCCTACCCCGTTCCAAGCCCACAGACAAGACCCCCGGAAAAAGAAACACCATAACCAACCCCCTACCACACCCCCGGAATAACCGCCTTCCTCCTCCCGATCCTCTCCCTCCCAAACTTCTCCACATACCACGCCTTCCCCCTCACAGCCCTCGGCAGCATGCTCGCGACCTCGTTGACCAAGAACGCCCTCGCCGGGGCACACCCCCAGCCGCACGCCATCCAGAAGCCCAGCCACTCGACCCACTCAAAGAAATAGTGCGGAAACAACAAATACTTGAAAAACCCAGCCTGCGGCACCGCATAGTGCCTCTCCACCTCCTCGTTCCCACCACCATCTCTCCCCCGTTCCCGCGCGACCTTCTCCCTCCTCCTCTCCTCCCGCCTCCGAATCTCTCTCAGCTCCTCGTCATGGTAATAGTTCGCCGTCAGCCCCAGATAAAAAACCCCAATCCCCGCCACGAACTGCACCATCCCACCCATCCCCAGCCGTCCCTCCCACTCTTCTGCCGTCGTGGGGCCGTACGCCGCCAGCCAGGACCCCAGGCACAGCCCGTTCGACACCTGGAACAGCACCGCGGCGGCAGCCACGATAACATGCATGGGCGCCATCGACGGCGCGATGAGCGGGAACAGGATCGCGCGGTAGACGTAGTGGATGACGAACAGCGCCGCCAGGACCTTGTTCTGCCAGGGGAGGTCCGCGATGCCGTGCTGGTCCGGCAGCGTCTTCATCATGTAGAGCAGCGTCGTGAAGCCGGGACACTCCATGGCCATCCAGGCGACGCGGCCGGGGAGGTTGAGGGCGCTGTCCTTGGAGGTCTTGCCCATGCCGTACCACGAGATGAGCCATTGTATCGAGGCGAGCTGTGCGGGTCGGCGTCAGCAGACATGATCAAGATCCGTGGTTTCTTGGCGGGGGCTTGAGAGCGGGAGGGCAACTCACGACTGGCCAGAACTGCCAGTAGAACAAGACAGTCTCGTAGTTCTCCCTCGTCGGAGGGATCCAATCCTGGATTATCGCCATGTCGCCGTCGTTTTTTTGGTGTTGCGACTGCCACGGACGCGGCGACGGTGTTTTGCGCGACGTTCACAAACTTCCTGGATCCTGCGGGTGTTTTTTTTGGTTTGTTGTCACGCGATTGAAAGGCGCCTCGATCGACGACAGAGAAAGACCCAATGAGAGGTCAAAGCTTTCGTCCCCGGGTTTTTGGGGGTCCGGATTCTAGCGTATCATTGAACCTTGTCAAATAATATTTCGAGGGCAAGGGGACGCGACCTTGTTTGGACAACATGTGGAATCCGGCGATTCTCGATTCGTCGTTCCGATGTCATGTCTGGCAAACAGATCGACCCCTGAAAGCGGGAGCTCAAAAGGCAGCGATTCTCCGCCCGCCAAGACTCGAGGTGAACGTGCTTGAATGAATGAGGGGAAATTTCTTGCGCATCGTCTGCCCACAGCCACCAAAGCCTTTCACCACACAATTTCCCGCTCATGGGAATTCTGATCAGGATATCGACACCGAGCATCGACATTCGATATCTTCGTCCGTTCATTCGAGACATCGGGAAATAAACCGCTCAACCTCCATCGGCAGTGCATGCAGCTCTCGATAAAGTGCTTACAGCAAGCACCAGTCCCCCACGATCAGCGTCAAGGATCCGAGTTTGGCAGCACGCACTGACGCAGTCAGTGGACCGCGGAACCGCCATATTTCCCCCGAACTCCGGCTCAAGGGCCCCGATCTTGACGCCATATCCCACAGATAAATCAAATACGCAGAGGCTTGG
The DNA here is from genome assembly GCA_000733355.1 of Falciphora oryzae. Classification (NCBI taxonomy): domain Eukaryota; kingdom Fungi; phylum Ascomycota; class Sordariomycetes; order Magnaporthales; family Magnaporthaceae; genus Falciphora; species Falciphora oryzae. The sequence goes on from JNVV01000028.1 coordinate 14,805, forward strand.
TATGCAATTTCCATACTGCTACTGGTCTAGTGTTCATACCATAAATCAGAGGAAGTGATGTCCTGGTGTCGTCAAAAACTCGCCCACCATAATCCACCCGGCTTATGCCCCAAAACCCTCCTAATGTGCCCAAGTCGTTACCATTACCCATACCCGTCTTCATACCGAAGTGAGTCCATATTCGTTGTGGGTTGTTCTGTCCATCGCCTGCCCACCTCCAAAGAGAAAAAGTAAGAAAAAAATGACAAAGAAAAGTAATCCCCAGTCCGAAGACCTTGCTTGTGTCTCTGCTCAGCCGAGGGAAAAAGGAGACTAGGGAAATCGGACCGAGATTTCCACGTAACAATAATTTAATTTGTGCTCCAACGGGCACAGAGTGGTATGCAGAGGAAAGTCCAGCGGGGGACAGGACGTACAGTCCGTCACATGACGACGCAGTCTCTATCCCTTCCCACGCTGCCACTCGCAGGCGGCACGCCCTGCCTCATAGGCCGGCTGCCCGGACGAGGCGACGCCGACGGTCCTGCCCCAGCTACTGCGCCCCGCTGCCTCACACCAGTGTTGCTAGCCCTGGGCGAGCTGACTGCCGCTGAAGCCGAGGCCGTCGAGGCGCGCGGGCTGCTGGCAGGATGGCTCGGATGCCCCTCGGGCGGGATGTACGCCTGTTGCTTGGACGCCTGCTCATATGACGGCGGCGGCGCGTCGTCTCCGGCGTCTGCCGCCCGTTGCGTCGTCGCCACGGGCGTGATGAGGGGCCGGACCACCTGCGCCCTTTGTGACGCCGCATCCCCACGGCCGTTGCCCCCTCCAACACTGGAGCCACTGACAGAATGCACCCGTCTCCCCGGTGTGCTTGCCGCGGCCGTAGAAGCCTGACTAGCTGCGCCTGAGCCTCGACGAGCGTTGGGGATTTGCGACACCAAACCACCGCCAGTAAAAGCACCATTGTTCCCGGCGGCAACGGCACCACTAGCACTGTTTCTCCGTGCCTGCTGCTCGATGAACTGCTCCGACAACTGTCTTTCTCGTTGCCTCCGCGCCTGCTCCTCGCGGTGGTGCTGGTCCTCTTCCTCTTGCAGCTGCATCGCAAGCGCAAGGTCACGGTCTTCTTGCTCTGAGCTGGGAGACAACGGCGGTCCATCGTTAGTGTTCATCGTCGCCCCGAGCGCCGAAGAGCCGCCGCCACCGTTCCCTCGGTCCCTCCGACCCGTGACCGTCGTCCACCCACCGCCGCCTTCCGACACGGAGCGCTGATGCTGTTGCGGCGAGCGACCCATCGCCTCCTGCTGGTGCTGAGTAGCACCCCCCACGACGCGAAAGTCGCCCGAGAAGAACTCGGCGTTTTCGCCTGTTGTATCTGCCAGGGACTCCCACACCACCTCGGCGTGTCTCGCGTAGCCTGCATCAGTGACAAGCGTCAGGAGATTCAGCGTCTCTGGGTGCCGATATAGCGTCGAGAAATGGTCGTTGCGGAACAGAATCGCGACTGCGCCAGGTTTCATGGCTGCTGTTATCACATCGAGTCCGTGGCGCGTGAGCTGTGTTCCAGACTCGGCCAAGAATGACTTGATCGTCAAGATGTCCTGGTATATGCCTTGCTCCTCCTCCGTCAGGCCCTCCCCTTCTTGCCCGTGGCCGCCGCCACCCATCAGTCGGTCCTCGAGCTCCTCCTCGCGGAATAGTAGGTTCTGGGCGTCCTCGTAGGACTCTGCTCTGCGCGCAAAGGCATCATAGGCCATGTCGCCCTGTGGCGGGAGCCAGCCATGTATCAGCGGGACAGAGAAGGTAGAGTACAGCCGCATCTCCATCGTGTCCTCAAAAGTTCCAGGAATCATGTTGTCGCTCCGCTCCGTTGGGTGAATGTGCGTGAGTGAGGTCCGCTTGAAGGCTTTGATGACCTCGGCCGTGGGCACGAATCGTGGGTTCACATTCATGCCAGTGTGCAGGCCCTTGAGGAAGTCGTAGAGTTCCGTGATGTCCGGTAGTGCTGTGCCTTCTGCCAGCCTCCGCGATGACATGAGCTCGTCGAAGACGGCGTCGAGCAGGAACGAGAGACTTATTTGCTCACGGGACCGCAGCGTTTCCACCAGTGCCGTCTGCACACTTGCTGGCGTGGTCAGAGTCAGGGCGTTGACGAGTGCCACCAGGGGACATGGTCCGTTTTCGTTCTGGACGAGGATAGGCGAAGTACGCGGGTTGGAGCTCGCGCTGGCGTCGTACCAGTTGATATTCTTGATCTGATACGTCTCGGCCTTTCCGTTGACAGCTCGGGGTGGTTGCAAAGGAGCAGCTGTGCTTGATGTCCTAGGCGGCGGTGGGGGCCCGGGCTGTCCCTGCGGCTCGTTCTGGGACCCTTCGGAAACATCGATCAGGGTCTCAGCAGATGGTCTCTGAGGCGTCTCCTTGGGCTCCTTAATTGCCCGCTTAATAGCATCATCTGCAGGTGGTTGCTCTGGCGGGTCCTCAAAGTCCTCCCATGTGCTTCGTCGGGACATCTGTCCAGGTTGCGGTTCGTTGTCGACCAAGTTCCACTCGCTGCCGTGGCCAGTACTAGAGGCCAGGTCCTGGGCGGAGGGAGGCGGCGGACGCTCTGGGGCTTTGGCTTTGGCGTTGTCACCACCAACATCGTCCCATGCGTGTCTGTCCTCGTATTCCTCGACCTCGGCGGTACCGACGGGCGCACGTGGCTTCGGGGGCGCTGCTACCTCGTCCCAGGCTGCGGAGCCGTCCTCTTCTGTGGGGAAAGAGATCAGGGACGGCGAGCCCGTGAAATTGCTAGCCGATGGTCTCCTGGACGCGTCGGCGGACGCGTTGGCCGAGGTCCAGATGTCATTTCCCAGTTCGTCTTGCTCGGCCACCTGTGTAGCCAGTGGCCGTGGCTGCAGCTGCTGTTGCGTCTTATCGTTGAGAGCTGGCTGCCAGGGATTCTTACTCGCATCGTTCGAGATATTCAACTGAGATAAGGGCGCAGTTGGAGGCGTCGGTGGCTCGGTCAGAATGAGAGGAGTCGACGCGGGATGGCCACCGTTTTGTGCAGCAGAGTTGGGGGTGGGCTTCCGCTTGAACGGGTTGGTCTCCGTCCTAGGAGCGCCAGGCCTAAGGGCGTCCGGGACAGTGCTACTGGCGACGCTGCCGCCAGTGCGGTCGGCCGTAAGCGGCATCGCTGCGTGGTCGCTCCAAACGTTCTCGTCGGGGGCCGCATCAAAGGCCGAGTACTGGCTCGTGGACGGTGGTCCGGTCAGGGTAGCACCGGGCCGAAGCGAGTCGGGGACGGCCGGGGCCCCAGTGCCCATGTCGCCGCCGGCGAAGCCATGGCCAGGGTTCGGCGTCGGTTGGTGCTGCGATTGCTCGGCGCCCCAGATGTTTTCCGAGCTGGACTCGCCGTTTGTGTCTGGCCACAGGTGACGTCCTTCGTCCTGGGGCCCGGGCCGAGTCGTCATGGAGGAATCGGGGGAGGCATTGTCGGGGACTGGCTTCCGGGTCACCATCCTAGCAGGGCTGAACCAGCCCTTGCAGGCTTGCTTGCGGTAAGCGCTTTGGGCTCCGGTCTCGACCAGATCAGGCGGGGTTTTCGGATTATTGCTGCTTGGAACGTTCGTCGGCTCGAGGAGCAATAAAGCTGGCTGACGGGAGGTGGGGAGGTCAGAAGTGGCCAAGACGATGGGGTGAGAAGCCTCAATCTGTTCGTCGTGCTTGCGGTGCTTGGACCATGCCGGCCACTAGATGCACATGGTTTTGAAACATGCACCCAACATTGCCCAAAAGACCAGGCGCGGAGGGGGATTGCGGTAGAGGATCACACAGGAGGAGCGTGCGGGCTTGCAGAGGCAGGGCAAGGAGTGCGGCGGGTTGAGGTGGCACAAGCTGGGCGGCTGGCCGTCTTGTCTTGGCTTGGGGAAGCTGGTGCTGGCTCGGTGGGCGACGGCTGCTTGCGTCACCCCGCGTTGGCGCCAGCTCCGTCGGATTGAGTTGACTTCTCCCCGCAGCCCCGTCGACAGGGGTAAGGGATTACGCAGCGAGTCGCAGGCTCAGGAACGAGCCACGAACTCGTCACGACTTTTGTCACCTCCCCGGGACGGTTTGCACCGCCACTCTGTAAGCCGTGGCGGGTGGTGACGTAACGAGGTCCCCGCCCGATGGCCTACCAGGCAATCACCAAAAATGCATGCTGTAAATGTCAATTCCAAAGTTACACATTATAAGCCTGTTTAGATCTTTCGACTTGAACTGAAATTTGTCTGGTTCGACACTCCCGTTTTATTTGACAGTGATCGGTGCCGACACCTCGGGACATGTGGTGAGGTTTCATGACAAGCATCTGACCTAAAATGGAGGCTCAGGGACTGGTCAAATCCAACCGCGGCGCATCATGTGAGAGCAACTTTGGCTGGCGAGCTCGGTTGGCCGTGAATCCCTTTCTTTCGGCCTCCTGAGCTGTCTATTTTATATCTCATCATCTTCTCTAAAATGAAGTAAAGTCCTTCAACCGAAACCTCTATCCAACGAATTGACGAATGCACAAATTTCGACGTTAGACAAGGCAGGTGATCAAATCCTAGGCACTTCCTCGCCACGTCTCGTCAACAATGCGCCAGTACCTCTCCTCATCCGCCCTCATGTGCGCCACGTGTTCGCTGCCGGCAAACCTCTCCATCCGGACGTTAAACCCCTTCCTCTTCGCCTCGTCGCCGTGCTCCTCGACAGCGTCGAATCCGACCAGCTTATCTTCCTTGCTATAGATGTATAAGCGCCTAGCCTCGGCCACGTTGAGTGCGGGGTCGTTGTGGATCGTGGCCCATCGCGCAAGGTTGTCACCGCGCGCCCGGTTCCAGGGGAAGATGAAGTGCTTGATATAGTAGCTGATGACTAGGGCGTGGAATAAGGGCGCGAGGAGGAACTTCCACTTGCCCGAAGCGCCAGCCGATATGGCCGCCAGGCTGCCTTTGTAGCTGTACTGACCCGGAGCCGAGTCGAAGATGGTAACGTGGCGCGGCAGCGGCGACGGTTTATAAGCGCTGTATAGGTGGCACAGCATGGAGGAGCCGCCATTCGAGAAGAGGTGGACCAGCAACTCGGGGGTCGACGAAGGGGCAGACGCGCCCGCAGCAGCAGAGCCGTCGCCAAAGACGGCGCGCAAAGCCGGCACAGCAGGCTGGATCTCGCGGACGGCATGATCCGGGTCCCGGATGTGAACGAACTCGCTTCTAATCAGCAGGATCTGCGAGGTTGGGTATGCGGCCTGGTACTGTAAAATGTATTTGGCGATGTGCTGGCCCCTGGCGCCCATCCAGCTGCACACGAGGACGAGCTTGGGCGAAGACGGCTCCGAGGATGATGGTGTCTTTGATGTTGCCTGCGCCGAGGGGCGGTAGAGATAGGCGATGGGTGATATTTTGGCCATCATCGATAGCGGCCCCTGCCGTGTGGGCGCGGGCGCGTCGGAGGCCATCCCCGGGTGCGTCCTCAGGTTGGCAATATTTTAAAGCAACGCAGAAGTGTCCTATTCCCGACAATTGAGATGGAACCGAGCGCTCTTGAGTAGAGGCATTCAGACTGGAATTCGGAGGCCGTTTGAGGTTGGTGACTGAGTGCAGAGATGCGCCGGAGCGTAGCAAACCTGCCCAATTTTCCAGGGGTCACCGCCCAACGATTGGTTGACTCGGGCCTTGTTAGTCACCGTCGGACCCTCAGTATGTCCCGTCGGGACAACACATCCACCTCGCATTGCAAGGTACTTTGACCGAAATCACGTTTGTTAGAAAGACAAGCTATTCAAGGAACGGTGAAGTAGCTTCTCTTCAGAGCTTCCTGCCTTTTCCTTTTAGCCGCCCATTATCCCGTTGCCTTGGGTTCCTTTGGCACTCGTTGAATCGGACGCCTCCTTCGATGGTCGAGAGATGGAGGGCGATGCGCTGAGTTCTATCCTTCTAGATGCTATCGTCAAGGGCGAGTTGTGAGGAGGAAATATGATATCCATTCCAAAAGTCGACATAGTATAAGTAACCCCCCTTACGCGTGGCTAGGTGATTTTCTCCTTTTCTGAGAACTCTCTGAATCCGGCAGTCTTCAACGGCAATAACACTGGGCCCCAAGCGGGTGCCCGGTTGAGCAAACAGGTGACACGACGGCTAGGCAAACGATATCCGGGTCGATTGTGCTCTCCAGAATGCAGGCAGGCGGTATGAGATACCCGTCAAGACGGCATGGCAGCACGCAGCCAGATTTGCTCAGGCGATGTATGCCCCCTTTCTGTGCGACGAACTCTTGTGCCTCGTTTGTCTCGCTTCTCGACAGGGGGTTTTGTGGGAGCAGGTATGAGGTCGAGCTCTCGATGTTATTTTGCTTGTGCGGCTTTTGATTTAACGGATTGCGTGCGGCTCAGCGTTACCGCAGCCAGATTGGCAGGAGCGCCCCCGTTGCTCCTTCCCGCCCTTTCTCGTCGATCTGTTGGAGGGTCCTCGTCTTCCCGTCCTTGCCTATTCCCAGCTCCGAATCAGTTGTTACTATCGGCCTCCTCTCTAATCACCCCTTCACACATACTGTCAGGCGTGGACTCTACCTCCCAACAACAGAACAAGCACTGGCAGACTCAGGCATCTTCTCAGAAAGAAGACTACTCATTGCCATCACTGGTGGTATCTTGCGAGCTCTACGTAGCCTACCATGGCAAACAACGTCCTCAAGCGGGCCCTGCTCGCTGCCCTCGCCTTCAGCGACATCCCGACCGTCGCCGTGCGCCACAGCAAGCAAGATGCCGTTCAGGTCCTGAACTCCATCGAGCCAGTCCCCGGCGTTCAGATCAAGGTGCCGCCTCAGCAGCACCTCGTCGCTCGGGCGGTGACTGGTAAGGCTCCCAAGGCTGCCATCCACCAGCAGCCTCTGACTGCCCATATGCCTGAGCCGGGCCCGGTCCAGTCTATCGGTCGCTATGGCACGCAGCTCCAGAGCGCCAACCCGCGCGCCGTCTCCGCTCTGCTCGGCGCGCTTCACCGCAAGGCGGCAGCGGCGGCTGCTGATCCCGGGAATGGCAACCTCGCCACCACAGCCGACCTGCCGCAGGGCTATGAGAACATCACAGCCGACTACGGCTTGCAGTACTCCATCCCCGTCTCCATCGACAACGTGACGACCCTGAATCTGCTTGTGGACACTGGCACCGCGGACCTGTGGGCTGTCGCCCATGACGCCGAGTGCTTCAACTACTACGGTTGGGCCGTCAACTTCACTGACTGCCAGTTCGGCTCGACCTTTCCCGAGGACCGCACCTTTAGTTACGGCCCCATCGCCAACCAGCACCTGTTTGTGCGGTACCCCGACCGCGAGATGGCAGCGGGGCCCGTGGGCCACTCCGACGTCCAAGTGGGTGGCATCACGGTCCGCGAGCAGCAGATCGCGCTGGTGAACCGCACGTACTGGAACGGCCACAACTTCACGAGTGGCGTCGTTGGCCTGGGCTATCCGACCCTGAGCCATGTCTACCGCGAAAACGAGACTGACTGGGTCCACCGCGTCAGGTACCCGACGCTCTTTACGAGCATGGTTGACCAGTCACTGGTCGAGGAGCCTATGTTTGGCATCGCTCTGGGACGAAACGGCTCCACTGGCGTCATTTCGTGGGGAGGCATGCCAGACGTCCCGGGTTTGAAATACGCCAGCCAAGCCTATGCTCCGATCCTCATCGTAGGCTTATACATCTCCTGGCTAGGCTTCACCGTCGCTTTGAACTAACGTATATCTCTCCAGACTCAACTCAATGATGACCCTTTCACCGTCGACCACCCGTCTTTTTATACAATCGTCCCAGATGGCTTCAATTACGGATCGGCCAAGGATACTTCCAAGTTCCCCTACATCATTGATACGGGCACTGCCATCAACTATCTGCCTCGCCGTAAGTAGCCCGCCCTACCCGTTCCAGTGTCCCAATGGGTGCTTCGGATATCGCGAGCCATAGCAAAGTATAATCTCAGATCTAACATCCACGGTCGCATCAACAGGTCTTGCAGAAGCCATCAACAAGTCCTTCGCCCCAACAGCCGAGTATAATACTGAGCACGGCCGCTACTACACCAGCTGCGACGCCACGCCGCCGTCATTCTCCGTCATCATCGGCGATTCCATCTTCACCGTCAACCCGGCCGACATGATCATCCGTGACTCGCCTGACCCGCACACCCTGCTCTGCGCGACCACCATCTCGATCGGCGGCACGGGCCCTTACATTCTGGGTGCTGCATTCCTCAACAACGTCGCCGTCGGGTTTGACGTTCAGGCCGCCGAGCTCAAGTTCATCTCGAGGCCCTTTTACTAGCTTTGTGAATGGATACGATGCCTTTTAGAAAGGGGTATAGCATCTCACCGAATGACTGCGCGTATCTTTTCGTTTGTTTGCGATGTCTTGCCACGTTTTGCTTTTCATTCCTACCGGGACCTTTCACGATCTGGTCAAGATAGTCTGTAGGGACTTGTGCAGGTTGAACTCATAGGAGAGAAGGCTGACGCTCTCGTGGCATACTCACAAACATAGAGTAGTTCGACTCTAAATAAGCAGGTAGTTTTCAAGCTCTGCAGGGCAATCTCGCGATTTCTCCAAGGGCGCTTGCGGTATTGGTCCGACAAGCCCGATGGTATTGAGGATTCTACGGCAGCCGGTCTAAAAGATCCCTTGTCAGGCTCGCACACCGTGTCGGCGGCGGGCAGTGTGCCCTCGGTGAAATATGCACCAATGGCCCTGCTCACGCACGAGGAGGGCTGCGAGATAGACCCAAACTGCATAACAGGGCACGGCATGGTTAGAATCCGCGTCACTGCACGGCGAGACAAGGTGAAGGGGCGAAACTCACGCCAAATCCGTTCCTCTGCAGCACAACACTCCCCTCAAGCCCAGCACTGACATTCCTTGCCGATACGGCCGGCGCAATGGGGTCCAGGGAAACCGCCACAACCAGCGCCGGCGTCTTGGTCTTCACACGGAAATCTCCCTCGTACCGCTCCCTCGCCATTGCGTCGCCCCACTGGGCGCACGGCATCGTCACCACCGAGTGCATGGTCCCGTGGCCCGCGATACGGGACAGCTTGGCGGACGCCTCGATGGCTGGCACGGTGTCCTCGAGCTTGGTGATCGCCGCCCGGGTCGCTGGGTTCTTGTCCCCGTAGCGGATGCCCACGAGCGACTCGCCGGACCCCTCGCGCGTGAAGGCGCCTGGGCCGTGTCGCGCCACTGCACGAACCCAGCCAGGCCGTCGTTGTTACGTGTAGCGTCGAAGCGGAGGAGCGAGTCGAGCCCTGCCATCATGGCCGGGAAGAAGTTGGGTCTGTAGAGGGTGCCGTAGATCATGTTCTTCAGGATGCTCATGTCGACCATGACGCCGGCCACAGCGCCAAACTTGACCGCGGCCTGCGGCATGGGGATCGGGTTGTTGCGGAGCTTGTCCACGGGGTTGTACACGGCCTTCTCGGGCTGGCCGGGCGTGGCCGCGCCGCCGCCCTGACCGGCCAAGGGGCACTTCGACGGCCCGGCCTCGACGCAGGCGACGAGGATCTGCTTGAAGGACTCGTCAAGGTTGTGGCCCACTCTAGCTCCGACAGGACGTTGTAGTACTCGTGCGTGTTGGTAACACCGTCCAGGACGACACGGCCCATGCGGTCGGGGAACATGCGTACCCAAATCCGTAAAAGTTGAGCAGGCCGCCCTGGCCCAGGGCGTTGACGACGCGCATCATGTCCCGGGCGCTAAAGGCCGTCCCCACGAGCCCCGTGATGTTGCCCAGGCGCTCGCGGTAGACGCCAGCGCCGAGCCAGCTCTTGCTCAGCTGCGTGTCGGGCGTGTCCGTGTCGGGCGTGTCCGTGTCGGGCGGCACGAGCCCGACGCCCGAGAGGATCGCCTCCTTGCGCTCTGCGTCGCTTGCGAAGCAGGAGAAGTGGAGGTATTTGGTGCTTGTGCCTCTGTGTGCCGTCACGGCGCCCCTCCTATCAATGTTCTATCGTTGAGATATTGGTTGGAACGGTAAAGGGACAAGGGTTAGCGGATACCTCGGGTTGAAGCTGATCAGATCGTGGGTGCCACCGGTGATACTGCAACACCGAATGTTAGTATCAGTCTTTACCCTCTCGTCTTCAGTTCAGAGGTTTGACCATCAGTGTGAAAGGGAACGCAGGACGCCGTTACCCGCCTAGAGCCAGGTCTTACTCCGTCATGCGCTGTGCCAGAGAAGCCACGTTGGGCACACCCGGCCCGCCCGGTCCGCCAAAGTTGAACAAGATGCTGCCATCCTTCGGGGGCTGTCGGGCCGCCAAGACCTTATGGGCTCAAGGGCGTGTGTGGCGGTCGAGTCGGGCGCGGTGTAGCCCAGCGGGACGGGGAACTCGGCGCACTGGATCGGGAGCTTGGTGGGTGCCATCAGCTCGGGGCCGCATTCTCCCTCCCTAGTTTATAACGCCGGCGCCGTTTCCAGCCCCTTGGCGACTGGCGAGATGTTGGCCAATAGACGGGACGGGCTTTGTGGAGAGCCAGGGCACGAGTGAGACAGCCCGAGAGAGTGAAGCAGGATTAGCCATCTTGGGCGGATGCAGGAGACTTTCTATATCTTGCTACCAGAGCTTGTGGGCCAAGATGGAGGTATCACGACCTAAGCCCAAGAGGAGGTGCCTCTTTAATAGTCAGTCATATCAGGCGAGGCAGGATAGACGGTTCCCTGGAGAATTCGTAGACTCCGTCAAAGCGAGGCCACCAGCGAAGATTTTCTGGCTCTGGCCTTAAGACACTCTAGATAGAAGTATCTGGTCAGGGCCTTGTTGTAGGCACGTCAGTCATGATGCCTGAAAGAGGCCACCCCAGCGGCTCCATTCATCAGGAGAAATAGCCTCTGAAGTGTGCTGCTAGGTGCGGTTTCTTGCGGGCGTTGGTGGTCTTGAAATTGAACTATCCATCTCGAATATCTTGTGAACGTGTAGCCTGCTCACGATAACAACTCGGGCTGCGGGCTTGCTTCCAGGCTCCTTGGGGACAAGGGTCTGTGCAGGCAAACATCGCGAGCCTCTTGATCGCAAGCGAAGATGCACAAGGTGCTTGCGGAGCATGTAGCACAACGCCCAGCTAGGACGAGCACCGGCGACAATATGTAGAACTCCCGCCGCCAACTTGGTGACGCTGGTGGTTTCTTGCAGACGGTCCCAGCAACTTTCGGCCAACCAAAAACGACCAAAAGGAAAGCACGTCCAAAAGAAGAATGCCAGGCCCAAAACAGCATCAACAGCCCAAATCCATATCGCAATCAATTTCGGGGAATCGGCCGGTGTCTCTCGACAGGCAAAAAACGACTCGGCTGGGCTGAGAAGGACACCAGGTCGGCGGGACGCGCGCCCCCACGACATTCCGGCGGTGACCGACCGCTCGTTGGGGGCGAGTCGGGATGATTCGGAGTGTCGCAGCCCATCGGCACGGAATGCTGCTGTCTGTTTAGAACCAAACCACAGTGGGTCCAACGGACCAGGGTGCACTCCCACCCACCCCCCTCGTTTTGCGGTGAAAATCGCGTTTTTTGAGGTGACGGCCTGGCCGGATCAACCAACGCGCGTTTAAAGCAAAGCTCGAGGATGCATCTCGAAGTCGCGCCTACCGGTATCGGGATTGAATCCACGAGGTTAGCAAAGCGATATAATGGCGCCACATTTATCGATCCAGCAAAAGAACAGCGTATGCATCCTGCTCGAGCTTTGCGTACCGGCTAAACGTATAGCGGCGGCGCTCGACCTCAATGAACGACGGGTTTATGATTATCAGCGCAAGTATAGAATCACTGGCAACCCTTTCCCACCTGGGAGATCTTTTGGGAATGCCGTCAAATTACCTCACGCGGTATTGCTCGTACGCCTCTCGCTTTCTCGCCTTCCGCCGCGACGTCGTTTTTTGGAGGTGTTTGCTAATCTTGACTGCCAGTCGCTGCTGGACCTGCTTAGGGATAAACCCTGCTTATTCTTCGACGAAATGCAGTGGTGGCTGGCCCTCGAGAAGCACGTATACGTTTCGATCCCGACGATCTCGGTGCGCTTAAAGGAACAAAGGTGGTCCAACAAAAAGCTGTACCACGTAGCTAGTCAACGAAATGAAGAGTTACGCGTTGATTAGGAGAGGAAAATCAGCGCGTTTACTGCCGAGATGTTCGTTTTTTGCGATAAATCTAGGCTGGATCGACGAGATGCAACGAGGCGTATTGGTTAGGCACCGCGGGGAGTTTCTCCTTACGAACGGCACCCTTTCGATAAAAGGAAGCGATTTCATATCTTGCCTGCGATCTCGATTACCGGTCTCGTTTGCGAATTAATATACGAAGGCCATACAGACGCTAATGGGTTTGTTTTTTAGCTAAAACAGGATCTACTTCCTCGCATGGATAGATTCCCTGCCCCTAAAAGTATTTTAGTTATGGATAACGCGTTTTGGCATAAAGACCTTCGCGTCGAATTAGCCTGTCGGGAAACTGGCGTTCTGCTGCTGTTTCTACCACCCTACTCACCAGATTACAACCCGATCGAAGCTTTTTTTAAAGACCTAAAAACGGCTGTCAGACGTTGCGGGAAGTACGAAAAAAGCGAAAAGATGTCGAAGGACGAATTCAAGCAATTTTTACTAGATATCGCAACCGCTTAAGGATTTTGTATAAAAGCGATCAAAGGGCATTTCAAACAGGCGAAAGTGCTATGGAAAGACGGCTGGGAAAAAGGCGCTGCAGTTGATTATATGGAATTGTATCAAAAAGAATATGCTAAATTTTTTAGCGGCACATTAAGGTAAATCAACGTACCAACCTCCAAGCGATCGTTAAAAACCTTCCTTATATATATTTCGCCCGGGCTTTGCATCTTGTTACCGGATCGAGCCCTCGTCGCTATAGCTGTCGTCGTCGGTAGGATTTTAGCTCGAGAAGGGTATCGTTTGTCGCGTTGTAGGAGGTGGTGGCGGAGGGAAGCTATTAAGGTTGTTAGCATCTATAAAGGGATCTTAGATAGGATCGCGTTGAGTAGGAGGATTTGCGGGGAAAATTAATCGTAAGTAAGCATTCCGCTTAAATATTAAAACAATTAAGGGCTTAAACCTCCTCCCGGCACGGCCTCGTTTACGTCGCCGTCGCCGTCAGCCTCAAGGGCGAAGCGGAAGGCCTCGTTTTTAACGCGCTTTTTAAGCGACGATTTAAACGCCCGCACGAGATTAGCCGGCAGGCCGAGGGCTAAGAAATGTGCGTCGGGCATTTCCCGGATACTTTAAATGCTTAATAATCCGTTAAAGAGGTGCTTCGAAAGGCGTTGAGCGGTTTTTTGGATTTCTCGATATTGCTAAGGCGACCCGCTAGCGTAAGTGCGCGCAAACTCGTCCGCAAACGAGTCAAACAGCTTTACCGTAAAGATATTGGGCGGGATTACTGCGTTAGATAATGGATGAAAAGGAAAAGGGTACTGATTTCTTTGGGCAGATTCGGTGCCGTAATGCGACGGCAAAGTCGCGATTTGCCCGCGGGAAGGTAGCAAAAAATCCGGCAATCCACCCAAAAGTGATTAAAAAGGTAAAGCGATTTCGTTCATTTCGTAGCTGGCGGGCGCGACGAGCGTTGGCGCCGACGAAGTCCTAGAAACGGTTTGTTGCAGGTTCTGAAATATATTGACGTTTCCTGCGATGCTTTGGTGCAACGGTGCCGGCGCCAACGTTGCTTACGCGCCTGCGGGAGGATCTCGTCGTGCCAGGCTAGAAATCAGCGAGGTTAACTCGCCTAACGGCTTAGCCATGCCGTCGTTGTTAATGTTAATAACGTTGTTATAGGTAGGCCCGATCTTTTGCCTACTACCACCGCCGAAAGGCCGGTAATAGTTTATAGCCGTTTCCGGATCAGCAAAAGCTTTCCTATATACCTCGGCCTGCTTTTTCCAAAAGCCTTCCCGGATATCAGCAGGAGGCTGCTCGAGCAATGCAGTTCTAGCCTGGATTGCTGCCGCCCACCGCTGAATTTGTGCTAGGCCAAAAGGGTAATGAACTTTTTCTCGGCCAACGCGCTTGACGAAGCATAAAAGAGGCGCGTGGGTATTACGGAAATTATTGCAAATTCCTTTCGGCAACGTACATAACCACTTCGCGGTAAGCTCGTGATATAGCCGAATCAGCGGATCAGATTGCTTTTTTTCCTCCAGCGCTGCACGCATTGTATTGGTAGTCGTTTTCCGGGCAATCGAGGTCGCCGCCGGGGCTGTCGTTCTTGCTAACCGCATGGTGGATAGGTGATTTCCAAAAAGGTTGCGGGCGTTTAACTTTGCATCGTCGAGCACCTTATTTGAGGGAGTAAACGGCGCGATCGAAGGTGCGGATCGATGGGAAGTCGAGCTGGATTCCCTCCGTTGAAAGCGGAAATAGTAATCCAAGCTAATCGTCAACTCGCGATTAGCGTATTGTATTAGCGCCTCGAGGATATCGTCGCTAGAGATGAAGCTATTGAATTTGACGCTATCAAACCCTTTATCGCAATCAAAAGTGCTTGAAACGATTTGCGGGGCGATAACGCGAGGTAGTTTGTATCCGGCCGTCAATTCTGCCTTGGAGTATTTCGCCAACGCGTCCTTTACCTCGTTATCCTTTCGGCTTAACTTAACCATGCGCGTTATTTTATAGGCCGACGCGAACTCGGCGAGGGCTCCTTCGTAATTAACGCCGGCAAAGGACGTCGCGGCAGGTGTTGCGAAGGTTAATAATTTAACGATCGAGCGCGGCTTTACCTAAAGCCTCTTTTCCGGCAACCAAAACGGCTTTATTAAGTGCACGGTAACCTTAACCGATACCCGGATTTGCAAAGGCTTTTCCGCTACCGGTATCGGTGCCGCGGGCGCTGCGGGCGCTGCGGGCGCTGCGGGCGTTGCGGGCGCGCGAGGCGCTCGAGACGTCGGCGGTGCCTTAAAGCGAGGTCTTTTTGCCTTGGGCGTGGGTTGGTCGTCCTCCTCCTTTTTAACCCCCCTTACCGCCTTAAAGCGACTCGTTTGCTGACTGGCGGGTATAGTATCGTCGCTAAGAAGGTCGATTACCGGGTGGGTGAGGTGCTAAAGAGGCGGGTAAGATTCGGACTCGCTCGTGTCGGAGGAGGGCGGTAAAAAGGATAAGTCCGAAGAGATTACCGCAACCTTTGCTGGTTGCGCCGGCGCTTTGCCTTTCCCCTTTACAAGCGCCTTTTTTTTTACAAAAGCTCGTTTCCTAGCCGGCGCTTTTTTGCGTGCCTCCTCGGGTGCTGACTTCTCGGTTTCTGGCACCTCTTCGACCTTAAACTCGGTCTCCGGCGCCTGAACGGCGGGCCTAGCGACTTCGGAGGCTTGCGACGGCGTGCTCTTAAGCTTCAGCTTGATCCTCGGCGTAATTGCCCGGTCCGTTGGCTTTAGGATCCGTGTAGAGCGTTTCGTCGGTTTTTGGGCGCTTGCCTCCTTGTTGGGCGCCTTACGCTTTTGTCGGGGGTCCGGCATGGCTACGAGACCCGAAAATCAGCAAAAAAAAACGTACGTTACGGAGTTGGGAATCGCTCCATTACTTTAATCGCGTTAATTTTGGTCTTTACTCTAGTATTGCTGCTGTTACAACGCGCGTTGGTTGATCCGGCCAGGCCGTCACCTCAAGAAACGCGATTTTCACCGCAAAACGAGGGGGGTGGGTGGGAGTGCACCCTGGTCCGTTGGACCCACTGTGGTTTGGTTCTAAACAGACAGTGCATTAGCCGCTGGCCACTGTGGCTTGACCGTGGTCCCCAAGGCCCCCACGTGCTCACCTTGTCTCCACTGGCTGTGGCCAGGCCGGGCCGTCTGTGGGCCCTGCTTGCGCGTGCTGGTTCTCGCTCTCCGCGGCGAGCACCCTTTTGGCTTTTGGTCCGTCTTTCTCGCTCGATCAAGAGAGACTGGGTGCCAATTGCATACCATTGTCGAGTTCCGAGTCACCTCGCAGGCAGAAAAGCCTCTGGCCGGTCGAAGGGACTCTTGGACAAGCATACATCGCAGTAGAATAAAAACCGTGGGGGAGCTTTGGCACTAATCGGCAGGGTTGTTTCAACCGCTAGTCCGGGTCCGGCAAGCATCGAGTGGGTTGAAGAATTGGGCAAAAAAAGCTGGTCGGGGCACCTGACAATGTCCATGCTCCCTATTCGAGTGCTTGTAGGCATGTCATCACCCATGGGCCGCCAAACTGTGCCTCTCGCGCAAGCAAGCCGGCCTTGTTGGCTGTTGCTATTCATGACTGCAGAATTCGCCCAGAGTCGACCGAGCCAAGCCAAGCAGGCACACCACCGGCCAGGAGACGAGGGCAGGCACGAGGACTTATCTTTCAGGGCCTGCGTTCTTTTCTTCATGCTCAATGTCTTGACACGCCAAGTCACTCACCGAGAGAGACGGCCATACTGGCGCAGCCACAAAAAAGTGCACGCTCGGCTGTCGCCGGCTACGCACTGCCAGGATCCCATTCGCCCAGCCGCACAACCACGACACCCTCACCCAACCTCTGCATGTTGCCGACCTGGTGCTGGCCAGTGATTCGCTTTTTGGACCGCCTACTTCTACGCGGCCGCAGCAGTTCTGTAATTTTATCCTCGGCCCCTAGTTTCTTCCTTGCAGGTCGAGAAGAAAAAAAGGGACAAGAAACGAACCAAGCCAAACACTTTGACCCTTTTCGTTGGAGGACACCATTGCATCCATTTTCGATACCACCAAAACCACCTCCTAGTATCCTCCCCTGTTCTATCAACCATCTACTTTGCTGCCCAAGTATTGCTCTCGGAAACAAGGAGGCCAGGGGAATAAACGCAACAAGGAGCAAGGCGCTCAAAAACCAAAAGGCAAGTGCCCCCATCCCCTCCCTCACCGCATCCCGTCTTGGCTCGGCTCTTTTTTTCTGCTGGGGACGTTCCCGAGGTGTCAGTCATGGCCCTGCTGGCACCACCATCAGCAATATCGAAACCAATGGCCGCAAGGGGAAACCCGTAGCACCAGGCCATGCCATGCACCCAGGCGTCCATCCATGCCGGCCGTTTGACGGATGCCGTCTCCATGCTACCCCACATGCTCGCACCCGCGGCGCTGGGGAACAAGCGACTCACGCGACCATGGCATTTTTGTCCCCTGAATTGAATTTGGGACTGGCCCAGGAACCCAATGGGCATCCCGGAAGCACAAAAAGCTCGGGTGGTGCAATGGGAATCCGAGGCAGACAGCGCTAACGGCCCACCCACTCCAGGAACCCACAGACCACTGCTGCTGCGCTTGAGACCAGACCACAGCTTGCTTGTTTGCTTGCTGCGCTTCTCCATAGACAAGAGACGAGGGTTGAATCTCCCATTTATAGTGGTACCTACCTGGCCTGAAAGTCGACAGGGCAGCATCGAAAAGCCAAGAAGAGGTGGAGGAAGACGAAAGGCGGCCATGGCTCCCAAACAAAACGGCGTGGGCGTCCGCGCCGAGGATGCCAAATTGTGCGTCGTCATGGTGGGACTGCCGGCCAGAGGAAAGTCGTACATTGCGCAAAAAGGTGAGTCGCTTTGCTTTTACTTGCGTTGCCTTTTCAGCCGAGTCAACTTGTCACAGCCGTGGGTTTTCTGCCTTGGTTGCACCCCGAGAAGGAGATTTTTTTGCAGATTTTTTTCGGAAAAGTCTTGTTGCATCCATCCCATCCCTCACTGCCTTCTCATCACTCTTCAGTCTGACCCCTGTCACGCCGCCGCTCAAACGTCCCGGGCTGACCCGAACAACGCCCATCCGCGGCGCAAAACCCTCCACCAATCCAGCTCAGCGGTACCTTCGCTGGCTCTCGGTCGAGGCAAAAACCTTCAACGTCGGCAACTACCGCCGCTGCCTCAAGGACGCAGCGCAGCCGCCCGCCGACTTCTTCGACACGCAGAATGCCGACGGCGAGCAGAAGCGGCGGGCCGCCGCCGAGGCCGCCATCGCCGACATGCTCAAGTGGTTCCGCGAGGGCGGCACCGTCGGCATCCTCGACGCCACCAACTCGACAAAGGAGCGCCGCAAGTGGGTCATGGAGGCCGTCACCGAGCAGGGGATCGAGGTCATGTTCGTCGAGAGCAAGTGCGACGACGAGAACCTCATCCTCGCAAACATCCGCGACGTCAAGACCACCAGCCCGGACTACAAGGGCGTCGACGCCGACAAGGCCGCCGACGACTTCCAGCGCCGCATCCAGAACTACAAAAAGGTCTACAAGACCATCGACGAGGACGGCGACGAGGAGGACCTGACATACCTGAAGATAATGGACGTCGGGAGGCAGGTCATCATCAACCGCATCCAGGACTACCTCCAGAGCCGCGTCGTCTACTACCTGATGAACCTGCACATCCGCCCGCGCTCCGTGTGGCTGTCACGTGTATGTGCAAGATGTTTTCTGTTTATCCCTGGATTTTGTTTGTCACTGCATGCTTGGCTTGCCCATTCCGTCACAGTGACGTGAAGGCCTTTTGAACACGTGACTAACATGTGTGTGCCTCCTCCTTGGCGTAGCACGGCGAGTCCCTGTTCAACCTCGAAGGCCGTATCGGCGGTGATACGGACCTGTCCCCACGTGGAGAGCAGTACGCCAAGGCGTTACCAGACCTTGTGCTGAAATCAGTTGGTGTAAGTTCCCTCTCTGTTTCCAACCCTCGATATCCACCTGCTCACACCTCCAACCCAGGACAACCGCCCCCTCACCGTCTGGACCTCGACCCTCAGGAGAACCATCGCCACGGCCCGGCACCTGCCGCCGCACTACAACCAGCTCCAGTGGAAGGCCCTCGACGAGCTGGACGCGGGCCTGTGCGACGGCATGACGTACCAGGAGATCCACGAGCAGTACCCGGCCGACTTCCAGGCCCGCGACGAGGACAAGTACAACTACCGCTACCGCGGCGGCGAGTCGTACCGCGACGTCGTCATCCGCCTCGAGCCCATCATCATGGAGCTCGAGCGCTCCGAAGACATACTCATCGTCACCCACCAGGCCGTCCTGCGCTGCATCTACGCCTACTTCACCGAGAAGGACCAGTCCGCCAGCCCCTGGATGCACGTGCCCCTCCACACCCTCATCAAGCTCACGCCCCGCGCTTACGGGACTGAGGTCGAGCGCCTGTCGGCCGGCATCGACGCCGTCAGCACCTGGCGCGGCAAGGGGTCCACGGCCAAGCACGAGGACCCGGTCCCGGAGGCCCTGCACTGACGATGATGATGATTACAACGCGAACCTGGCCTGTCGTTGTTTCCTTGGTCCTCCCGTCTCTCTACTGCTTGCTATCCGGTTGTTATTTTGCACCCTACGACAAACGAATAGCCTCAACTGTCGCTCCGCATTACGGCTGGACCACATCTTGGAGTTCGGCCGCCTCATGACCTCGCTCTCTGTGTCCTCCCTTTTTGCACTCTTTTCAGCCACTGTGTATGTTGTCACGAGAAAAAAAAAACACCCGAAAAATGTCCGGCAGGGCTCATAGACTTTTTTACTTAGCTTTTATTTTTGTATCGACGGGGTTTCTGGCTCCTGAAATTGGACCCTTTTACGAGGAAGTGGGTATCGAGATATGGTTTTTAGAGTCTCATTTACAGCATAGACATCCACTGTTCCCTCCTTTCCACTGCTCTCTCTCTTTGCCGTCTCTGTACAACCGACCCCATAACCGGGGCTAGTTTGTCTATACTAAGCCTATTGGCGCGTCACTTATGGGAAAACAAAGTGATAGAGTTTTGAAAACTTGGGGTTTGGATTCGACTCGCACTACTCTCAACGGAAACCTTGACAGGGTCAAAAACATGTTGAATGCCTTCGCCGTGTCAGCAAGGGATCCCCCTCCCCGCCATATCCCACCGCCTCAGCTGCACTCAGCACTCAGACGAAAGAGAGAGCGCAACTACCAAGCACACACATCACCACCCGCATCTTCTCTTCCCTCAACAACCACGCCAACTCCCGCCCGCCACAAGCTCAGCAAACGTCATACGTCGGCAGCCCCGATCCGGCCCTAACGAAGCCCGCGTCCCACTGCGGCGGTTGGGTGCCGACCACGGTCCCGGCCCGGCCGTTCGAGACGCACAGCGTGTCGGCGGTGAGGAGCTGGTTGCCGATGAAGTTTGTGTTGACGCGCAGGTTGGAGCATAGCGAGCAGAAGAAGCCGCGGCACGTGTTGAAGTCGAAGACGATGCACGCGTTGGTCGGGATCAGGATGTCCTGGTTGGCCGCGTACACCTGGTCGATGATGACGTTGCAGTCCTGCGATCGGGGTGCCGGGTTCTGTATTTTTTTTTGCAAGGTATTAGCCAGCTGGTTCCGACATACCCTATTTGCACGATCCCAGCAACCCCATTAACATACCGCGTTCTCGCACTCGTAAAAGTCAAGCGCCTGCTGCCGTCCCCGCAGCCTGGCCAGGACGTCGCGGCGGGCCCGGTATTCCTCGCGCTTCCGGCGCCGGCCGTCGATGAACTGGGGCGGGAGCCGGGTGAGGCCCGAGCGGAGGCGCCTCCTCGACGGCACCGCCGTGTCGACTTTGTAGTTAGCCGGCGCATTTATCGGCCGCTGGAGCGGCACCAGCCGCGCCTCGCCTCTCGACACCTCGGGCCGCGTCGCGGGGCGTCGCTGGCGCGTCTGGCGCGGCTCCAGGGGCAACGTCGCCTCCAGGGCGGCGCCGAGGGAGACGAGCAGGGTGACGAGGAATAGGGGCTTCATGGCTGAGCTACAGCTTGTGTGTCGGGAGTAATGATGATGAGGAAGTGACGGCAAAAGTATGATGACGCTCGCGCTGAGAGAGCCGCGGCCGTGGGATTGGGGTGCTACTCAGAAGGTGGGTGAAGCCGCGACCACTGGGCCATCGTCCACTTTATATCTCCTTCGCTCCCCCGACCATCGGGATGAGCCAAGGCTCCGAGAGTACAGACAGGCTTGGCTGTCTGCCGAGATTCCTCCAGTCACAGAGGAATAGATGGTCCCATCCGAGGGGCTGGGGGATGGTAAAAACCATGGCTCGCATATTACCACGCAGCACGCACGGAAAATCCTAGGGTCTAGATGTCACCACAAGGGCTAGTCCGTGGTATTGGCAACATGCAGCCCCAGGACGAGCTGTCAGCTTGGCAGCCAGCCGAGTTCGGGTCCCGTTTCCCCAATCCAGCGGGATGGAAGTGGAAGCCTGCGACGTGTTGACCTGCTTCCCCACAGATTGTCAATAATAGCAAGGCAGCGACTGCCCATGGAAAGCTGGGAAACCACCTTCCTCCTTCTCCCCTCCAAGCTGCCATGGCCGTATGAGCTCGGATCCTAATCAGGCCATTCTCGTGATGCTGCAATGCAACTCTGATCGGCCTGAGCCGTGTCTACGCCACCCAAGCGCCCCCGCTACCCCATACTCCTGGCCACATCCAGAGCTTTCGGGGGCAGGTCGGGGAGAAGAGAGGATGGCCGGACGCCATCTTGCTTGCGGCAGTCGCTCCCAGCCCGGTGGCATAGCGAAGTGAAAAGATCTGCCGCCACGCTATTACATGTCCGCCTTTGCCGTGGTCCGTCGCGAAACTAGCGGACGGCATGGACGACGCTCGACTTTCATGACGTCCTTGGGTGTGCAGCCGGGATGACGGAAGTAGTAGGGCTACCCGTGATTACCAAAAGGTAGGTGTCTATTTATAACCAGTAGCGGAGGCGCAGGTGATCTTATGGGGAAAGAAGCTCGAGGACCTTGCCGTCGAGGTAACAGTAAATAGATGAAGGATGCAGACTCGAGCCCGCCCAGAGAGAAGCTGAGGGAGGGGAAAGCATGTCGAAGGCTAGTGTCCAATGGCAACCCACCGTCTTAGACGAGCAGGGCACCATAGACTTTAGCCGTTTAACCACAGCCGTGTCTGCGGGAGTGATGGCATTGGCTCCGTCAAAGGCCTCGGTGGTAATAACCGGGTGTGAAAGATAGCAAGGGACAAAAAGGAGTAAAAGTCAATAAAATATGGAAACAATGACCGATTTTGATCACAATAGACCAATTCGAGTCTCAAGGCAGGAATAACACCAGC
Organism: Falciphora oryzae; assembly: GCA_000733355.1. Classification (NCBI taxonomy): domain Eukaryota; kingdom Fungi; phylum Ascomycota; class Sordariomycetes; order Magnaporthales; family Magnaporthaceae; genus Falciphora; species Falciphora oryzae. The sequence continues at coordinate 36,849 of JNVV01000028.1, forward strand.
AAGCTTTCAATCCCCCGGAGCACTGCGCCCAATTTCAAGGCTGCTGTTTCTTGACCGAAGTCAGAGACAGAGAAACAGCCGGAGCATTGAAAATGTAGCTCGCCTTATGAGAACCTCCCGGCTGAGAGATGAACCGTGCGAGGAGCAAAAAAAAAAAATTGGACCTGGGAGCCAATTCTTATCGGGCTCTTATCAGCAGCAGGATCGCCCCGCCGGGCATCGATCCACTTAATTTTTCTTCCGTCCGTCAGAAAAAAAAGACCGAAAGAAAGGCAAACTTCACGCAGCAGATCGCATCCCAAAATTGCGAAAATGAGTAGGAAACGAGCTACAGAAACCAACAGCGCACCCGAGATCATGGAGGACAGGTCTAGCAAGAAGAGGAAGCTTCGGGAGGCCAATGGCGTCAAGGCCGCCCCGGCCGACGATACCCCCGTGAAGAAGTCCAAGAAGTCCAAAAAGTCCAAGGAGGCCGAGCCGGTCGTCGAGGCGCCGCCGCCCGTGGAGGAACTCGAGATCAGCGAGGAGCAGGATGACGAGGCCGACTGGAGCGATGACGATAGCGCGGCAGGCGACGACAGTACCGCCGAGAAGGCGCTCACGGACGCGGACGGCGACGAGGAGCTCCCAGACGCCGACGACGTCCAGCCCAACGGCCTGTCGCTCCCCGAAGCATCTGACGCCACGGCTGCGCAGGCCTTCGACGAGCTCAACCTGTCGGAGAACACGATGAAGGCGATCAAGGAGATGGGCTTCGACAAGATGACGGAGATCCAGAGGAGGGGGATCCCGCCACTGCTCGCGGGCAAGGACGTCCTGGGCGCGGCCAAGACAGGGTCCGGCAAGACGCTGGCCTTCCTGATCCCCGCCGTCGAGATGCTGCGGTCGCTCAAGTTCAAGCCGCGCAACGGCACGGGCGTCATCGTCGTGTCGCCCACCAGGGAGCTGGCGCTGCAGATCTTTGGCGTGGCGCGCAACCTGATGCAGTTCCACTCGCAGACGTACGGCATCTGCATCGGCGGCGCCAACCGCCGCGCCGAGGTCGAGAAGCTGTCAAAGGGCGTGAACCTGCTCATCGCCACCCCCGGCCGCCTGCTGGACCACCTGCAGAACACGCCCTTTGTGTTCAAGAACCTGAGGTCGCTGGTCATTGACGAGGCCGACCGGATCCTCGAGATCGGTTTCGAGGACGAGATGCGGCAGATCATCAAGATCCTGCCCAAGGAGCGGCAGTCGATGCTTTTCTCGGCCACGCAGACCACAAAGGTTGAGGATCTGGCGCGCGTCTCACTGCGGCCAGGCCCCCTCTACCTCAACGTAGACGAGGAGAAGCAGTTTAGCACCGTTGAAGGTGTTGAGCAGGGATACGTCGTTTGCGAGGCCGACAAGCGCTTCCTGCTACTGTTCTCGTTCCTCAAGAAGATGCATAAGAAGAAGATCATTGTCTTCTTCAGCAGCTGCAACTCTGTCAAATACTACGCTGAGCTGCTCAACTATATCGACCTCCAGGTCCTAGACCTTCACGGCAAGCAGAAGCAGCAGAAGCGGACAAACACCTTTTTTGAGTTCTGCAACGCCGATAGGGGCACGCTAATCTGCACAGACGTGGCTGCCCGAGGACTCGATGTAAGCCGCTCCCATTTCGGAATCGCATACCCGCATGACATAATCTTTGTACTGACACATGACTCCTCCAGATCCCCGCTGTAGACTGGATCGTCCAGTTCGACCCTCCGGATGACCCGCGCGACTACATCCACCGCGTGGGACGGACGGCGCGTGGGTCCAACAAGAAGGGCCGCTCCCTGATGTTCCTGTTGCCGAGCGAAGTCGGGTTCCTCACGTACCTCAAGCAGGCACGCGTTCCCGTCGTCGAGTTCGAGTTCCCCAGCAAGAGCGTCGCCAACGTGCAGTCCCAGCTCGAGAAGCTGATTGGTAAGAACTTCTACCTTCACCAGAGCGCCAAGGACGGCTTCAGGTCGTACCTGCACGCATACGCCAGCCACAGCCTGCGCTCTGTTTTCGACATCAATAAGCTCGACCTCGCAAAGGTGGCCAAGAGCTTCGGTTTCGCAACGCCGCCCAGAGTCGACATCCAGCTCGGGGCCAGCATGAGCCGTGACAAGAAGCCGGCCAGCAGGCGGGCGTATGGTAGCCAGCCGAGGCAGAACAACGCATATAGCGGCAAGTTCAAGAGGCGTGGGGCATGAACGGGTGGAAGATGATTTGAATGTGCGCTTTCTTGCGGAGGATGGCTTGTCTTGTTTTGATGATTTCCGTCCAAGGGGCTTCAAAAGTTTTGGCGTAATGATTGATACAGACACAATCGGCAATTGACTGCTAGGTCGGTTCCAGGTTGATGGGATCTCATGTTACTTCCGAGGTTCTTTCAATGAGACAACTTCTCAGCACCTGTCTCCCTCTTGTTCTACCAACCCCATCCGCTTTTACCTACCATGTCTTTTGTGGGCGAGTTAAGAGTAGGTATTTATCTGGGTGCCTGCATCCGGCCCCTTTTTTGATAACCCGAGAAAATCAACAAGCCGCCTTGTGACATATCAGATGGGCCCTACCGGTGGATGACAGACTTGGCGATCCCGCGCGGTTCGGGCAGCTACCCGTCTACATCCTGTGGTGCGACTCGCCTACAAAAGCTGGAGCCTCGAGCCGCAGGCATGGAAATAACAAAAATTTCATTGGGTTGGGTTCTGTCGAATCCCTATGTCGTCTTGGTTCCTAATTGGGAAGGGACACCGGAGTCTGATGCCAGTCTGAGAAGGAAGTCAGGGGCCTGCCGGAGCCTCATCTCCAACCCCGACCTCGACCTCGACCTCGATCACCCACCCAACTTCAACCCACTCCCCACCCTACCACAGCAAGACACAAGTTGCGGTGGCGTCTCGCCTGGGGCAAGTATCTAAACTGATATCTTCGCCGACTTGACATCAGCTTTTTTGCAGTCCAAAGATATCGCTACTTTTCTCCTTCTCCTCTGTTTTGTGTCCAATCCTGCGAGCATTTTTGCATCTACGCGTCCCCAGCTTCCCTTCCTCCTTCCAGTCTCATCAATGCCGGTTTTCTGTCATCTCCCGCTCCCTCGGGCCCCCGCGGCCATGGCTTCAGCGCCCGCTGAAGCGTCGACCTCCAGCCAGCCGCGGCCAAGCCTCGTTGTCCGCTGCGCCCTCAAGACCGACATTTCGCACTGGAGCTGTTCTCGGCCGGGCAAGTTCGAGTGTGAACATTGCGGTCTCGTCATGGTATTATGATGGCCTCCCCCTCTGGCTCTTTGCCTCGCGATGCTGACCCGCCATGGTTGTGCCAACAGTACTGCAGCAAGGACTGCCAAGAGCTGGATAGCCTGGGCCCTCTCGGCCGTCATGGGCAGACGGTGGGATCTCCTACCCAGTTTCCCAGGCAGTGATATCTGGCAGAGCCACCAAGCTGACAGCTAGTCTCTACTATTGCCTCTCTCGAGAACAGGACCAGTTGTGGGGCTTCAATCGCGCGTTCCGTCCGAAATACAACTCCAAAAACTATGGCTTCGGCCCGCGGTTCAACTACCAAACGCACCCAGACCCTGACCAGCGGGCCACGTGCCAGAAGGACCACCCGCTCAAACACCTTGTACGAGCGCTGCTCCCTCTCCCTCTCCCACCGCCTGGTCATGATCTTCTGACGAGAATGGGCGTGTGTGAAGTGGGCGACAATCCCAGGCCATGATATCCTCAACCTGAGCCGCAATGAGGGCGAGAAAGCAACCAGAAGCGACCACCTGCGCATCCTTTTGCCCAGTAAGTGCCGCTGCGTACAGCTGTGGTCTGTCTCTCGTGCTTACACTACCCGCACCCAGGGTCGGGCGACCTCACGACCGTGGTGCAGACTATCGCGTCCCTCCCGATGAACTATCAGGGAGAGATCACATTCCACTTGAACGACGAGGACTCGCATGTCACGGCGAGGAACATACTGCTCCTCATGATTCTCGGCCGCTACGAGGACCCCAGGCTCGCGGTTCACATGGCTATCCAGCTCTGGTACTCGGCCTTCATTCCGGCGCACCACGACGAGCACATGATCAAGGACCTACTGCCCACCATTCGGAAGATGACGTGGCTGGCCCTTGTGCGGTCCGAGGACCCATTCGAGAGCGATGATCTCACTCCGAACCGCCGGGGCAGGCTCAAGTTCTCGCTGCGCCGCGAGCATATCAACCACGTCGAGGCCATCCTTGAGCATCAGGACTACCCTCCCTGCAAGCCCCTGCCTACCGAGAACAATAACAAGGATGAAAAGTATGCTGAGAATCTCCAGGAGACTTACACCATGCTAGATCTCGAGGCGTGGCGCGAGAGGGTCTTCCAGGAGACACACGCGACCACCGAAGGCCAGGCGAGATACTATCTCATCAAGCCTGAGTGGCGTGCGTCGGCGCGCTGGCACCGCAGCTTCGGAAATCTTGTTCCGCTTGGTAACGACTGTCTTCAGTGCACAGTGGCTAACCCGTGAGAACCCACGACCCTGATCCTTTTCGTTCTCTTCTACCAGCAGAGAAACTGATGCCCGAAACTTAGGACAATGCTCATCCCCGGGCAGAATTCGCCGCGCCCCAACGTCTTCCCTTACGACGATCCGTTCCAGGCCTGGCCAGTGAGAGATGTCTTGCGCCCCCAGAGTGAGACCAATATCGCATTCGCCAGAAACGACATTTATGGCCGGCTGTGCCTTTACCTTCACCAGACCCTGCGGGTTGTACACCGACGCATCCAGAAGGGGCGCATCAACTTTTTCATCACCCAGGACCAGGCCCATCCGCTGGCCAAGTTTCTCCATGAGAGGGGCAGCCGGTTCGACCGCATCTTCGTGAGTATCGCTACTGCGTCCTAGTCTGGCTGTCGAATTCGCATCGTAGCCCCTAGACCCAACTGTGGTTGACCGTTGTGGCCTCTTCCGCCGAGCAGCTCTCGAGCATGTGTGAGGATCCGGACGTCGGCGTCGAGATCGCGCTGGGTCAGTTTGCTGCGCTTCTCGTCGACCGCAGCAAGAATCCCAAGGCGTCCATCATCGCCTCGTTCCAGAAGCTGCACACCACGGACGCGTTCGTAGCCTCGGCACCCCAGACCGCGATTCTGGAGCTTTCCAAGCTCCAGAACTATCTCGGCGAAGCTCCGACGCTCAAAACAAATGCGCCCGAGTCGTATCGCTTTTTCCTTGGGCGGCGGTTCATGTGTAACGTCCCGCCCATATTTGAAAGGTGAGTTGAGAAGTTGACTCTACCCGTCCTCGTCGCGGTTTAATCCCGGCACCGTAAAAGCGAGGAAGGAGACAGTCAGGCTGACGATGCGGGTTTCCGAGCAAAACAGCTACATGAAGAATGAGGACTTCGTCGGTGCGACAGAAAAGGCCGGATTGAAAATGCGCGGCCAGAACAAGGTGGTCCCCAAATATCCCGAGGCGCTGCAGAAGGATATACGCGAGCGGGGTGCTAGGGAGGAGCTCGAAACGCTTCTGTCCATGGACGTCAACCCGACTGTCCGCTATGTGGAGTGGGAGAGGCTGGACGGCCACGCGCCGGGCCAGGGACAGAGCAACCAGAAGGGTAAGCAGAGAATGTCGGATCAAGAATCCGACAAGGCGCCCGAGCTTGCTGCGAAGAAGGTGTGAGAGGTGATGAGTGAACTCGGCGGCATGTCCCAGATGTGTTGATTGTTGGTTGTAGTGTGAACATGGGGACACGGCGGGAGCGTCGGAGATCGAGTCTGGTGTATTGGACTTGGCCTTGTCCCTCGAGGAGGGCCGATTGGCGCTTCGGCTTCTGTATTATACGTACAAACTTGACGATGGAGGACAAGGTAGCGAGGGAAACGAGCGCTGCGATGATTGTTAGTCTACTAGGAGGTAGTCAGCTTGATTGTGCGATGTAGCAAACCGGACCTAAACACGATGATTTTGACGATTAGAATTCCACGATGTCCGCTGTTCAGTGCGTTTGGAAATCGCCTGTTTCTCTCGCCAATGGTTCCCACGAAGAAACACTCGTATGATGAGACACGGATTGTCGCCGCTCATCCTTTTAAAAAAGCGCAAGGTACCTAAAGCAACTAGAACGGATTTGCCTGTGATCACCAAGTCATGCTGGCTGACGGCTAAAGGTGGTCCATAAGCCCCCTGAAAACCCACCTGGATCTGGGCCAAGACTCATCCCACAAGAGCCCGCAGCCCACCCCGCAATGTCACGCAACATTCACAGGGCGAATGGTTTAGGGGTATAACGTTCGCTTCGCACTGCGCATCAGACGGTGTGCAACGGCATTGCGAAAGGTCCGGGGTTCGATTCCCCGTTTGTCCATTCTTTTGGTTCGGTGTCCATTGGGGCGGTGGCCTTACTTACCATTTTCCACATTTTTACGCCCCCAACAAGGAGGTTTTTGCTATCCACGAGCATCACTCAGAGGCGGCAATTGGATGCCATGCATCATGTATTTATTTTATTTTTCTAGGGGCATTTGGCGTGCTGGTTTGTCTGGTATCGCTTGGGCTGCGCTGCTCAAGCCCTTTGACAGTGAAGTCATTCAAGCTGTCTTAGCATTGATACTTTGTAACCCCGTGGGTCCCGCCAGAGTTTCAGCGAGCCGAGACGTCGTCCTCGAAAACGTATTTCCTTTTTCTTTTTTTTTTTTTTTTTTTTTTTAGACTGAGAGATCCGTCGATAAAATGGGGTGTGGTCGTCATCTACGCCGCAGGGGAACATACAATAGAGAAAATTGCACACCATGGAAACGAAGATGTCAGTCAGAAAGACGCGTGGCTGGCCTCAAGGCAACCAACCAAGTTGACCCTAACCCTTTGTACGAGAGCCCTGCACGCCCCGCCGACTTGGCTGGAACAAGACAATCCGACAAGGTAATGCAAGCTGCCCGAGGAGGAAGGAAGCATGTCGCGCGCCTGTTCGGTCCGACGTCTCCATTGATCTGTCCACCGTCGACTTTTTTTGATGACGCTGATGTCTTCCTGACAGCCAAGGCCCTGCGACTCTGGAGCCGTCTGAATAGGCCAAAGCTGTGCTGGTTGTGGACATCTTTCCCTCTGAAGCGTTGCCCGTGTTCGCGCGGTTCATTCGGCCAGCCCGGCGAACCATCGATCCGCCCGACGGCCCCTTACTCCTTTGACCTGCGACAGCTACCAGCAACAACCAACCTCATCGGGCAGCCACAGCAACACCCAACATGTCAAATCCAAACGCTCTCTTCCTCCTCGCCGACCACATCAAGCTCTCGCTCCTCGAAAGGAAACGGGCCCAGTCGCTGGACCTCGCCGCCGGCGACACCCAGGACGGCCACATCGCGCGGTCGCTGGACCAGTTCCGCGAGGGACTCGAGGCGCTCGAGAAGGAGCACAAGCGCCTCGAGGCTGCCGGGGACGAATCGTGCGTTATCCTCCTCTCCTTCCCTACCTATCTACAACAATAGCTAACAGCCCCCATAGAAAAGCCCTCGACCTCGCCGACGCCCTCCCGACCCTCCAGAAGCAGCTCGACGACCTGACCTCGCAGTTCCACGGCTTCTCCGCCCCCTCGGCCACCCTGACCAAGCCCAACGACCCGTCCCTAGCCGCCGACTTTGCCCACGCCAGCACCATCCCTGCCGCCGCCGCCGGCAAAAGGTCGGCATCCGGCGGCAGCGGCCCCAAAACCGTCCGCTTCTCCGACAACACCACCTCCCACGACAGCTACGACCATGACCTCGAGGCCGCGCGCTCCGGCCTCTTCGGCGGGGGAAACCGCCCCTACCGCGACGACCCGGACGGCCCGTCCTACCGGGACCGCGTGGAAGGCAACACGGGCGACGAGCCCATGGACAATGTGCAGGTGCACGCGTACCACCAGCAGGTGCTCGACGAGCAGGACGCGCAGCTCGACGCGCTGGGCGCGTCCATCGGCCGCCAGCGCGAGCTGAGCATGCAGATCGGCGACGAGCTGGACTCCCACGTCGCCATGCTTGACGAGTCGGAGCGCCTGGCCGACCGGCACCAGGGTGCGCTCGACCGGGCCCGGAGGCAGGTCGGTCGGATTTCCAGGTCGGCCGGCGAGGGGAGGCAGATGGCCATCATCATTGCGCTGATTGTTATCCTGCTGCTGCTCATTGCCATCTTGAAATGAGAGGTTCAATATAGAGGGAGAGGGTAGGAGAGAGAAAAATAGTCGTGTTTGGTTTTGTTTCGTTTTTGTTGTGCCGTTCTGTTGTATACTTCCAGGCTCCTCTGTCTCCTTTTTTCCTACCGTTCCAGATACTTTGCGCTTTTCGGATACAACCTGCATGGGTCGGCGTTTTTATAGCTCCAGGCCAGGACAGCCTCCCCTACCATGAGCTCTTATTATTGTTTCCTTATCTCTTGGTCTTTTTCTTTATTTCATCTTGGAAACCCTGGTGGATGGCGGCTAGATGCTCATCCGTCCCTTATGAATGCTTCTGTTGAGCATGATATTTCCAAAAAGCCGCGCTGCTAGCTAATCCAGTGAACGAGACTCTTACCGTCGGCCCCGATCCTCACCTCTCAATGATCTATGAACAGGCAGAGACTGCGAATTTCGTCGCTGACTTTGAGACAGTAGCCACGGCATTGCCCGGCTGCTGGAAGCGCCGGCCTCGTCCGTCCAGCGCCGAATCGCCCGCCGAGCCCAGCGAGAGATGCCTTGCGGTGCGGTTTCCGCTTATCTCGCCAAGCAACAAGCCCGCACCAAACCCAAATTCTTTCTCCGAGAACGACGCACTCCTCTCTCTCAAGCCACACGCAAAGAGCGTCGCTCTGCAGAGCGCCCAGGGGCCAGAGACTTCGCAAACCAGTCTTGGGGATGCGGATAACGGTGGGCTGCCCAATTTCTCGGGAAACGCCGACAGCACCAGCCAGCCTAGGGTCTGGTGCTCCTCCACTGTTGAACTTGGTCTGACGCTTCTCACCCCCTCCCGTCGCTCCTTCCCCATCACCAAGACACGCGCGCTGGGTTTTATATACACAGGCGGCAGCCCCATGTCCAACAGCTCACAGCAGCAAACCGAGTGGTCGAACGGGTGCAAACCGTGGCATATAAAAATGCCACAACCTTCTTCCACGGGTGAGGGCCAGGAAACCCCAAGCTCGCCGGTTCGAATCCGTCCGTTGACGGCGATTTGGAGCCAGGTAGTAAAACCCCAACTTAGAACTGGGTTTTCGTAACGAGGCTTGCCCCAAAATAAGGGCAGCCGAGTGAGCTTTTTTTTTTTTTTTTTCTCAATTCCATTGTCCCCCCTTTTATAGGTGTCGATTCTCGTATTCCTTTCCCCCCGGGGAACGAAGAGGCAGACGCCGAAGCAAAGCTGGGATCGGCCCTGCCGATACCCCAACACTCCAAACCAACGGTGGCCGGAGTAATAGCTTTAGCCCGGAAAGCAGCCCGGGACTCCCGGAACGCATGGTTTAAAGATAACCTTCCGGAACGGTATAGGGCTATAGGTTTCCCGCCGGTACCACAACATTCGCCCGACGCGTTGCAACTGCACCGGAGGGTACTGCAACGGATAATAGCCGCACGCACCGGCCACGGGGACTTCGACTGGTACCACCGAAAATTCGGACACGAAGACGATACCCCGTGCCGCTGTAAGCGAAATAAATCCCCTTCCCACCTTGTATTTTGCAGGTTGGCTAGGGCGTGGGAAAACAAATGGCCTACGGCGGACCCTCCCCCGGCTTCGGGTGCTGGAAACGGCTACTTTAAAAGCCTTTTCTTTTTGCTTCGTTCGTCGAAGCCACTAACTATTACACTATCGCCGGGCGATAGTAACGGGCTTTAAAAGCTTATGCACAACCTATTCCCTTTTCCTTTTATACCTTTTTTTTTTGTAACCGTCACTTTAACCGGACCAGCATTAAGCTCGTTGGTCCCCCCGCATATCCGGCTGGGCCCAGGGGTGGTCCCGAAGACCTCCCCGCTTAAACCCGGCTTACCCCCTTTTTCCGGCACACCCGCCGGCCGACAGCATTACTACCACCCGCAGCGCTTACAACGCCCCGGCGTTTATACGCCCCACAACCGATTGCCCGCTTACTAACAAGGAGCGCCGGAACGCGGCCCGACCTCCGTATGCCTTCGGGTTTAATTCGTTAGCCGCCTTGATAGCAGCACTATAGTTTGGTGTAAATAAGCTTAGGTAGCGCTAGCACGTCGTATGCCTTTTGGGAGGCAGGGACTGGTAGATCCCGACTATACCGACGTTAAATATACTCTTTC
>JNVV01000028.1:47452-176642 GCA_000733355.1 Falciphora oryzae
TCCGTAAAGCTGTTTGGAGCTTCCGCAACTGCATTTTCTACTTATGCCTCGATAACACTTCGGCGGCTAACGGCCTTTTAAGTACGGCCCCAAACAGTTTACAAGGGGCTTTTAAAAAAAAAGCCTATTGCTTTATGGACAAACACCGCGTTCACGTTCGTTGGTCTCCAGGCCACACGGGAATCTCCGGAAACGAAAAAGCCGATATCGAAGCAAAACTAGGCACGGCCCTCCCGGTCCCCCAGCACGCCAAACCAACAGTTGCCGGAGTAAAAGCTTTAGCCCAAAAAATGGCCCGGGACGCCCGCAACAAATGGCTTAACAATAACCTCCCGGCACGGTATAAAGCTATAGGCCTCCCACCGGCTCCACAACATACACCCGACGCGCTGCAACTGCACCGGAAGGTACTGCAATGGCTAATAGCCGCACGCACCGGCCACGGGGACTTCGACTGGTACCACCGAAAATTCGGACACGAAGACGATAACCCGTGCCGGTGTGGCAGAAATAAATCCCCCTCCCACCTTGTATTTCGCAGGTTGGCTAGGGCGTGGGAAAATAAATGGCCTACGGCGGACCCTTCCCCGGCTTTTGATAAGCCCGGGCATTGGAAACGGCTACTTCAAGAGCCTTTCCTTTTTGCGTCGTTCGCCGAGGCTACTAACTATTACACTATCGCTGGGCGGTAGCAACAGGGATTAAAAAGCCCGCACACAACCTATTTCCTTTTCCCCTTTGCACTCTTTCACCTTTCCTTTGTACTACCAGGACCAACAGTAGGCTCGTTAGTCCCCCGCAGACCCGGCCGGGCCCGGGGGGGCCCCGAGGACCTCCCCGCTTAAGCCCGGCCTTGCCCCTTTTCCGGCACACTCGCCGGCCGAACGCACAACTACCATCCGCAGCGCTTCACAACGCCCCGGCGTATATAAATATGCCCTACCGCCGATCGCCCGCTTACTAACAAGGAGCGCCGGAATGCGGCCCGACCTCCGTGTGCCTTCGGGTTTAATTTGTTAGCCGCCTTGATAGCAACATGTAGCCTAGTGTCAAGCTTAGGTAGCGCTAGCACGTCATATGCCCCTTGGGAGGCAGGGACTGGTAGATCCCGATTTGCTGACGTTAAATATACTCACTCACTCACCAACATGGATAATCGTCAGCGTTTTCATGTGCGGCTGGGGGGCCTGGCACCCCAACCACGGCAGTAAAACGGCAGCTATTTGAAAGGACCGCTTCCCGAATCCAGTGGGTGGGGGCTGCCCGTCTGAGCTGCCATGCACCATTATACTATCCCCCGAGCCCCTTGGCCGTGTGCCTGTGTCTGTGGCGGTTGCACAAGTCGAGTCGCACAAACATGCGGGTGCAGTCGCCCATGCCGCGGCGGTATATTTGCCTTGGGGCATGGTTTAGCTGATGGCGGTATCTATCAGGCCGTGTTAGTGGATACATGGATAGTTGGGTACCTAAGGGGGTACCTAGGAGCTGGCTGCGAACACGCTAGTGGGTAACGAAGCAGACCCAAAGCACTTACAGGTGTTCGGCCCTGGAGTAGCACTTGCCGCAGCCTTCGTGGGGACATTCAAACTTAGCTCGCACCGCAGGTGATGAGTTTTGGAGGGCCTGTACTCGGTCAGGGCCCACAGTTCCGGTGGGGTCAACGCCGTTGCTGAGCTGACTTGGGCCGTGGCCCATAGCCCCGAACTTGGGCGACGTTGCTTCCGCCTCGTCCGCCTCCCGGCTCTCCTCGGCTAGCTCTTCGGTCATCGTTTCCTGTAGATCGCGAGGCTGCTTAGCTTGTAATTCCTGATCTGAACTATCCAGCCGAGGTTGGCTAACGCCATCAAGCGCGTCGCCGTCGGGGTAGCCGTCCTCGGTCCCGTGGTATAGACAGCGGCACGCGCATTGAACAAAAGAAGCATCAACAGCAGCAGGGTTTTGTATCTGTGCCTCTTCTCCGTCGTACTCCTCCTCCTGGGCTTCCGGCTGCGTTCTCAGCAGCCTGACGCGCCGGAAGTCTGAAGGTTCGCACCCGGATGCCCTGGTGCGCCCAGAAGCTGGTCTGCTCGTCTTTGTTCTTCGTGGGTCTTGCTGGAAAGTTCCCGTACTGTCGTCTTCGTCGTCGTCTCCTAACTCGAAAATCCGTTCGTTGCTCTTCGAAACCCGGAACCACATCCCACAGTGCTCCGTTTTGCTATATTGGGCGTCAAAAATGCCACGGGACAAGAGATAAAATCCCACTGCCCTATGGGCTAAAAAAGAAATAAAAAAAAGAAAAGAAAGAAAAGGAATAACCAAGGACACTTACCACTGCATAGTTATTTCTCCCATAGTGACAACCGCCGTATGACACCGTGGGCACGAGCTTCTGGTCAAATCTTGGTTTGTGGTCACGAAAACCATGCTCATGTTGACCTTCATACCCCGACGGAGCCACGCCTTTGGCGGTCGTAATCGATCCAAATCCCTCCCAGAGCAGTCATCTTCCAGCACATACTGGCGTTTCAGGACTTTCTCGTAGCCCTTTAACCTCAACTCCTCGAATCGCCTCCGAAGGATGTAGTCGAAGTCCTACTCTGCACGTTAGGTCTATACACCATAGTAAAAGTTAAAGGGTTTTTCTGTAGGGGTGCCGCCTCACCTGCCAGCCATATAGGCACTCCAGAGGGAGCTCTAGGATGCCACCCATCGCGTCTTCGAGGCGCACAGGAAGGCCACTCGTCGGATCTAGCCTCAAGCTGCGCAAAGCCATCCACCCGAAGAAAAATGCTTGCAGGCTGACCAGCCCCTGGGCCATTTGTTCCAGAAGGGCTACGACCACACAAAGGGCCACATGGGCACCTTGCGAGGTTAACGCAACAGCCTCGACCCGCCGTTCGATCGCCGGCAGGCGTCCCTCAATAGCCCGAAGCTGCTGGCTCTGGTCTCGCGTGGTTACGGCCAGGCTCTCGTAAGCTTGACCCTGTCGGAAGGATGTCTCATGGAGTTGATCGAAACGGGCCATTATCGACGCGGCGTCCACCTGCGCCGACTGCCTCGCGGCCAGGCCTGACAGCAGGGATATGTGGTCTATCCTCTCAGAGAGCTTCTTCCTCAGGTTCTCCGCCTCCTTCTTCTCCCTAACCGTGAACTCAATCTTCTTCAACGCATTATTCAGTCCAGCTTGGCTCAAACTCTGCCCGTACCGGCTCCTGAGCCTGTTCAGGGCGTCCTGTATCAAGCCACAGCATTCATTGACAATGGCTAAAATGGTGCGCTCGATGCCGTTCAAGTTCGCTGGGGGTCCGTTGCGTTGTCGGTGTGTCGTCACAACCTATCATCAAACCGCCCAAATCCGCCGCATCAGTAAATATTCGCGCGCACGGAAGGCTAGGAAAACATACAGCTGTCAGGACCCTGGTAAGCCTATCGAGCGTCTCACGAAGCTCATGGTATTCTGCCGCGGCTCCTGCAGGGCCAGTTCCTAGGGCTTCCTTGAGTTTCCAAGCTATCTCGCAGAGCGCGATGATGTCTCCAACGCTGCCGAACGTCAGGGCGGCGGACATCGCCACTTCTCAGGGGGACGCCCAACTAAAGCCGTGGAGTTGCTTGGGTGTGTATATGGGTGAGTTGAACGACCATGGTTGCAATCAACTGAATACAAAGGTCTGATTAGGTTTGTTGGGCAGAAATGGAAGAGGTTTCACGCAGTCGCTGCATGCCGAGGGCACTCCCAAGCTCTATTGCACGGCATAGCCACAACATCCAGCCAATGACAAGCCGTCGCCAGCTTGCGGCGTGAACAGCAGTCCGCCTTGTGGTTCGCCTTGGTGTTTTCAAGAGTGTATTGGTGTATTGAGCCGCCCCCGAGACTCCCCCTCCCAACCTACCCATCTTGTCGCCTACAAGTCAAGGCTGACGACGATGCGGGCGCCCGTCGAATACATGTGTCATGAGGTCGAGCCTTAAATGGAGGTGCCGCCCGTTAAAGGAGAAAATGTACATCTAGAGATGAAAGAAACTCCGTACAAGGCATATGTCGCCGTTCCTCCGATATTCCCATATCATCCATTGCCCATCCTGCCAAGATCTTGTGAGCCACAGCGGCGTAATCACGTAAGGAGCGTGTGGCCCTGCGGCGAGCTTTCACGCGATCGTGCGCCTTGTCCACTCTAGAGGACCGAAGTCCCGTTCGTATGTTTATCTGCTTGGGCATGGTCACAAGCTCGTCCTTGCCCAGGAACTCCGCCATCGGGTCGTCGGCCGCTGTTTTTTTTTTTTTTTTTTTTTCATGCGGTACCCGTCCATCTCGTCGCCCGAGACCCCGCTCATCATTTCCCCTGCCGTCCACTTTTTGGGTTTCGATGGAAAGGCCGCTTCGGGCGATGGCGGTTGTGCCTTAGGGCGCAGCCTCGATAAGCCCGACGCCAGTCCGTCGGCGTTCGGCGGTTTCCCGAGCGGCCTCGCCGTGCAATAGCTGTTTTCAATAAGTGGCAATACGCGTACCCCTATTTGAAGCTGGACCACCAGCTGCCCCAAACGGACGAGTGGATCAGCGCCTCGGGGGCCGCGTAATCCAGTGAACGAGGCCATTACCGTCAACCCCGACCCTCACCTCTCAATGATGTATGAGCAGGCAGAGACTGTGCATTTCGTCGCGACTTTTAGATAGTAACCACGGCACGGCCGGTAGTGGAAGCGCCGGCCTGACCGTTCCAGTGCCGAAGCCGCAGTCGGCTCAGTAGGGATGGTCATGGTGCAGTTTCCGCTCAGCTCGGGGAAATCCACAAGCGACACGGCTGCCAACCGCAACCCCTGACCCGCCTCCAAAACCAGAGTGTGCTCAAAACTCTCTGTTCCTCTTTACATAAGCTCGTCTGCACACCTTTCCGAATCTCGATTCTTATCGATGACGGCAACCCTATTCCGTGATCACGGGCCGGATCCGTGAGGCGCGCTCTCTGGCAGCCTGGCTCTGACCTCTATAATGCCCTAGCCTCAACGCCATCATTGGGCTCTCCCTCTTCTCCCCCAGAGCAGCCTCTCGTGGGGTGCATTCAACTTGGCCAGCCCATCCAGCCGTCCCGTGCAATCCGGCTGTTGTGCTTTGATGAGCCACCTACTCAGCCCCGTTCCTCCCGACGAAGCTCCTCCATCCGCTTTTCGGCCCAGGCCCCAAGATTGCCAAAGTATCCCTCTGGATCGTCGCCTCGCCAGTCTCGAAGTGCAAACCAAAGGTGACGCGCATCTCTCCCCTCCCTAATCACATGCTCGTAATCAGGCGCGTGGTCGAAGAGAACCTGCGGCAAAGGGAAGTGGGAAGTGGGAGTTAGTTTTCATGCCAGGCTGGCACGGTGTTGTTCAAAAGAAGAAAAAAAAATGGTTAAAAGAGGCCGCCGAAATACGCACCTTTATGTACTGCCTCGCCCACGCCATATACTGTTCCCGCTCGCTGGGAGTGTCGTCGTCGTCCACGCGGGTGACCGAGGGGGCGGCGTCCTCATCCGTCACCAGGTCGACAGTCACCGCCATCAACGGATCGGACAAGATGGCGGGCACGACGTGGCCCGTCTCCCAGTCGAACAGGGACGTCACGAGGGGCCCGCCGGTTGCGGCATCCGTCGTGATGGTCATGTTGTGGATGCCAAAGTCGCCGTGCTCGAGAACGAGCCGGTACAGCAAAGCCTCATCACCACCCTCGGGCATGATTCGCGGGACCAGGCGCAGGAGAGACTGCTTGGCCGCCGCGGCGACGGGGCCGACGGTGTTGCCGTCGTCCTCCCAGCCGATCATGTCGCCCACGTTGCCGATTGTCGCCTCGATTTTGGACGTGAAGAGGGCGACGCAGAACTCGCGGGTGGGAGCGACAGGAACGGGGAGCGACTTTGGCTTCTGCTCAAACAGGCGCTCGCGGAGCCAGGTTGCGGCGAAGTCGAGCGGGGGGTTGAACTTGAACAGAGATGCGCGGATACGGGCGGACTGGGCCAGAAGATCATCCTGGATTAGAGATAGATTAGTGAGAAACGGCTGGTGTCGTTTGCATGAAAGCGTCCGAAGGAACTGAAACCGAGGGCGGAAAACAACCAGATACACACCTTCTCTTGTGGCTTGAGGCCCTTCCACGTATTGTTCACCCCCTCCGCCTTTTCAAACAGGAACAAGCGCCGGCCCGCAATGTCCCGCGGGACCTCGACCCTGGGCCCGGGCCGCAGCACCGGGGCGCGGTGGTAGAGCAGGCGGGAGGCCAGGATGTCCGGCTCCGAGCGCAGCAGCTGGTAGGCTGCCGCCTCGAACTTGACCTCGTCAACCTGCACATCGGCGGGGAAGCCGTCAAAGTCGGGCATGTTGACATCGCCGCGGGCCAAGCGCGCGACGATGTCGCTGCCGTTGGACAGCTTGACATGGAAGCCCTGAAACCCGACCGGAACTTTTAGCTTCAGCAACTAGGCGTGTGAATACCTTTATATGCAGGTATATACAGTATACAAGCCGTAGTGGCAACCAACGTACGTAATTGTTAGAGCCGTTGTAGATGGCTGGGATGTCGACCACTTGAGCGCCGACATTCTCCTCTGTCTCCCGGATGAGCAGGTTGACGTCCCATACTCCGCCGAAGGGGCTCTTGCCGCTACGGACAAGAGACAGCGGGCTCGTGCCGTCGTAGTCGCTGCCATCTGGCAAGGTTGGCCAGTCATCGCGAAAGCTCATGATGGCGCCGTTTGGGGACTCTGGATTCTAGGTATGTATTAGATTGCCCCATCGGATGGGGGTCCGATCGCCGGGGATGAAGGCTAAAAAGTGGAAAGGGGATTTCTGCCTCCAGGGCTAAACAGGGTCGCCCGGCCCGTGCCGTGTTACCCCACCACCCCATCTCACCCACCCCCTGCACAGCGTGACGAAAGGTTAGACTAGACGTTCCTTCTCCGTGAGCTCCTCGGCGGGCTTCGTCATCATGGCCTTGGCGTAGGCAGGCTTGTATCTCTTGAACCAGACGTATAGCTCTAGGTTTTCTGGCGAGAACTCGATGCACTTGAGGCACACGTAGAAATCGTAGGGTGTAGATGACGAGCAAGGCAGCGGGGTTAGTTGTTACAGCCATCCTTGCTGCACGCATGCGCTAGTTGATTGGTGAAATTGAATTCATTGACTGTCCTGTTCGGTGACGTCCTTCCATGTTTCTTGGGACACTTCTCCTGCACAATCTGCACCTGACGTGTCCTCCTCCACCACTTCGATGGCCGACACCCACCCATGTTCCCTTTCGGCGGCACTACATGGGTCCCTACCTAGGCCGGTAGGTACCTACCTATTTAGGCGGCTTGGACGAGTGCTTGTGGTCCTTGCCACACTTGCCGTGGACCTTGAACCCGGGCTTGCCCTCCTCGAACGCGAGCGCGACGGGAATGAACTCGTCCTCGTTCCGATCGTCGCCGGCCATGGGCACCACGACGCTCGCGTCCCCGATCTTCACCTCGGCCCAGGGGGCGCCGGCCAGGCCCTCGCAGCCGTTGGACGCAAGGGCGGCGAGAAAATCCGAGACGAACGAGGCTGGGAGGACGGGGGTGGCGTCCCTGAAGAAAGGGGCCAGTCGTGAAAATACGATAAACACCTTGTTTTTTTTTTCTTAGTTAAAAGGTGTTACGAGTGAGAACGCGCGACGTACGCAGCAGGGGCAACGGCGAGCTCCATCGGGAGCAGTTTGCCGCCCGAGGCCATCCAGGTCGTCGGGACGACCTTGTTCCCGAAGGAGGCAATATCGTTCACCTCCTTGCCCCCCATCAGGTGCGCGGTGCCCTGAACCTTGACGATGGCCTCGTTGGCGCGGATAGTGTGGTGGCGATGGTTGAGGTAGAGGCAGTGGACATGTGGACCGCGTGCTTGAGGAAGACGTCGCGGATGGGCCCGTTGATGATGTCGTCCACAGAAGGATTCTAGAGGGAGGAGTTTCTCGGGCTGCCGGTCAGCGTGGAAAGCAGGGATGAAACATGGGTAACCACAAACCTCGCGAGAGACGTTCGCCTCCGCAAGAGAGGGGAGCTCGTTGTAGCGAGCGTAGTCGACGAGGGCGGCCATGGTGATGTCTGGACTGTGATTCCGCAAGGGGATGATGAAGGGGAAAGAAAGGCAAAGTCAACGGCTCCGTCCTCCAGCTCGTGCGCGAGGCTCTTTTATATCCATTTGCTCTGGCTAAACAAGTGCCACCCTCTCCGGGCGGCACCATCGTCCCCCTCGTGAGGGCCTCCCTGGCCCAACCCGGAGCAGAGCCTTACCTACATGCAGCTTCGCGACCTCTTCAAGCAGCAGGAGGATATTAGACCGAGCAACGCCCGGACCTGCAAGGCATGTGCTATATGTGGCAAGCCGGTGAGCCGCAAAGCTATCTACAAGATACGTCACGCGCGGGCACCACGGCACCCCTTTTTTCGGATGGCAGGAATCGGTGGGATGCATCCCTTCAAGTTCCCCTCAACCGCGCCTCCCAAATGAGGAAGGGTTTCGCAAGGTCCGCTTCTGTTTGCTGCGTTGCTATGCGGTACCCGCTGTTACAAACCTGTAGAGAATGTTGTAGCTTACATTCCCCAGCCGCAAGGTATACAGCGTATCTTCTTATCATGAGGACTTCTGCTAGTACTTGATTGTGATACAGGGGAACAAGAGCCGAGACGTGCTTCCGCGATGATCACCCCGCTCTTACAACGCACTCGCCTACATAGTATCAAGGCTCAGACCGCACGAGCATTCCATGGCGATGCCCGTGTTATGTTGTCACAAGGTCGCTTCCAGGCTCAACCTGCCATCGCAACCCATCGCAACCCCCACGCGGCTGGGCGTTGAGGCAATAAAGTGGCACAGCAGACGCTTAAGATCCGTCTACCCTACAACGGATGTGGTAAAATACCACCCACCGTTCGTGGTATTCGCATCTCCCGCTCGCGGCCTGGCCTTTTCTTTCTGCAACTTGTACATGTAAACGCTGTCTGTTTCTTGCCAATCGATTTCGCCGTGAAAACGCTGCTACACTGCGTCCTGCCAACCCCTGAGACTCCCCGTCTACCAAATATTGGTTCTATTGGTCTGATCAATCTGTACTCTATGGCGTCTGCTGCGTTTGCTAATGGTAAGACTCCCATCGGCTCCATTCATTTTCCCGATCCATGGCCTGAGCTGTGTCTCGGTTGTGTCCGTACGCGAGTGCCAACATCGTGACAGCACGAGCAGCTCCAGTTCTATCGAACCCTCCGTTGTTCCTAACTGAAGCGGGAGAGGCTTTGTGAGGCGCCGAGGGTCCCAAATATTATCGACATGCCCAGTATGTCTTGTTCCCCGAGATAAAATATGAAAAAGGCTCTTCGCTAGCCAGCGACACCCTCGCGTTGACGGAATACTCCCTTGTGTTGGTTTGAAAATAGAATGGGTAACAATGAAAAGCAAATATCATACTTCACAGCATCACGGATCACCTATTAGCGAATAATACCACCCCTCTTGTTGATGCCCTCGAGCGACTCGAGTATGTCACTGCCGCCCAGCATTCCGACGCCTCCGGTGGCAGTCTTCTTTTCGGCGGGCCAAACTTCGTAAAACTTGACGCTTTCATCGCTGGCCGCAACCACGACGCACGCGCCGCGGTTGTTGCCGGTACTCGAGACCATGTCTTGAAGCTCGTCGCGCTGCCCCGGCCTCCTCTCCTTAGCCCTCTCCTTCCATGGGATCGATGATTTCGGTGGCTCAGTCGGATATTGAATCGCGTACAGGGCCCGGTGCTTACCCTCCCAGGGGATGGCGGCAACCTGTTTGCAACTCGGCCACGCGAAGACAGCGATGCGATACGGGTGGTCCGGCTGAGGGTAGCCAAAGGTGGCGGCTATCTCGCGCCGCGTCGTGCTCCACATCAGGCTCGTCACCTGCGAGGCCACGGCAATAGTAGCCAGGGCTACACCAGAGGTTGTGTGAAAGAAATGGATGCACCTGTCGTAAGAGCCACCACCAGTCGCGACGAGACCCTCCTGCCAGGGGCAGAACGCGATGGCCTTGACGGCGGCGCCGTGCGTCCATCGATGCTTCTCCGCCCCGCGCAGCAGCCGGTGGGCGATAATTGGATGCCGCACGGCACTTCCGCCATCCTCGTCATCCGTTTCGTCGGGCTGGTCCAAGTGTTCCGGGTAGAAGGCCTGCTTCGTCACGTCTATCTCCTCGCCGTTTCTGCCTCGCACGATAGGGTTGGGCGCCGATCCAAAGACCTCGTCAGTGTCGAACAGACAGCAGGTGTTGTCGTTGCTACCTGAAGCGAACATGTTGCCCGTCCTGGACCAGGCGAGTCCACAGATCTGCTGACGGTGCGCGCCGATCATGTGGATAACCCTTGCCTCTCCCTTCCAGTTGTCTCTCGCCACCTCCCAGTCGAACGGCCACTCGACGATGAAGTAGTAGATGTTGCCCTGCTCGTCGCCAACGAGCAGATCCTCCGTCTCGACATTGACGCCAGGATTGTTTGGGTTCCTCGAGGCCCGGGTCGTGCATACCGGCTTCTAGCTGACGCACGAAATGGGGTCGGGTTGCGGGAGCCAAATTCGAGGCCTTCTCTCGTGCAGGCCTATCAGGGACACCTTTTTGGCCGAGGATCCGTACGCGAGAATCTCTTTGTCACCGTTGCCCGAGGAGAAGGCAATTGATGTAATATAGCTCATCTCGAACTGGTTGTCCAGCGTGTTGACCCCGGCCGCTTCCGACCAGGTGTAGAGGGTGCTGCCGAGGGCGACTGCGAGGGTGTGGGAACCAGGCGAGTAGGCCAAGATGGAGCAGTAAAAGTCGTCTCGCAGCCGTGGCGCGTCGAGTACCCTGATGGGCGAAGAAGGGAGAACGTGGGTCAGGCTATCTGGGGCGGGAGTTTCTATGCCAGCGTCAGTAAACCCGGACAGAAATACCATCATGGGCGCTAGCGGACGTACTCGAAGGCTTTGCATCATTGACCCATTGGGTCCCGTTCCAGAAGGTCTTCCGAGGGGAAATCCTATCCCATCTCGGCGCCTTCTTCTTTGAAGCCTTATAAGGAGACCCGGCAAAGTCAAAGTCAAAGACACGCAGGGCGCGGTCGATCTCGAGGGCCGCGGCCAGCCTTCCCTGGTGTCGCTCCGCTTCCTCCTCCGTCTCGGGATTCGGATTCAAGAAGTCACATGAGAAGAAACGAGTGTTTGTGCCTCTCAAGGTGAAGTTTCCACGGCCATCGTTAACAGCGACACCGACGCCATTGATGTCGGGAGCAACGCCGCCGACGGCCCAGACTGAGCCGCCACTACTGTGACGGTTGGTGTTCGCGCGTGATTCTTCCGGCTGTGTGATTGGGACCAAGGCGGTTCTATAGCCTTCTCGCACGATGCCGTACGTCTCGGATGTTGGGAGGTTGCGAGGGTCAAAGGCCATAGAGCCGTTTCGCCGCGGGCGCAAACAAAATACGTCAGGGGTTTCGCGCTCGTGCCGAAGCAGCCTCTCGGTCGTAGACATCTGGTCGACGGGCTTTGTCGTCTTGAACTTCTCCGAGCTCGGGGTGGATGGGTCTCGAGCCGGTACGAACCGGTCTGGATGACGTAGGGAGCCCCTGACCCCTTTCCGCGAGACGACTGCGTCCGAGACTCGCCCCTGATTTACCATAGGCTGCTCGAGATAGAAGGATACATTCGCCCTAGTGGAAAGTCGGGTGGGAGTCGAAGCCTTGGGCAGGGTGGAATACCTTGGGATCGGTGATGGGCTGGCGCCGGGGAAAAGGTCGACGTCGTCGCTAGTCGTTGCGTCAGAGTCACTCCGACCGCCGGGTCCATCGTAGATACCATCGTAAGCGTGGGCAGCCAGTGAGGGGCAGACAACGGCGGCCAGGTTCTTGTTCTCGTCGATATTCTGGGGTGTGCCGGCTGCCTTAGAACCGTAGCCAGAGTCCGTAGGCGACGGGGGCGACGCGCAGCGTCGGTGACGGTTTAGTGTGGGACTAGTGAACCCCCGGCGCACTGAGACGTGGTAGAGCTGGGGGCTGGGTGAATCGCCTTCTGTCATGGCCATGTCTGATGAGTCTGACTGCCCCAACAGGTCCATGGACTCCTCTGGAGGCCTTGACGGCCAACACGCTATCTTGACCGAGTCGAGTGGGCAGCTGGGAGCGACGGAAGCGAGACAAGCTCAGAATGAATGCAATGATGGATGATAGCTGACGAATATGGGGGAACGATAGTGTCGGCGCTTCTTGTGAGGACGCCGGTGGTGTTAGATAAGCCCTTGAAACGAAGAACTAGCCGAGGACAGCAGAAACGAACGACTTCGTTGGGCGGCTAGCTGAATATCATGGATGGGTGGATCGATAGAGTAAGAAGAACAAGAGAGACAGAAACCCAATCTACGGACTGCTTTATGAAAATGCTCTCCTTGGCGACGCCTCGGTAACAACACCAGTGGCCATACTCGGGGCGCAACAGCCACTAGAACATGCGGTGATGGCAAAAGATGAAGCAGCTGGCTGGCGATGCCAATGGTGTCGGGGTGGAGAGGGAGTCGAGGTCCAGGGCGGGCGGTATAAAGAAGGAAGAGTAGGAGGAGCCGGAGGGAAGTGATTGTTGGTAGGAACAATGGCGGGTGCGGATGTTGCGGGGGCTGCTATTGTAAAACTTGACACAATAGAACTCGTCACTCTGCGAATGGACTGAGGCGTATTCAAGCTGAATGAGGCCGGTCGGTGGAGACAGGCGCACCTCGTCTGGAGAACGGACCAGGGAAGTCACCTGTGATTGCAATTGGCATTTTTGTCTCTTGCGCTTTCCTCGATGATGGACCAAATGTGAAAGTGAAAGAGCGATCCTGTGTGCCTGCAGTACCAAGCGCACCATCCACAATTCATTGTTCTCCACGCCGCCTGTGGCAGGAGATTCTCTCATGCCTGCTTGAGGAGATCATGACGCCCCGCAGGACGAGTAGGTATTTCATGACCGGGAAGCAGCATTGGAGTTAGCAAGAATAGTGTATGCTACGTACAGTAGTGCGCCATCCCAAAAACATCACAGACAAAAGGCGGGAAGGCCATCAAGTCATGGACAGCTCAACTTGCGGAGAGAACCGTCCTGGGTCGTTATTTGACAGCAGAGCAAGGCAGGGTACCTCGACATCTGAACTTGCTAGCGTTAGATGTAGAATTCCGGTGTGGCGCGATTGTGACCTGCCTATGGCTTCCACTAGAACGACAATACTCGAAAGCTCGGCAAGCACTGAGGGCGATCTGATGAGATTCAGAAGTTGACACCCAACCCTGAGAAAAGCCGTACAGACGTGGCAGCAATCCAGGGCGTTCTTGATGCTCTTTCCCTGTCATCGCCGCGCGGCATGGATGCGGGAAGGGATCCACAGGGAGGTGGATACGGACTTGGCCAAGCACCCAGCGTCGCAGAGCGGGGAGCAGCCAAGGCAGCGTCATCCCATGCCGTTGCGTCGCAATGCAAAACCCCAACAACTCCCGCGACACCCGAACGACGACCCCCGCCCGCCGGTGCACAAGACTCGCTGCCGTTTCTGTTTGTCCTTTTCTTGCTTCTGTTAGATTCGCTGCAGCCATGGCGAGCGTACGTGCCCTCTCCTTCCCCGATCCAGCGCAAGCGGCCGCCTGCGCATTCCTTCGGTGCGCTCACACTTGGCGCCATCCCTGAACTGTTTGCTGAGGTCGCTCCACGTCAAAGCACGGTGTAAGCCGCTCGGCCCGACCTCGCACTGAAGAGCAGAGGCTCCAAGAAGTCGACAAGATCAAGAAATACCGCGACCTCGAGGCCCAGTTGAGGAGCGAGGTGCGTGCTGGCCGCCGCCGCCAACAAACAGCGCCCCCTGGTCCCTGCCTGGTCCGCGTCCCGGCGCAGCACACTCGCCGCTTGGCTAACACCCATGGCGTTGCATTGCCGATCGGCTTGCTAACAAAACCAGACAGCTCGCGCACCACAACCAAGGGCCCGACGTCTTCCTGCTCACCTCGCGCCTGCTCAAGCTCAACCCGGAGTACTACTCAGTATGGAACGACCGCAGACGCTTGCTAATCTCTGGATTGTTGTCCGCGCCCTCGGCTGGCTGCTCGCCCTCGAGGGCGTCGCCGAGTTCTTCTCGGACGTCCACTACCACAACGTCTTCCGCCGTCTCCTCGGCCTCTTTATCGACCACGACCCCTCCCACCCGCGCCTCCCAGACGACTGGGTCGAGTGGTACTACAGCTGACGAAGCTGCCGGCCCCGGCCCTGCCACCGGAAATGCCGACGACCAGGCCAAGGTCAAAGACCAAGAGATACTACGTTCCGAGCTCGCCTTTACTATCCCGCTGCTGATGGAGTTCCCCAAATGCTACTGGATCTGGAACTACCGCCTCTGGGTGCTCCAGCAGGCCGTCCAGCGCCTCGACACCCCCGTCGCGCGTCACATATGGGAGGAGGAGCTTGGGCTGGTCGGCAAGATGTTGACCAGGGACCGGCGCAACTTCCACGCGTGGGGCTATCGTCGGCACGTCGTAGCCAAGCTCGAGAGCGCCGATCTTGCCGGCAAGAGTTTGGTACCGTCCGAATTTGAATACACCACCAAGATGATCCGCGTCGATCTTTCCAATTTCTCCGCCTGGCATAACCGGAGCAAGCTCATCCCCCGGCTCTTGAAGGAGCAAGGGGCTGGAGGCGGTGAAAGGAAGGAGTTTCTTGACGACGGTAGGCAAACAGTCCATGGCGATTTGTAGGCCACGCCATTCGCTGACTGTTACGGATCTACAGAGTTGAAGCTCATCCGGGACGCGTTGAACGTCGGCCCGGAGGACCAGTCTCTCTGGTACTATCACCAGTTTCTCATGCTCAACGTCTTCGACACGCTTGGCAGCGAGTCCATGGCGCCCAACCTGTCAACTCCCGAGAGGGTGGCTTACGTCAATAGAGGAATGGACGACATCAAGGACCTCCTCGAGGACTACGACGACATCAAGTGGCTCTACGAAGCACTTGTGGAATACACTGTCGCCCTGTCCAGGATAGAGGGTCGGAAGCTGACCGGGGAAGAGCTGGGCCAGCTGAGAGTGTGGCTCGGGAAGCTGGAGGAGCTTGACCCCATGAGGATAGGGAGGTGGGCGGACGCCAGAAAGGAACACGGCCTTGGCTAGCAGTGCGACGTAGGTATATGTTGCCCTGCATAGCGTCGAAACCTCGTCCCAACCATTGAAGGGACCTGCATGCCTACCTCCATGGTCAAGTGTGCGGTAGTCGTTGTCTCTGCAATGCACGCCCGTTAATATTGCGCATTAGTTACACAATAAATCCAAAGCTCGCCTCAAAGAGGTATGCGGCCACTGCACTTGTCCACAATCAAGCTCGCCCTGGCCCCGACAAGCCCATCAAAGTACGCGAGCAGCGTGTCCAGCGGCACCATGTCCATGTTCCCCAGCGCGGGACTGGCCGACTTGAGCACCTTGCCGCTAAACAGCGTCCGGACAAAATACCCCCCGCTTGCCGCAGCCGCCTCGCCCTTGCGTCTCCACAGCTCAAAGACGACCTCGGCGCCCATCCCCGGCCAGACCATCTCGTCGAGCTGCAGCACCGACAGCAGCCTGCTGACGGACCCGTCGTGCGCGACGTTGTGCCGGTAGATGACGCCGCCGCCACCAGCACAGGCCCCGGCGGCCTCGCGCAGGTGCGCGGCCAGCTCGGCGACCCAGACGCCGATGCTGGCGGCGGCGGCGCCCAGTGACTCGCGGCTGCCGCGGTACACATGCGCGTACTCCCAGTGCCCGAGCCTGTAGACCCGGTCCGCGAGGGCCCGGTCGACGCAGCGTGACGTGTCGTTTTTGGGGCCACCACCACCACCACTACCATCGGAGGGGACGAGCTTGCACGGCAGCGGCTTGGTGTGGCACTGGCGCGCCGAGAGGTTGTCGTAGTAGTGGTCCAGGCTCTTGTGGAACCCCGCGTCGGAAGCAGGGACGCCCGAGATGGCGTCCAGCGCGCTGTATAATGGCGCAGCCGCGGCCAGGTGCGCAGCCCAGGACGGGTCAGTCGCCGGGGTCTGGATGCGCGAAAAGGCAGCCGAGGCGGCGGGGCACGAGTACTGCGGCTCGAGGCTGTCGATACCGGCGGCTTGGATAAGCAGCGGGACGGGCGTTCCGGGCCGCCACATGCCTGCGATTAACATCCCGGCAACCTGGCTCGTGATGACGTTCTGCGTCACGCGGTACTGCACTTTCGAGCGCCAGGCGGCGTCGTTGGAGCGGGCGGGGAGGAAGCCGAGGAGGTCGTGGTAGACGGCGTACAGGTCGGCGCCGTGCCGGAACGAGTCGTCGAGCCCGCCCGATGTGATCTGCGGGAACTGGCAGGTTCCGATCCAGCCGGCGGGCACGAAGGGGTTGACGGAGGAAATGCTGCCTTGCCAATATGCCTGCGCCGACGAGCGGCTCCTGTCGGAAGGAGGCAGAGGCTGGCCGTAGAAGAAGAGGCCCTGGTCGTCGCAGTTCCAGCGGTACGACTCTACGGGGAACGCGTTGGACGAGTAGGGGGTTCTCTTGTGGTGGCGGTGGATCTAGGAGGTTTTGGTAAAGGGGCATCATGTTATTCTCAAAACGCTTTCAGCATATAGCACCTTCAAGGAGTAAACCGGTCCAGAGGGGGCAAAAAATCTTACCACCTCGACGTACTTGAGCTCAAACTCGCTCGACGGCCGCACGTATTCCCTAGGTCGGACATGCGGCATATTGCACCAATTCGACGCGCCGTCCTCCCAGTCGCCCGACGGCTCAAACACGAACTTGGGCACCCCGACGCCGCCGATTACGTCGCTGAGGTTGTTGTACGGCGTCCGGTCCGACGCGTGCCAGCTCAGGTCCACCGTTGCCGCTGCCGCCATCGCCGGAGCGAGGAGCACGGCGGGATTGGTCCACATGATCCACATGGCCGTTATCTTCGCGAGCAGCTGCTCATAGGGGAGGATCAGGAGGGAGACGGTGATGGCAAAGACAAGCAGCAGCAGCAGGCCGTAGGGAAAGACGCGCCTCGTCGCCGAGCTGCTGAGTTCCCGTTCGGGCATAGCATGTCTTCCCTTCATGAGGGGGAGGGCATGCTCTTATTGAGCCCTCGCTACGACGGCGGCCCAACTTATTGAGCCGAGACCCGGTTGGGTGCCACAGAGACAAGAGTCGGCAAAGGTCCACCCATCCGATTCAGCTCTTTCTGGGTTGTGATCTCGGTAGGTAGAGGTAGTCTTGAGAGAGGTAGACGCACGTGCTGCCAGGAGTGAGTCTGGCGTCTGCGGTGGTGGTGGTACTCGGCAGCGGGGCATGCGTCTGCGGGTTGCATCCACCCCTGGTTCCTGGTGGTTGGCGGCCATCCACGTGGGCTATTCGAGGCGTTTAGTGGCAAGCCGTCAATGAGAACAGCAGAACGCTCGAAATCGGACATTTTTTGTTTATCCTGGTGGTTGGTATCGTCTACAGGGCTTGTCGCGCAGGCCCGAGACGAAAATCAATGATTACCGCGGAATCATTCCTGTTGTCACCAACCCCCCATGCCTGCCCATGGACGAAAATAGCATTACAACAGTCGTCGTACCCAGTCTCAAGTTACACATGCGGCTTTCGTGTAACCAATATCCTCGGCTGCTGCAGAGAGAGCTGATCTATTGGCGTCCGTATCTGACAGCATATATTCGTCCCTCGCCGAGCGCCGTTCGTTCGGAGGGGCTCTGAGGCGGAGCGAGGATATAGCCTTGCCCAGCCTTTGCAGCTCGCAGGTCTCGACACGCTTCTGCACCTCCGTGCCGACCCTGCGGAACCGAATCTCCCACCTGATCCACTCGTCGATCCCACGGAGGTGCACGCCCAGCGTAGGGATGGCGATCAGGTTGATGTTCGCGTTCTCCTCGTCCCACACATGGGACCATATGTCCATTTGCCTTTGAGGCGCCATGTCCACGTCCGACAGGTCGGGCTCCCGCAGGGCCCAGCCGACGGGTCCGAGCGAGTAGATGGCGGGGAGCGTCCAGCGCACCTTTCCAGGCGCGTACCGGCGCAGCAGCCCGTCCAGCCTCTTCCGCTCGGCGTCGTCGGGCAGCTGCTCGCGGAACTGCCTTAGGTGCCCCACCTCGAGCGGCCCGACCAGGATGCGGTTGGGCAGCCGGTGCACTATATTGACCCAGAAGCGGCCTCCATCGTAAGGGCGGAAGCGGTAGTGTTTTTGAGTCTTGCTCGAGAGCTTTAGATCCGAGCGTGGCCGCCACCACAGCGGTTCGAGATAGCGTAAAAGCATGTCGTATACGAGAACAGGGAACCGCTGGCGCGGGGGTGAGATATGTGGTGCCCGTGCTAGTCGCCAGTGCAGCTCCTTACTGCCGGCCTCTGTTTCTTGGAATATAGGGGTGAAGTGGACGTGGTTCAGAACGAACCCTTGCACCGAGTCCGAGACCGCCGTTGCTTCTGTGGGCCGCGCAAGGGAGGGGAACAGCCGGGTTATGAACGGCTGCATGTTGTCGAGCGTGGTCACCACGGGCATGGGCGAGGCGATCCGTAGTAACTTCTGAATAAGGAGGCCCACAACCGTCCTCGAGTGCTTCAGGCGACCCCGGAGCTCTCGGGTAGCATAGATGGACGATCCCCGCCGGGGCCTCGGCGTGGCGAGCTCGGGAAGCTTGACGACGACGGTACCGGCGTTGGGCTGCAAGTCAAACAGATCCGTCCGCTGGAAAAGTCTCGAGGCTTCTGCCTGCTGGGCCTCATACTTCCTTCGACACCTTTTAGAGAGGTCTAGAATTATCGGCTTTTGTAGTGCAACTGGTAAGGTGTGATTTTGTACCAGGTGTCTAAGGGCGTTCCGCTGGGTAAGCGTGGAGTCTTTATTGCTCTCATCCTCGAACCAGGGGACCTCGTTATGAACGCAAGTGGCCACGAGGCGGTCCTTGGAGAACTCGAGGAGTGGTCGATATATCATAGCTCCGCCGTCCTCAACAGGACATCGAGCGAGGTCGAGCGGAGCACGGCGGGAACGCATGCCCAGGCGGCGGCCTGGCGTGAAGTCCAGCGAGGCTATCCCGAGAGGGTCAAGATCACCATCCGTCCCATCGCGCAGCTCTCGCTCAAACTCTTCCCAGTCCATGGCCATCTCTGACTTCATGGCATCCTGGATCTCCCTCCGCTCGTCCGACAGCATAGTCATGCGGTATATCGGATTGTTGGAGAGCTGGTCGTCGATAAAGCCGCTCGCGTGGGAGCCAAAGACCTTGCCGATGTGGGGCATGTCGCCGGCGGGCGGGATGCCCATGAGCCCGCGGGGGCTGGGGTAGTTGAGCAGGCGCATCAGCACCGTCTCGTACTGATCGTCCTCGTGGTGGGCGAGGAACATGGATACGGCGTTGCGGATCTGCATGCGACGCGCAAAGATCTGGAAGCGCTGCTCGCGGGCGACCGTCTCGAAGTTGGGCAGCTCGTGGAGCATCTCGCGCGCCTCCTTGGCCGACGGGAAGTAGCCCGGCTTCCTGAGGAGCTTCCTCCAGTGTATCCGGCTGGGCTCTGCGATCCGGAAGGTCGGGTACTTCCTCAGCAGAGCCGACACTTTGGCAGCCTCCTGGGCGCTGTTTTCGCGGTAGCCATGGTCGATGGTGATGGCGATGAAGTAGTCGACGGGGTTGTCGGCCACGTGCCAGCGCTCGAAGCCGCGGGACTGTCGAAGGGTCTCGTTGCAGAGGTAGGCCAGGGCCATGGAGTCGACGCCCCCGCTTATGGCCAGAGCTGTGATGGAGTGTCAGCTATGAGTCCCTCGACACATTACATTACACAACAAAATCGGGCCTTACCAACAGGGATCGGACGGTTCTTGGCCCTGGTCGACACCGGGTTCGGGAAACGGGGGCGGCAGATGGCTTCAACCGCCTCCTTGAACTCGGCGACCGCGATGGGCCGGGCACCCGTGAAGACAGGTGGTATTGCCCGCATTCCATCCTATGATTGTGTCTTCCACAATGTTGGCTGAAGCCGGGGAGGTTTTCCCCTCTTGTATTCATGTGGTTTTGCTGAACCCTTGAAGTCTAAGCTCCCCACCAGGTGGGGCGGCAGTGGTTCGATATCGTCATCTGGGAGGGAGCTTTGGAAGGGCCCGGAGGTGAGCACACGAATAGCTTTGGCTCGCTCGGCTGCTACCTCAACGATCAATTGGAGCGGGATTACCATGATGAAATATCTGTTGCCCACTTCTCCGAGCCTCCGGACGTCTCGCCCTCTCAACTGGCCATGATCTCGGAGATCGGGACTGCCTATGCCGAGCCCGACTCCACTTGAAAATTCACATTTGGGATGCCCGCCCGCTTCGTCGATCCCACCTTGATAGCAAATCTTACTGTCCACACAACACTCGCTGCCTCCGTCTCCAGAGGAGCCAGTCGAGCACCTTGATTCTAAAGCCATGCTTCCCGCGCGCCGGTAGCGAATCCACAGGCCCCGGCCACACCCGCGCATCCCACCACTCGCGCTTCCTCGGAGCCACCTCCGACACCGTCCCGAGCCCTCCGGCCGTTCCCTCCCCCTTCACTACCGAAGGCGGACAGCCCCTCCCGCGACAATGTCGGCCCCCCAGCCGAACCCGCCGTTCACCACGGCCCTCCTCGCCGGCGCGCTGGCCGGCACCACCGTCGACCTCTCCCTCTTCCCGCTCGACACCCTCAAGACGCGCCTGCAGTCGTCGGCCGGCTTCTTCCCTTCGGGCGGCTTCCGGGGTATCTACCGGGGCGTCGGCTCCGCCGTCGTCGGGTCCGCGCCCGGCGCCGCGCTCTTCTTCGTCACTTACGAGGGCGTCAAGGACTTCCTCTCCCGCCCTTCACCCTTGCTCTCCACCATCCTCTCCGGCGGCGAGACCAACAGCAACTCCCCGCCGGCGGCAGTCACCCACATGCTGGCCGCGTCCCTGGGCGAGATCGCGGCCTGCTCCGTGCGCGTGCCGACCGAAGTCGTCAAGCAGCGCGCGCAGGCCGGCCAGCACGGCGGGCGCTCCGCCGCGGCGCTCGTCGACATACTGTCCCTGCGCTCCGGCCCCCGGGGGCCCGCCGGCGTGTGGCGCGAGCTGTACCGGGGATGGGGCATCACCGTGTTCCGCGAGGTGCCCTTCACCGTCATCCAGTTCCCGCTGTGGGAGGCGCTCAAGGCCTGGGGCAGGAGAAGACGGGGCGGCAACGACAGCAAAACTGACGTCGGCGCCGCCGAAAGCGCCCTGTACGGCAGCCTGAGCGGCGCCGTGGCCGCGGGCGTGACGACGCCGCTGGACGTGCTCAAGACGCGCGTCATGCTGAGCAGGGAAAGAGAGTCGGTGCTGTCCATCACCAAGAGCATCCTGCGCGACCACGGCATAAGGCCCTTCTTCGCCGGCATCGGCCCCAGGGTCGCCTGGATCGGCGCCGGCGGCGCAATCTTCCTGGGCAGCTACCAGTGGACAGTCAACACCCTCGCTTGGAGGGGCGCGTAACTCGAGCGTCGAGGCCGGGCTTGTGCATATCCAGGACATCTGCCGACCACCCGCTTCGGGGCCAGTCGACCATCTCGAAACCGGATCTCAGACGTCTATCAACTAGGCGAGGATCCTCGACGGAGAGTGAGCATCGACACACGTCCCTCCCTACACATGCTCTTTCAGCGGGCATGCGTTGTAATGCTAAGCGCCGGCGCGATGCCGGTTGTATGATACCAGTGAGATATGACCAGGAGCTCCTTCAAGCTCCTTCTCCGGATTTAAAGATATACAGACCACGATACCATACACGAAGGACGAATTCTCAGAGGAATGTCGATTGTATTAGGAATGAATCGCTAGTGTGATATTAAATCTGAGCATCTCTCCGTGTGATCTATTCGCACACATAATCTTCTCGTCCAGTCTAGTCACCAATCCCATACGACAGCGAGATTAGACTATCGACCAGCCACTGGGAAGCTCCTGGCGCTCAGCAGCACACCCTTGACCCTCCTGATGTTGTCCTTGACCGCCTTCACCTCGTCGTCGGGCTCGCGCCTTCCCGCGCTGCCGTATATCGTGTAGCCGGAGCCGAACTGGCCCGGGTAGGGGCGCGACATGTGATCGAGGTCGTCCTTGAAGATGTCCAGCGTCATCTTGACGACGGCGTACCCTTCGCTCTGCGCGACGATGCCCCTGTTGACCTCCCTGAGCGACGAGACCAGGTTCGAGACGCGGCGCGCCTGGGCGGCGGTCGCGTCCGCCTCCTGCCGCGGCGCCGGCGTCAGGGGCGGCGTGACGGTCTGGACGCCGATGTCGCGGTGGAAGACCTCGGTCGGGTCGCCGCAGCTGCTGGCCGCGTCGTCGCCCTCCTTCTGCGTCGCCACGGCGGTGTTCTTGCTGGTGGTCGGCACGGGGATCTCCGAGACGGTCTCTTCGAGCTTGGACACGAGCGTGTCGAGGCCCCGGGCGGCCTGCTCGTGCACCTCGGCGCGGGCGTCGGTCAGCGAGGACACCATGGGCGCCAGCACGTACTGGGAGGCGCCGTAGACGAGGGTCGCGAAGCCGGCGAAGGCCGAGGTTGTGTGCAGGAAGCCCGAGGCCGTGATGAGGGGCGGAGCGCGCTGGAGTCTGGCCATGAACTCGGGGTACGTCACGATCGGGGCGTGGTCCGTCGGTGGCTCGGGTTCTGGGACAGGGACAGGGAGCTTGGATGCAGGCATCGCGCTGTGCTGGATGGCTGCAACAGAGGGTGCTGCTGCTTCTTTGGGCTCGTCTGTCTTGTCTGTCTTCATGGGGTGTCAGGTAGACCCTTCCCAGAGCATTGCATGCAGGAAACAGGCGCAGACTCACTGCATCAGAGCTGCCAGAAGCGACAGCTTTGGCATCTTCATCAAGGAGGGCCTCGATGTTGGTTTCGCTGATGCCCTTGGTCCTCAGGAATGTCGCCTTCTCCCCTCTTGACGTCCGGCGCACCTCGTCGGTCTGGAGGAAACGCCTCGCGACGTCCAAGGTTGACTGCGACTCTGGCTGGACGTCATCTTGAGTCGAAGATTCCTCGGCCTCTGGGACCGGGATAGGCTCGGCTTCTTTTTTGTCGGAGTCGCCCATGTCTGAGATGGTCTGGGCTGTGTGATGGCCCAGCTCACATTCTCGTGTCGATGGACGGGATGCGGTTCCAGTTACCTAGGAGCAGGCGGAGAGCTCTGATCGAAATGTCACAATCACGGTCGCGACTTGATCAATCGGAACCGGGCCGCTTCCCCAGAGCGGACCTCGGCACGCACCTGGCAGCTCCACTACGGGTCGTCTAGGATCAGATGTGTGCCTAGCATTTCAGGCTTCTTGGGGTCGACGGTCGGCCGTGTTTCGCAAGGCTGGACGGGCTGGTTCGAGACGGCAACACCCGAGCGATGTACCCGTTGATTACTTGTTGATATTTCCCCAAAAACGCCGCCTTGGATTTGGTTGATCCCATTGCTCGGAAGGCGTTTACTTCTACGTTTCGTGGCTCAAGCCAAGCACTGGGTTCTGCACGCGTCCTTGTCCCTTTTTAGCCCCTTGCCTGCGGAACCAAACCCAGGAGCGTGCCTGGAAAATCAAAGCAACCTGAAAAAAGGGGAGGAAAACCCATTGCGACCCGCTCCAAACAAATCAACGCCGATTTACCAGACGCAGCGCAGATCGGGAGATTTGGTTTTGCGACAAGGCCCAGATCCTAGGTAACCTCTAATTGACCTGGGAGGGACCGCGCTCCGAGAGTTCAGGTCGCAGACACGGACGAGGTGGCGGCCACATTGATGCTGGCAGAGCCCCTATTGGGTTGATTCCAGCCATCAATTCCAGCGGTCGTCGCACACGACCAGACC
Organism: Falciphora oryzae; assembly: GCA_000733355.1. Classification (NCBI taxonomy): domain Eukaryota; kingdom Fungi; phylum Ascomycota; class Sordariomycetes; order Magnaporthales; family Magnaporthaceae; genus Falciphora; species Falciphora oryzae. Next base: position 71,265 of record JNVV01000028.1, read on the forward strand.
AGACCGACGGCCTTTGACCAGGGTGCAACAGCCACCACCAACTGGCATTTGTTGCGGCGAGACCAACAGGACTAGAAGTAAGTTGGATCGGCCACTTGTTTATTTATCCTTCTGCTCTTGGGTGTCTCAGCCCTCATCTCCAACAGGACACAATGCACAGCACATCCCTTCATCGCTTTCTCTCCACCATCACAATCCCCGTCCGCCCAGGTGCGCCGTGCTGTGTCTGCATGTGTAGCTCCGTCTCTTCCTCTTTGTGGCCCAGACTCGAAGGAGAAACAAAGTAGTTGCGCATTGGAGTAGGCCAGCACAGGCATATCTATAAAAGAGAGCACGGGCAGTGTGGCAAGCGCCCGCGGCGTGCAAGCAAACAAGTCGGCCAGCAAAACACGCGCGCCTCGGAGAAGCGTCATCGCCAAGGGCCAACGATTGGGCCTCGTTTGATCCCGAGCTCGATTGGACGGAGGCGGCGCCAGCAAGCAGCCTCCACTGTTGTCGGCGCATGCATGCAGCAGCTGGAGACGTCGAGACAGGGCAGTCTTGAACGGCAAAGCTTGGGGCGTCGAGGCGTGCGTGGTGGCGTGGCTGCCCGTCGCTCGATCGCCCACCCACAACCCAATGGCCGCCGAATCCCTGGTGGCCGATCCGAAATTGTCTCGCGCAGTCCCCCAGCCCTTGCCGCCGAGATAGCACAGACTGCCGTCGAATGTGGATTGGGTGATTGGCCGCCCTTCGCGCTCGCTCAGCCCAGCTCACTAGGCCTGCCTACCCTCAACTCCTTCCTGCTGTGCCCGCCTCCCGCCGTCCCCATTGGGCTGAACAGGCCGCCGCCCATACTCCCCACACCATCTCGGAGGCTTGGTTGTGCCTGTCTCACTTTGGGCGACCTGGGTGTGGACAAGCTTAGTTTGAGCCTCGCCCAAATTTCGTCCTTGGGGTCCCCCACTGGCAAGCACAAGCCGCCGGCAACCCGAACGGGCCAACCACCTGTCGTCATCACATCATCCTCCTCAGATATCGACACCTTGCAAAATTCACCGCTCCTGTCTCACCTCAATCTGCCAACCGTCCCTCATCCCCATAAATCACACTCACCACCGCCTGTCGAGATATCACATCCCCCTGCACGAAGTCGCAAAGGACAGCTTCGATATCACAGGGTCGAGATGTCGTCCCGACCACGACGCTCAGCTGCCCAGCGGGCTTCGGCGGCCATAACTGACATGGCGACCGACAGGGAACCCAGCGGCATCTACAGCCGCACCAGACGCTCCCTCGACACCAGGGACGCGTCCTCGAGGGACCGTGACCGGTCCATGGATCGCCCGTCGTCTTCCGCCTCGGCGGACTCTCATCACGTGCCCGCCACGGGCAAGGGGTCGTCAAGGCTACGGCAGTCCACCAACGGGTCGCCCACCACTACCCGCAATGAGATCTCGGTGAAGACCCGCGGCGCGCCCAGTGAGCCGGCGGGCAAAAGGTCCACGCGCGGGAATAGGAAGCGCTACGTAGAGTCTGAGAGCGACGAGGAGGAAGAGGAAGAGGAAGAGGAGCACGACGTTATCCGGGTTAGCAGCACCCAGGATGCCGACGCCGACGCTGACGGCGACGAGGACGAGGAGATGGAGGACCTGGGCGACGAGGATGCCGATGCCGACCCGGACGACATGGACATCGACGCCGAGGGCGAGGATGACGACGAGGACGCCGAGGGCGAGCCCGACGACGACATGGGCGATTCCATCGTAGTCACCAAGCCGCCCAGCAGGGACACGAGGTCAAAGGCACCCACCTCGCGCAAACCGGCCGCTCCGCCGTCCAGGAAGCCGCCGGCCCGCAAGGCTGCCGCCGCTGCCGCCGTCGTGGTCGCTAACGACGACGACGACGAGGAGCTGAGCGAGCTGGACAGCGACGTCGGCGACCCCAACGGCGAGACGGTGCTCACGATGGGCGACGGGCTCGGTGATGAGGACGCCGAGGGTGATCCGGACGACGACGTCGACGCCGAGGGCGACGAGATCGAGGTCGCGACCAAGCCTGCGGACGACGATGAGGAGGAGGACGACGACGACGAGGACCTGGGCAGCGACGCGGGCAGCCGAGAGGAGACGCCGGATTTCACTAAGATGACCAAGCGTCAGCGCGCCCGGTTCGAGGACGAGCCGCAGGAGTACATGAAGCTCTCCGATGGTGAGTGCGGCGGGCTGCAGGCCGGCCCCGCCCCTATCCGGGTTTTTAACAACATGCATCAAATTGCTAACCCGCGTCAAATACGTGCCATTTTACAGAGGTGCAAGTCAAGAAGGTCTTTACGGCCGAGGAGCTCAGCATGAGGCGCGCCGAGATGGCGCGTCGGCGGCGGAACCTCAGCGACAAGCGGAACGAGGAAGTCAAGGCAAGTAGCAGCACGCGGGATTCCCCGCCCGATCCGGCAGTATCCCAGATGAGATGTTTTCATCCTAACAACATCTCAAATTCAAAAACAAACAGATGGAGACAATCAACAAACTGCTCAAGAAGCAGCCCAGCAAGGCCAGCCGCCGGGCCGCCGCGGCCGCGGAGAACGAGGGCGAGGACGGCGAGGGCGGCCCGCGGGCCAACCCCCTGTTCGTCCGCTGGGTCAGCAACAAGGACGGCTGCCACATCTCGGTGCCCGTCGAGATTGTCGAGAGCCCGGTCGGGGGCCTCTTTGCGGCCGGGACGGGACGAAAGATGGTCCAGGAGGTCTGAGTGTGCGGGAAGCAACTGACTAAACTAATCTGACGGTGTGAAATGGGAGGGGAAGGTGGTGTGTCTACACTATATGTGCTAAGGAGCTTTCAGGGGCGAGAGGGATCTGGAGGTGCCATGGACGAACTAGACCGCAGAGCGCTCGTTTCAGGTGGGGCTTTTGGGCAGAGTCTACACTGCCATCTGTGTAAGATGCTAGAGAAAGACCGAGACCTCCGCGGTGGCTTCTTTCCACTTTACTTCATATTTTCCTTTTCTCTTTACTTATTCCTTTCATTCATGGTTCTAGCACTGGGCGGGCTTTATAGATTTCGCTTCGTGTGGACGCTTGGGGGAATCAAAGTTAGGCATCCGTTTCTTTCACGCCTTTGATAACCTCAAGATTCATCCACCACGATTCAGGGTCCCACCACCAAGCTCAGGATGCACATTCACATTTGCATCGGCATATGTGATCTAGACTGACTGCCTTGGGGGCGGCAGGGACCGTGGGGCCTCGGCACTCTGTTGCATACGGGGTAGGACTGGCCGGTCACGGCTGAGGGCTTCTCGTGACATGGATCCGACTGCATGCACGAAAAGCCAGTTTTTTCCTTTTTTTTCAATCGAGGTTCGCTTGGGCTAGGTGGCTGCTGGGGCTGACAGACGACGGCCAATCGCGCGTGCAGGCTGTTTTCTCGGCGGCTCCATTTTCGCTTTATTTAGTGGTCGTGCCGACACCATCAGCTGCGTCTGCTCCTAACGGGTTTGGTGCTGGTTGCAACTTGCTGCCCTCCCGCCTTTTGACGTGCGCAGATCCACCTGCATCTAGCCACTGGCGTGACGAACGGCGCAGCCAAGTGATGGACGGCTCGGGCCCAGGATGGCCGTGGTTGGGGAGCGGATGCGGGGGCTGACATGGTGTTCTCTGTCTTTTTCCGCGCTCTTTCACCATCGTCAGGTTGTCACGACTGCTACATTCATCGTGCCAGCAGCCAGACTAGCCAAGCCCGACCTGCATGGTGGACAATCTGCATATTTCCTTTGTCACTGCGCTTTAGTCGAGGCCTAGACGCCGCATTGTTCGCACGAACACGTCTACTGTCTTTTTTTGCAGACGAGACGGGGGAAACCGTTTGTTCTGGCCGTGCAATAACTTTGTAACGACCGGGCCGAAGAAGACGGGATGCACGGTTGGCTTACACCCATCGAGGAGGCAGAGAGATGACGTACAAAGGCCCCCCTGGTCGCAGCTACAGTAGACACTTGCGGTGTGCACTCAGCCTGTCCAAGTGACAGACGTGCAGGCCTACAGTCACCAAAGGCAGCAGCCAAACCTCGGATCGATCGTCCATCGCATGCGTTGCATCCCAAAATCAGGCCATCGTCTATCAGTCACCGCTTGGCCTTCATCATCAGCATCACCACCACCGGAAAAAGCGTTCGCCACATCTCTGGGCCCCCAAGACTTCGGAAGTGCTGGAGGTGCCTCGGAAGCCAAGGTTAAGGTACAGATAGAGTTGCTGCCATGAAACCCGCACCCGACCCGGCTCCCCTGCTTCACAAAGGATTTTCCTCCAGGCGTGCGTGCCCGCTCAGCCGACCAGGCCAGGCCCAGTCCGCCCACGCACGCTGCCGAGAGGGGTTGGAGACGTTCGCCCCACATCCTCCCCGCGGTCTTGTCCATTTCCAATCATTGGAGGCTCGACCCAGCGCCTGCCTGGCTGCTGCTGCTGCAACCCGCACGACGTGCTGCAACGGTTCCCCGCACCTACGCATTCAGAAAAATCCTAGAACACCTAAAAGCCCGGGCAAACGAAGAAAAAGGGTGTGTGTGCAATCCCGGGCCAGCTTGATTGACTTCCTGTCCGCAGCTGAGTCAATGCCCGTGGGCGCTTTGCTTCAAAAAGCAGCCTGAACCGCGCCTTTGATTTTTCTGTCTCGCCTGACACCTCGCGTGCTCTGATCCGGTCGGGCTCGTGAGTCGTACGAGGAGAGAACAATAAGAAAACAGGAAAAAAAAAAAAAAAAAAAAAGGAGATTAAAGCTGGAGAGAGACGACGTCGCAAAAGGACGAAAAAGAAAACATGATCTTCTCGGACCTGTACAAGAAATCAAAATCGAAACACCAGCCGCCCCTGGTCGTGCCCCCGGCCAAGCCCTCGCAATACGATGCCGACCTCGTCAGCAGGGACAAGACCAAGCAGAAGGAGGCCGTGAAGAGGTATCTGGCCGAGAAGGTCCGCAGCGACTGGGACTTCCAATGGCCGCCAGCTGTCGTCGCCCCGGCTGCCGCCGCCGCCGAGCCAGCGGCCCCAGCGGTCGGCTCGCTGCTGCCGGTTGATGGGCGGGTGCTCCTGGCCTCAGACGTCATCGGCCCCGACAGGATACCAGCCAGCGACCAGCCCTCGAGCGCAGAAACCACCGTCCCCGCGGCGGCCACCCCCACCACCGCCAACGAGGCGCCGCTGCTGGACGCCGCCGCCGGGTCCGCGGACCCCAGGGCCGACGAGCCCATCGACTCGGGCGCCGAGGCCGACTCGGACAGCGAGTCGGTCTACAGCGTCGTCTCGGAAGACCCGCTCCGCTACCGCCCGCGCGCCGAGTGGACCTCGGACCTGTCCGACGACGACGGGGGCCAGGGGCCGACCGTGTCCCCCTCGCCCTTCCGCTTCGACACCCCGGACTCGGTCGGCGCCGTCGTCCAGGCCTCGGCCCAGGCCCGCCGCACCAAGCGCCGCAGGGCGGCCCGCGACGAGGCCGCCTGGAACGAAGGGCTGGCCTGCTTCACGGCCCGCCGCGACGCCTGGACCGGCGCCCGCACCGTCCGCCTCAAGCCCAGGCCGCCCGTCTCGCCCCGCTCGCCCACCTCGCCCCGCTCGCCCACCTCGCCCCGCCGCAGCCTCTGGCGCTTCCGCTCCAGGGACGGCAGCCACGGCCACAACGAGGCCGTCGTGCTGTCCTCGCCGACCGCTACCACAGCCACGTCCCCGGGCACGGCGATGGCGTCGACGTTGCCGCTTTCGCCCACCTCGCCTGCCTCTTCGACCCTCCCACATGGTAGCCTTCACCTCCACCACGCCACCGGCGGGATCGAGACTATCACCCCACCCACCTCAGACGGCGACTCCCACACATCCGTCAAGTCCCCCGCCACCGCCTTTAGCGCACCAGGAGCCGCGCCCTCTCCCACAACAGCAGCAGGGTCCGCAACCGCCGCCGGCGTCGCCCCCGTATCCCCCCTCGCGCCCGCCTACCCCGTCGAGACAGTCGTCCCGATCCCCGCCCCGCTCCTCCCGCCCGCCAACGCCATGCGCGCCTCCATCACGCCCGCCATCTACCTCTCCATCTACGACAAGGTCGTCTCGCACTCGCTGCAGCCGTCGTGCCCCATCAACCTGGCCGACATGATGCGCAGCTGCGTCGCCGGCTGGAAGCGCGACGGCGAGTGGCCGCCCCGCTCGACGATTGCGACGTCCGCGCCCATCATGGACTTTGCGTCCACGGCCGCGGTCGCCGCGGGGGGCGGCCCCTTTGTCTCGTCGGCGTCGGCGTCGGCCGCCGCTGCGGTGAGGAGCAGGCGCCGCCGCGAGCGCGAGGAGGAGGAGGCGCGCCGCAGGAGGGAGCGCAGGGACAGCGCCGCCACGGCGGGGGTCGGCTCGCCCGTCGCGACGAGGCGCATGAGCTTTGCGGGGCTCATTGGCCGGGTCAGCAGCAACAGCGGGGGCGGGGAAGAAGGTAATGGCGGTGGTGAGGATGGCGGGACGCCGTCGTCGCCCAAGGGCATCCGCAAGAGCATACAGAGGGTCCTGGGGCTGGGCCAGCACGGCCACTCCCAGTCTGCGAGCTCGGTGGGGAGTCCACCACCGCAACAGTGATGGGCCTTGAGTCTCTCCTCGTTTTTTTTTAATTGTCGCCGTCACATATGACGCCTCGATTCAAGGTCGATAATGCTGCTATATACCCCCCCGGCGATGTTTGTTCTTCTTTTTAACAATTTGTGTGGTCTACTGGGAAAATCTAGGCTGGTAACCTAGGGTTTGTAAGGCTGTATTTGGTCTTTTGGTGTTGGCCATGTCACTAGTGCCCGTTACTTTTGACTACATTGGTCGTTTTCATTCTTTTGGGTATTCGAAATTCCATGATGCCCAACATATTCACTCGTTATCTTGAGACCATCCCCTCCAAGACCTATTTTCTGGGCAGAGATTCTGGAGTTGAGTGGAGCGGAGCTGAAGCGCAAGCGTCGGTGTTGACAGGAGGAACACTATCGGATTTTTGTTTTTGTTTTGTTGTTTTATTTGTTCCAACAGCCACCTAGCCACGACAGCAAACAATGACAATATTTATGAGCGCACACGCGAGCGGATGCATGTGCGAGACTGCGCATGTGCGCCCTGGGCATCTGCCAGTTCTTCCATCTACTTTGTATCGTCGGATACCACGTGCACGCGCCAACGTCGAAAGCCCACAGGCCCATCCATCGTGCCGTGTGAGGACGTCCGTAGATCCCATTGGATTGGATTTCGACCTGCTTGGGCCGTGCTACACCGGGATGTAACGCAAAGCCAAGGCATCGACGCACCCGGTGGAAAGAAAAGCGTCCCACAAGAGCTGGCAAATGGCGTACGGAAACGGGACGACGTGACCATTCATTTCTGGGGCGGGGAGGGTTGGTGATTTTTTTTTTTCCTTTTTCCTTTTCAATCTGTGATCAATTTGGAAAGGACCTAAAATCTAGGCTAACGTATACATTGCATTATTACCTGATTCCCAAGACATGTTTCCTTTGTTGTTCCTTTCGTCGATACTCTTTATCCTGTGTTTTACAATCTGTTTGTTCTGTTAGTACCCAACCCTGAATCCCAAATTTCCATGTTTGTTGCCTGTCCATCACGCATCCGACTGCCCCTCGACCTCGCTCTCGTCCTCCGGCACCGGCGTGCGACCCCGCTTGCGCTTACCGCAGCCGTTCACCATGGGCGGCGCCGCGGCCTCGTAGGAGCCCGGCGCGGGCCCGTACTCCTTGTCGATCCCCTCCAGCAGCTGGGCCAGCGGGATGTGGACGGGGTCGCCGGTGGCGGCGACGGAGCCGTGCAGGTAGGCCATCGACAGCCCGAGGACGGCCTGCGGGTCGGCGGCGACGAGGGCGCGCACGTTGAGCCCGCGCACCAGGCTGACGGGCCCCCAGCTGACCTCGTCCTCGGTGTAGTGGACGACGTCGAGCTTCACGCCGACGGGGGGCAGGCCGTCGAGGGGCACCTGGCTGCGCGGCCGGTACTCGACCACGACCGAGACGACGCAGCGGATGTGGCCGAAGCTCTTGTCAATGTACTCTGGTGGTGGCGACAAGTTATGGTATAAGCTTTCGGCCTGACTCGCTGCTGCGAAGGAAAGGAGAAGAGTTCAACGCGACGAACATACCCATGGCCCTTTGACGCGAAAGGGGATCATTTGAGAAGCTAATCTCAACCACTATACCCGGGAAGTAGTGGGCGTTATCGTTGCTATCCTCCACCAGGTAGCCGATGCCAGAGTCTGGACAAATCTCCTCGACAACAAACCCCCCATCCCCCGTGTCGGCCCCGACAAATTGGATAGGGGTCTCGGACTGGTCCCACAGGCTATCCGACTCGGACTCCCCCAGCACCTGCTCAAGCCGGGCGAACAGCAGCTTCGTCACGGCCAGGCTCAGGCGGCGGTGCAGGTGACCGGGCCTGCGGATGGTGAGCGTGGGCTCGGGCGCAAAGAAGTAGTCCAGAGGCACGTTGTCCTCGACAAACCGGCCCAGCTCCTCGAGCGGCAGGGCCAGGGGCGGGTCGAGCTGCTGGACGGCGTTCTCGAGGTCCCAGACCAGGACGCGGCGGCGCGACTCGGCCGCCTCGACCGCCTCGGGCGCTGCCGCCCCTGTCCCTGCCGCCCCTCCTGGGTCGATCCCTGCCGCGGCCGCCTCGGCCGCCGCGTGCCGGCGCCGCTGCTGCGCCATGCGGGCGGCCAGCCGGTCGTTATCGTCGGGCGGCCAGAGCAGCTCGTGCAGCGCGAACCACTGGTCGGTCGAGAGGGGGAAGTCGAAGCGCTCGACGTCGTCCGGGTCGACGACGGCCGCCGCCGCCGCCTCCCCGTTTGCTGCCGTTGCCGTCGTCGCCACGGCGGGGAGGTCTTGGCCTCGCTGTATGGCGATGATTGCGTCCAGGACGTTCAGGGCGCTCCTGACGGACGCGAAGGTGTCCTGGTTGTCTGAGGGTGGTGTGGGCATACCTGCGGACATGGTGTCTGTCGACGCTGTCGAATCCATGGCAGAGGAGTGACTTGAGGTGAAGTGAGACGACCAAAGGGCGAAAGAGGCGTGGGGACGGGGCTCATTAAGTACCTAAATGCTGTTGTGGTGGTATGGAGGAGGCGAGGGGGGGTTCTGCAAAAAGATGCATGTGGTTGTTGGTGATCGAGGTGCCGCTTACCTGGGTTAGGCAGACAATCTGTGGCGCACTCCAGACCGTCATCCATTCCGCGCTGTTGTCTGTCTCCCTCCCTTTGAACACTTCCCCTCCTTCAGCCTGCCCTCCCATTTCCTCCAGCCATTCCTCCTTTGGTGCTGAACGCGAGCCTGGGCCGGATTCCGTGCTATCCCTTGCGTCAAATAGCCCGCCTCTCCGTCACCGTTTCCAGCCACCAACAAAAAGAGCGACGAAAAAAAAAAAAAAAAAAAAAAAAAAAAAAGTAAAAACGGAAAAGAAAACCAGCTTTGTTTGCTCGGCAGACCGACTCTCTTTTTTCGGGACCGTCGCCCATTGGATTGCCACTGGTTGAGATAAAATCGGGCTCGCTCGGTGCTAGGGGCCCCCTACTAAGGCGCTGCTAGGGCCCTGGCAATCATCTTGGCAGCTCCAAACTCGGAGAGGTGTGCGGATCCAAGTTGAGGCGTGATATTTCAGACCCGGGACACGGCATCCGCGCGCCTTGTGCGTATAAAAATACCCAGAGTGAAGGCGTCGATCCAGATTTAGGCGGTCTGTGCGCGCTAGTTTTGAGCACGCACTGGCTGGGGCTGTCTGCGTCCCCATTGGTCAGAGCATAGGTGGAGCCTGGGCGCCTGGGCACTGGGGAGCTGAATGAGATGTGGTGGTGATCGTCTTGGAAGCCCTTCCCTTCCCTCAATCCCTCGCTCCCAAACCCCACGTTCAGAGTCGAACGCGTCGGGACTATTGGAAACCTGATGAAGGCTGCTCGTGATAAGAAGAACAAATGTCTTACCCAACTGCACTGTCCGCCATCTGACCCATGCGTCCGGGCAGGAGTGACAAACAGTTTGGTAACTATGGCCCACACGTGTGAGATACCCTGGTTTTAACTGGTCAGCCAAGCTGGCTCCAAGTGTGCTCCAAACCAAGACGCCTGGCCAGGCAGGTGCGCGAGTGTAGGCTCCATCACCAGCCGGCTGGTTGATCCAGTTTGTTGCTGGCCTTCTCCGTTCAAGAGGAGTCACACCAACCTTTCTCCTGCACCTATAAGCCTAGCACCATCAGCCTAGACAGCCTCTGTGCCTATAAAACCTTCGTCTTGATGTCTCCGCCTGACAGAAAAGGCGTCCGTCACCATTCCGGTCCCGGCCATCGTCGGGAATCCCTCCTCTGCCCACACTCCTCCCGGCTCGGAACGAACGAACCAACTACCTGCAGGAGACCCGGCCCGGGGAAGAGGAGGGAGTAGCACCCCGCTAAGGCGAGACTTTGACCGCCTGGACCGCCGCCGCCGCCACCGCGACGCCGCCCCGGCAGAAGACGAGTACGAGCTCGAGGAGCTTGCCCCAGCACAGCCGCCCGACAGCGACCACCCTCCCGAGTCGGAGAAGAGAGCCGCCAAGCGACGGTGGCTGCAGGAGCAGGACGACATGAAGTTCTCCCACAGCATCCAGTTTAATGCCGTGCCCGACTGGAGCAGTCATTACATAGCCTACAGTAATCTGAAGAAGCTGTATGATGTCCTCTGCTTCCTTATAAGCTAGACTGCCTGGGAGCGCTGCTAACACGGGCTCTTCGCCGCCAAACCCCAGAATCTACCAGCTTGAGAAGACGATCAACCACTCGCTTGCCACCGATGCCGAGTCGAGGCCTCTCATCCCCGGCGAGGAGGATGCCGAGAAGGTGTTTGCCCGGGCCCTAGACGTGGAGCTGGAAAAGATTGCCTCGTTCTACCAGGTCAAGGAGCAGGAGCTCGTCGACGAGGTCAATCTCCTGCTCAGAGATATAGGGGACTCGGAAAGCGAAGGCGACGACAGGCCCGGTAGCACCCCGCGGGCTCAGGCACCAGAACGATCCCTCTCTACCTTGGTGGATGCGCGCCGTAGTAGCATGATGAGCCAGCTGTCCACCGAGGGCGGCGACGAGGAAGACAGCGACGATGAGGAAGAGACGGCCGCTCTGACGCGCAAGCGGCGGTCGAGCGTCGGCACCTCGCGCCGGGGCGGCGGGCGGCCGACCGACCTGGCGTCGACCGACATGGGCCGCTCGGCGCGGCGACTCAGCACCACGTACGACGACTACGCCGAGCAGGCGGCGCTCTACTCGACCGACATCATGCTCAAGCGGCGCATCGTGGCGCTGTACGTGCAGCTCTGCGAGCTCAAGTCGTACGTGCAGCTCAACAAGACGGGGTTCCGCAAGGTGCTCAAGAAGTTCGACAAGATCTGCGACCGCCAGCTGCGCCAAAAGTACATGGAGTCTACCGTCGAGCCCGCCCACCCCTTCCGCCCGGAGTCGACCAAGCTGATCGAGGGCCACGTCGCCACCATGGAGCGCGCCTACGCCGATCTTGTTGCTCAGGGCGACCTCACCGTCGCCCGCCGCGACCTGCGCTCGCACCTCCGCGAGCACGTCGTCTGGGAGCGCAACACGGTCTGGCGTGACATGATCGGCATGGAGAGGCGCGCCGAGGCCGCCAGCCTGGGCCGCGCCCTTCTCGGCCGCGACGTGGCCATAGGTGCCACCCGCCTACAAGGCGACGAGGAGGCCACGATTCCCACCAAGGAGATTGCCACCCCGTTGGGCCGCTTCAGGTGCCCGGTGTGGCTGTTCAGCACCGCCATGCTGAATCTGGTTGTCATCATCGCCATTTTCATCGCGCTGCTCGTCGTTCCCATCATGGAGAGCCCGGAGCAGCAGAACTGCCTGGCGGTGCTGGTATTTGCCAGTTTGATGTGGGCAACTGAGGTATGTGGCAAGCATTGTACATGTGCAGCCAAGTTGCTCAGTTATGGCAGTGTCTAACGCATCTCGCAGGCCATCCCCCTCTTTGTCACGTCTCTGACGATTCCTTTCCTCTGCATCGTCTTGAGGGTCGTCCGGTTCGACGACCCGCCACACAAGCGGCTCAGTTCAAAGGACGCGACCTCGTACGTCTTCGCGTCCATGTGGACGCCCGTCATCATGCTCCTGCTCGGTGGCTTCACCCTCGCGGCGGCGCTGTCCAAGTGCAAAATCGACAAGAGCATCGCCACCTTTGTGCTCAGTAAGGCCGGCACCCAGCCGCGGACCGTGCTTCTGGCCAACATGCTCGTCGCCGCCTTTGCCAGCATGCTGATCTCCAACGTCGCTGCGCCGGTCCTGTGCTTCTCCATCATCGAGGTGCGACCCCTGAAGCAGCCGATTTCTTGTGTCACATAACCCAAAGCCATGCTAACACAAGCCCCTTTTTAGCCGATGCTTCGAAATCTCCCCAACGGGTCGCCAATGTCCAAGGCTCTCATCATGGGAATCGCCCTGTCGTCCAATATTGGCGGCATGCTCTCGCCTATCGCGTCGCCCCAGAACGTCGTGGCCATCGGCATCATGCAGCCCGAGCCGACCTGGGGTGACTGGTTCTTCATCGTCATCCCGGTCGGCCTGGTATCCATCGCCCTGATCTGGACGCTGCTCCTCGTGACCTTCCAGCCCGGCAAGGGCACCAACATTGTGCCCATCAGGCCCGTCAAGGACCCCTTCACGGGCACGCAGTGGTTCGTCTCGGCCGTGACCGTCGCCACCATCGGCCTGTGGTGCGCCAGCCACCAGCTCGAGGGCGTCTTTGGCGACATGGGCGTCATCGCCATCATCCCGCTCGTCCTCTTCTTCGGCATCGGCCCGCTGACCAAGGAGGACTTCAACAACTTCCCCTGGACCATCATCATCCTGGCCGCCGGCGGCCTGGCGCTGGGCAAGTCGGTCAAGTCGTCGGGCCTGCTGCACACGCTGGCCGACGACATCAGCGGCCGCGTCGAGGGCATGAGTCTCTACGGCGTGTTGGTTGTGTTCTCGTCGCTGATTCTGGTCATCGCCACCTTTATCAGCCACACGGTCGCCGCACTCATCTTCCTACCGCTTATTTACAATATTGGCCGCAGCATGGAGGAGCCGCACCCCAACCTGCTGGTCATGGGCGGCGTGCTGATGTGCAGCGCCGCCATGGGTCTGCCCACGAGCGGCTTCCCGAACATGAGTAAGTTACGTCCTTTGCGGTTGTTTCACGTTCTTGACAGTACAGTCTACTAACCCACTCTAACAGCTGCCATCATGAAGGAGGATGCTACGGGTCAGAGATATCTCCAGGTCAAGCACTTCATCAGCAGAGGTGTCCCGAGCAGCATACTGACTCTCGTGGTTGTGGTGACGCTTGGGTACGGGGCGATGAGGGTCATTGGCATGTAACTACTGCTCCTGCCTGATAGGCTTTACGGTGACGGCGGCGGCAGCAGCGACCTCGAGACGGCCAGCAACAGCAGCAATGGCAGGTACGTCGTCGTCGACGACTGCCGCTATAAAGTCGGCAGCGTCGCGGGCGACGACAGCACCTTTAGCCGCCTCCTCGGCAACTTATTTCTGCTTATTTTGGAGCCATTGCTCCCCCTCCCGCTTTTCCTCCAACACCTCCGGGTGCCCCGAGCTCCCGTTCAACTCCGGCTGCTCCATCCAAATGGAGTCTATGGGTCGCTTTTTTATTTTTTATTTTTATTTTCTTGTAACCCCCAGACTATTTGCCTTTGAAAAGGTTAAAACTATAAAACAACGGGTAAAAATTAACCTACGGGAACGAAGGGCCGGGCTATGCGGCGGCTCCTGCCGCTGCCGCTATCGCTGTTGCTATTATTGTTGTTGCTGTTGCTGTTGTTGCTATTGTTGTTACTGTTACTGCTGTTGCTGTTGCTGCTCCTGCTGCGGCGGCGCTCGGCGGCAGCGCGTTCCCACGAACGCTGGGCCCCACGGCCCTCGCTACCCCGCTGCCGGGGACGCCGATCTTGGTTGCTGTTGGCCACTGTATAAGGAGGCACGTATGTATGTGAATAGTGTATACGTGATGTAGCTGGTATTTACTTTGGGGTGGTGGCGTTGGTGCGGGTGCTGCTATTGCTGGTGCTGGTGTTATTATTGCCGGCGCTGGTGCTGGTGGTGCTGGTGCTGGTGTTGTGCTGCTGCGGCGTCGGCGGTATGGATTTGATGTCGCAAGACTCGACAATTTCCTGGATCCTGAAGTCGGTGAACTTGGCGTTGAACCCGAGCTTCTGGATGATTTGAACCTACTTTTTTTTTTTTTTTTTTAGTGAGCTTCGAATCGCTTTTAAAATTGGCACCAGATAGAGAAAAGAAAATGTTGAGTTGGACTACTATGCCATGTTTCTCACCGATTCTCTACTCTATCAGCCCCTATTTCTGTCCGGTCTCGTTTCGGGAGTCACGCCCGATAAGAAGCCCCGGCGTCTCTAGGTGGCGCATACCTTCCATCCTGGCAGGCAGTGATTGCTCTACCTACCACGGAGATGGGCCGATCCGTGGCTCGTCGTGGGCGTGTCATCCTCATACTCGCCGGGGTCTGGCCGTCGACCCTGATCGCGACCCTGGAGCCCGGAGCTGGCTTGAGATGACCAATTCGTCGTGTCGCGGGGCACAAATGTGACGATAAAAAGACATCTTGACCAGAACAGAGTCTCTGATGGTTTCAGGTACGTATGTACGTAGGTACGTACGTGGGTATGTGCGTAGGTGGGCACGTAGGTACCTATGCAGCCTAGTAGGTAGCGCGTTGAAGATCGTGATGGCTTCAAGTCGATGTCCTGTCAAGAACACTACTATGGAATCCGTCTACACACATCCTCCATAATCCCCCACAGCGTGCCCAACCCAGCACACAGTATACGGTGTCGAGCCTTCTGCGTCCTCCCTTACCGGATTTTTAATGGCTAATAGCATGCGGGCGGCCGAGCCAGTACATACTTTGGCAGCTTTCTATCAGACTGACACAATCCAGGCGAGACTGCTTTCGCACACAGCCCCCCTTTTCCCCACTTGCCCTGCTTTGGCGCGCAAGCCTTTTTGTCCCGTACCCCTTTTTCCATATCCCATTTTCCATACTCCTGAGTTACTACCATCTGCTAGACCTTTACCGGTGGCAGAGGGCCGGCGAACGGCGATAGGCATAAAAGCGAGAAGAATGGCGATAGATGGACTTTCCCTTCAAATCGTCTTTGCGCGCTGCTCGCTCGCTGCTTGCCGCTTTTCTCGCACGTTTGCGCCGTTATAGCCCCTTGTCCGTCTGTTATACCAAGACGTCGAAAATCCTAGCAAACTGCGTCGCCCACAAAGGCCTGCGGAGGGTTGATGCCTTTAGGGGCCACGGGGCATAGATTTGATCCCAGGAAAAGGCGACGGACTGATCGTGCTGCTTCTTGGGCGGCCGGCCTCGCACAGCTCCCTTGTTTCCCACTACCCCTTTTCGAGCCCATGATGACTTGGCACACAGCCCCAACCTTTGGCGGCGGGTGTGGCACACGGTTTTTTTTTTTTTTTTTTTTTTTAGTAATCTCTCTACCTTCGGGGAGCCGGTGATGTATTTACACCGCTTTGAAAGTCCCGAGTCGTGCCGTCGATCATTCATTTCATTTAGAGAGCTCTAGTATTTGCATGGAAAGTCGCCATATCTAGGAGCCTTTTTCTTTTGCCAGTATTTGCTTGGAGTCAGATACTACTACTACTTACTACCTTTGTGGCTTCTATTTCGCAGTGTGACATTGCCCCAGCCTTGCTTGCATTTTGAACAATAACACAAATCTCTTCCGTCTCGTGTGGTCTGGGAGATCTCCCTACAAGTATTGCGATCACCGTTTGTCCGACGCAAGTGCCGCGTACAGTATGACCCCTGAAGTTCTATTACAGTAGTTCGCCAAAGTAATGTTGAATAACAAAAAAAAATATGCAAGGAAAAAAGAACAGGATATCGGAAGGAAAAGGGAACATGATATCGCAAGGACAATGAAAAGGGGGTCGCATGCAGGGGCCCTAATCAGCAGACATACTGTGCGTGTTGGTTTTCGCACGGACAGACAACATTGGTCCGGGCACCCACCACCGCGGAGTGCACCGCCTGCCGACGTCACTAGATGCCGGTTCCGCGCCGCCCCGGCAGCTTCCAGTCCTCCTCCGCCTCCAAACAGCCCATGAACCAGCGCCCGTGATCTAAGTCCTCATTCCGAGGCCGAGCTGGCCGCCGCCATGCTATCCGCTTTTACTGCTCGTCCGATAATCGAGCTCAAGCAGCGCGACAAGTCCAAGATCGAGACCGTCCTCGCATATGGTCAGTGCCTACCTTGCCTCCCCTTGAAGAAATCGCATGCTGCGCTGGAGGCTGACTGGCGCCGCTGTTTGACGCGACAGGCGACCGCGTTCTCGTCGGGCTTAACACGGGCGTCCTCCGCATATACCGTCTCAACGACGCGGCCACCAACGGCCATCCCGAACTCAAGCCCAAAGATGCCAAGCCCGCCGAGGATGGCGGTGACGCCCCGGCAGCGCCGCCGCCGCCGGCACCCCGAGCCACCGACCTGCTCCGCGAGGTGGAGAAATTCTCGACACGCGCCGTCGAGCAGCTGGCCATCATCAAGGAGGCCAACACGTTGGTCTCGCTGTCCAACTACGCCGTGTCGCTACACGACCTGTCCACCTTCGAGCCCATCGAGGCCCCGCTGGCGAACACCCGCAACGCAACGTGCTTCGCCGTCACATCCAACGTCGTCGAGGACTCGACCGGCGTTCCCGAGATTGTCAGCCGCCTCGCCGTTGCCGTCAAGCGTCGCCTCTACCTATGGAGCTGGCACGAGTACGAACTGAGCCCCGACGTGACCGAGGTTGTCCTGCCCGAGTCCATCCGCTCCCTGACCTGGGCGAGCGCAACCAAAATCGTGTGCGGCATGAACTCCGAGTACATGCTTGTCGACGTCCTCACCAAGGAGACCTCGAGCATCACCGGCGGTCACATCGGTAGCGGCGGCGGTGCGGGCGCCGGAGCCCAGGGCGGCGTCAGTAGGTTTGGCGCCTACAGCACTGCCGGGATGGGCTACATGGGCCTGGGCGGTTACATGCCCAAGCCGCTGGCCACCAAACTCGGCGACGGTGAGCTGCTGCTCGCAAAGGACATAAACACCATGTTCATCAACGACGAAGGCAAGCTGCTCGAGAAGCGCCAGGTGCCCTGGCAGTTCGCCCCCGAGAGCGTCGGATACAGTTACCCCTACCTCCTCGCGCTGCAGCCCCCGGCCAAGGGTGGCCTCGAGGTCCGCAACCCGGATACACTCAGCCTCCTGCAGACCATCTCCCTGCCGGGCGCCACCCAGCTGCACTCCCCCCCGCCGGCCCCGAGCTTGCCCAAGGGCTTCCATATCTCGAGCGAACGCTGCGTCTGGAAGATGAACACGACCGACTACGACGAGCAGGTCAACGAGCTCATGGCGGCGGCTCGGTATGACGAGGCCATTAGCATCCTCAACATGCTCGAGGATGCGCTCCTCAAGAACAAGGCCGAGGTGCTGCGCGAGGTCAAGATGCAGAAGGCCGAGTTGCTGTTCAGGCAGGGCAAATTCCGGGACTCGATGGACCTTTTTAATGAAGATTCGGTCCACGCACCCCCGGACAGGGTCCTGCGGCTCTTCCCGCCCGTCATAGCTGGCGAGCTGTCGATGTGCGCTGTCAAAAGCAATGACGATGATGCAGCGGACCACGACGACGCAAATGGGAAGACAGATGGGGCCAAGGGCAGTCAGGGGTCAGACTCGCCACCGGCTAGTGCTGCCGCCACTACTACCGAGACGACAGAGACCCTCACGAGGGCTAGTGGCTTCGCCAGGATGTTCTTGGGAGGTGGCAGAAAAGCGGTGGACTCAGACGCAGCCTCCATCGCCTCGACCAAGAAGAGCAACGGCGAAGCAGACGACGATGCGAAGAGCATCAAGGCCAAGCCGGTAGACGACGGAGTTCTGGATGGCAAGGAGCTCAGGGATGCGGTGCTCGAGCTCAACGGCTATCTTGCCGGAGCGCGCGCACGTCTCCAGAGAGTCATCGACCCCGTGACAGGGAAGCTCAAGCCTTCACGGGATGCTTCAACCGAAGAGGCGTTCAAGAGCCTCTTGGGCTCGCACCAGGACGAGTCCGAGGAGCAGCTGGAAAAGGACTTGCAGGAGACGTTCAAGCTCGTCGACACGTCCCTCTTCCGCGCCTACATGCTCGCCAACCCCAACCTGGCCCGCTCGCTCTTCCGCATCCCCAACTTCTGCGACCCAGACGTCGTCAACGCCAAATTGCTGGAACACAACAGCTACACGTGGCTCATCGACTTCTTCCACGGCAAGAAGCTGCACCGTCAGGCCCTCGAGCTCCTCAAGAGGTTCGGCGCCGGGGACCAGCCCGACGAGGTCGCCGAGGCGCTCCACGGGCCCGAGCGTACGGTTAGGTACCTGCAGAGCCTCCCGCCCGAAATGATCGACCTCATCCTCGAGTTCTCCGAGTGGACCCTCAAGGCCGCGCCCGAGCTCGCCATGGAGGTCTTTGTGGCCGACACGGAGAACGCCGAGACGCTGCCGCGCCACAAGGTCGTCGAGTTCCTGGGCAGGATCGACGTCGAGCTCGAGGTCAAGTACCTCGACCACATCATCTCGGAGCTCAACGACATGACGCCCGACTTCCACAATCGGCTTGTGGATATCCTGATCAAGCACCTCCAGACGAAGCAGAAGGGAGAGGCGTGGAACCGCATGATGGACCGGCTGCTCAGGTTCTTGAAAGAGGGACAGTATGGCCTGCACAGGGCTTTTGACCTTATTGACAAGGATGGTGAGTGATACCCTGGCGGTCGAGACGTTTGCTCCGTGCGATAACACAGTTTGTTCATTGCCAAACTAACCCCTGTTCTCCTTTCCCGGCGCAGACCCGGCATTCTACGAAGCCCAGGCGATCGTCCTAAGCAATATGGGATCCCACCGCCAAGCCCTCGAGATCTACGTCTTTGACATGAAAGATTACGCGAAAGCCGAAGAGTATGTGAACCGAGCCCATACCACCGATATGTAACTTGATTCTAACAGCTTTCTATCTGTTCAGATACTGCAACCAAGTGCACAAGACGGAGGGCTCCTCAGGACTGAAGTCCGTGACGTCGCCGTCGTCTCACGGCGAGAAGGATCCCCTGAAGGACGAAGAGGAAGCAGAGCCCTCGATCCACCACACCCTGCTCTCCCTGTACCTCAACCCCCCAACCAGGCGGCGCGGCCAGTCACCGCCGTCGCCGAACCGGGAGTCGGCGCTCGACCTGCTATCCAAGCACGGCTCGCGGCTGCCGGCGTCGTCGACGCTCTCGCTCCTGCCGGACTCGCTGCCCGTGTCGCAGCTCGAGGCCTACTTCCGCGGGCAGATCCGGTCGTCCAATAGTGTGGTCAACGAGGGTCGCGTGGTGGCGGGCATGCGCAAGACGGAGCTCGTATCGGCGCAGGCGCGCCTGCTCCTCGGCGACGACGGGACGGGAGGAGGAGCCAGAGGCGTGCCCGAGCAGGGCGGGAGGAGCCGGCGGGTGGTGGTCAGCGAGGAGCGCGTGTGCGGCGTGTGCCACAAGCGGCTGGGCGGCAGCGTCATCGCCGTGCTGCCCGACAACACGGTCGTCCACTATGGTTGTCTCAACAAGGCGACGCGCGGGGTGGGATCGAGGGAGAGGGGACCGAGTTGGGGGAGGGTAGGTGGTTATTAGATGGCGGGACTTTCTTGGCCGGGGTTTCTTTTTGGGGTTTCCGTTGGTTTGCGGGCCTGGCTGGCCATCGATGCCTCGTTGTCGTCGTCCTTGTCGGCCCACTGTCGCCCTTCTCTTTCTTTTGGTTGGTGTATAATATGTAGTTCAGCTGTGTTTTATCTGTCGGCCGCTGAATCACAAGACCAGACCCGGCCCTTTTGCGAATTCCTCAGTCGTCCTCGTCCACGACCTCCTCTCCGTAGTTCTGCTCCTCCTTGGCCTCGTCCACGGGGGCGCCGGAGGTGGCGGCGTCGCGGGCCTTGTCCTCGTCCATGCGCCGCGTCAGCTCCTTGTTGACCTGCTCCTGGACGGCCGAGACGGAGGCGCGCAGGTCCTGCAGGAACTTGGTCTTGTCCTCGAGGCCGAGGGCGGCCGAGGGTATTGGCGTCGCGGTCGTGACGTCCCTGGCGGCCGTGAAGGGCTCGTTCGCGGGGCTCTTGTAGGTCGCGGAGACGACGGATGCGTACGGCGGTGCTGCTGCTTTGGAGTCTGCCATTGTTTATTGTGTGCGCCCGGGTGTGGTTTCAGAGTTCGCGCTGGGCTTTGGGATGACACTGCTGGGCGAGGGCGCGAGGAAACGGTTTTGTTTGGTTCGGTTTGCGGGTGATGAGACTTTCTGCTGGTGGGGGGAAAGTATGACGAAAAAATGTCAAATCCAAATAGGGCTTAGCGTTTGATGAGCTTATCCCGATCCAGGTTCGTCACCCTCCCCCTCCTTTTAGGTGCTAAACATGAATGGGGTCTCTATTTTGCGTGCGACCGCGGGGACCAGGTTGGGATCGACTTGCAGGGTCTTTATACCTTTCTTACCGTTTTCGCGCCCTGGTTGCTTGGGTGGACGGGCCGTTCAAGTTGTGGTGGATGTAACTCCTCGATGTCAAACAGGACGAGGGGCTTTTGCACTAACCGAATTGATAGAATACATAAAGAAGACTGGGCGGCGTTACGCGAGCGTCGGTTTTTGTTAGCTGGGCGACGAAATATAAAGATACAGTGCTGCATTTGGTTGGGTTTTGTCTCCTACTTCCCGTGTCCTCTTCCCTTTTCCCTGCTTCCTCTTGCCTACTACAAGGTCTTATATCCTAGCACCCATTTCTAAGCTCCTGTTTCCAAGTCCCTTCTTCCAAGTGGTTGAAAGCAACCGAATTCGTCAAGGCAATGCTGCAACTCTCATCCTTGGTTGCGAACACAATCTCCGGTGGAGGCCTTCTCGGTGCGCTTCCTAGTGCACATGGCCTGGATGCAAGTCCCAAAACGGGGTTGATCTTGACAAGTAAAACCGCTTGGTCGGTGAAAGTACTAGTGCCGGATTGCGGGAAGGATTGTCCAGGCACCATGTATCTATCTTGCCAGTTGAGTGTCCACCAAATATTGACATGACGCGCACCAATGTTGCGGAGGGGCTACTGTTGACGCTGGGGGTTTGGCAATTCTTGATTGGCTCTGTTCAGTGCGGGGTTTCGAGGAGCCGCCTTAGGTACCATGGTGACGGCGAGGGTCTTTGTTGAACCACACGCGGCTCTTGGTGACTGCGGCGCGGGTGACGGGCGAGCAGAAACGTGATTGAGCGGTTCCGTGGGGGCTGACGCCGGGCGAGGAGGACGGAGGTGCTAGCATCGCTTTAGCTTGTTTGTGGTGTTCTCCATCTTTGCCGCCTCTTGGCGCCCTGGACAACCTCTCCCATTCCATTTTGCGCGCCTCCGCCGCTTCTTCTTGTCCCTGCGATCCTGGGAGGTCAGCACCTGGCTTTACCTTTGCAAGACCAATCGCCATTGAAAAGGTGACAAAAAAAAAACCCCCCCGATGCCACCCGACGGCTAGCGAGGCTTCGTTTCGTGACGTCGAACGCTGCGACCGGGGCCAGGATGCAGCCGAGGACCCTCCTTGCACGCCCCAGTGGAAACGCATCAACCTGCGAAATGCAGCCAGCAAGGCCCCCGCCCGCCAGGGCCCAGCCCGGCAGCTTTTCCCCTTTGCAGCCGCGACCGCCGTCGTCGGCCTCATCGTCGTCAGATCTTTCGTCGTCGCGACCGAGAGCGCGGAGAGTCGAGTCCACGCCGAGCGAAGACTCGATAAGCCCCATAACATCCCTGTTCAGATCCAGCCGAGGCCCGCCGCCGTCTCTTCAGCAACAGCCACAGCAGCAGCAGCAGCGGCCCGCGACACCACAAAGCACTACCCCCATCTACGCGAGCTTCACCTCGCAAGGCCCCAATTCGAGCACCACGAGCCTGCACAACTTCTCGCGCCCCGGCGTCCTGTCGCCCACCGCCGCCGCCGCCGCCGCCGCCCGGTCCGTCGCCGCCGCCAGCCATGACCCGTCGAGAGGCTCGTCACCCCTGACCCTCCCGCCCGCCGTCGGCAACAGCAGCAGCGGCGCAAACACCCCCGCGACGAGCGCCGGAAGGCTGTCCTCCTACCACTTGGGTTCCCGGAAGCACGCGCACACCGCGCCGGGCATGTTCGAGGCCACTCTGCCCTCGACGTCTACCAACAACCTCCCGTATATCGCGAACAATATGGCCTCACCGCAACCGGCTCCGGCCCACCGGGAGCTCAGCGCGAGCCATATCGCCGCGCAGGCCGCCGTGATGCAGCATCAACAGCAACAGCAACAACCCCCGAATCAACAACAGTTTCAACTACCACAGCAACAACAATACGTGCAGCAGCAACACAACCGCCAGAGGTCACAGACGGTGCCGGCCCTCTTCGGCGAAGACCATGCATATCAGCTCCCGAACCCCAAGCGCGGCAGCGGAGGCCCCCTGAGCCCGCCGATGCTGAGCCTGACCGAGGCAAGCGCCCCGAGGGAGAACATCTTTGGCAGCAGCTACCACAGCGGCATGACGCAGACGCAGGCGCAGACGCACTCGCCCGCTGCGCAGGCCGCCGCAAGCGTTGTGTTCCCTCGCGTCGCACAGCACTCGTCTACCCCGGCCCAGGTTCCCCAACCTACCCCTCAACCTCCGCCGCCCGCTCCGCCGCTGCCGCCAAAGTCCAAGGTCAAGTTGTTCTCGAGGCCTGGCAAGATCTACACCAAATCCGAGACCAAGGAGAAGCCCCAGCCCAGCCCCGGGAAAATAGGGGCAGCCCTGTCGTCGTTGCAACGGGGCAATTTTAGCACAACTAGCCTCGATTCGACGGCCAATTCGTTCTACAGCCTCACGAACTCGTCTTCGGCCACAATCAGGGCCGCCGACGCGCAGCCCGAGGGTGGCGAGAAGGACAAGGAGAAGAAGCACCACTTCCTGTCACGACAGAAGAACAAGCTGAAGGACAAGTCGGAGGAGTACCACCTGCCACTATCCTCGGCCCGCAGCAATTCCCGGCCGACGGACCCGAGCGCCCCGAGCAGCCTCTACAACTTCAACGTTCCTGCCAGCCCCGGTCCGGGCTCGACGACGTTCAAGAGCATGAGCGGCTTGGACCTGAGACATGGCGGACGGGCGCTGCGGGAGAAGCGCAAGGAGGAACAAAACGCCGAGTCAAGCCTCTCTCTGCCAGCGGCGGATTGGGCCGGCCCGGGCAGCCTGGGGTCGGGCGCGGGGCAGTCAAGTCTGTATCTCCACGACTCGGTCGACTCGGGCAAGCTTGGCCTCAACAGCATCGGTATGGATGACGCCTGGCCGTACCTGAGGGCCAAGCTGCTCGTCATCTTCGAGGGCGAGGACCTGCGCCCGCCCATCGAGGACCTCAACCGCGTTGTCACGATGCACATACAGTACACCATCGCGAAGCGGCTGCCCAACGTCATCGTCGAGGACGTGCGCGACCTGCTGAGCACGGGCTTCAGCTCGCTGGACCAGGCCCTCAGGGTCACGGCCGAGGAGACGCTCGTGCCGGCCCTGGTGGAGCTCTGGATCTTTACCTTTACGACAGTCCTGCCCTACATGCAGGCCGTGTTCCTACCCCTGGACCTGGAGCTCGCGGGGGCCGGTTCGCTTATGAGCGCCGAGCAGGCCCGCGACTTTTGGGGGGGCGTGCTGGCAAGGCCGCAAGGAGAACCAGGGGCCTCGGAGAAGAGCCCCGTCACGGTCTCCCCTGCATCGACGGTCCTGGACATCCGGCGCATGGTGCTCACGTCCTTCCGCGACCGCGTCATCCTGCCGCGCTACGACACGCTCAAGGCCATGTTCTCGCGCCTCTCGCTCGAGTTCCTGCCGCAGTCGCTCGCCTCGATGGCGCTCGCATCGCCCATGCCGATCCCAAAGCCGGACTCGACCGGCGCCGTCGGCAGTGGCGGTTTCGGCAGCAGCAGCCAGACGGCGCAGTTCTCGACGTCGCCGTCGGCCGAGTCGACGGGCTCCTTCTCGCTCAACAGCATGTCCCAGTCGACCTCGTACCTCCCCCGCCCCGGCACCGCCATGTCGCTCGACCCGGCCATGGCCAGCTACAACAGCACGGGCTCGACGCTGCTCGGCGACGTCGGGTCCGCGGTGATCGGGGCGGGAGGAGGCGGCAGCCGCAGCCGCGGCATCAGCAACGCCTCGCACGGCAGCGACGGCGGCGCCAGCATCCAGGGCGGCCTGCTGCGGCCCTTCACGCCCAGCAGCCTGCAGATGCGGTCCGGGGGCCCCGGCATCTTCGGCGCCCCGGGCGCCAGCGGCCTGGCGGCCAGCCTGGGCAGCCTGCGCGAGCAGAACGCCGAGGACAGCAAGCAGGTGACCGAAATGGTGGGCCGCATGCTGCAGTGCATGAGCGTGCTCTCGGGCATCGGCGTCGCGGCCGACGCGAGCGACGAGGACGAGCGCATGTCGGAGCTCTGCCGCCTGCTCAAGCTCAACTGGCTCGGGCGCGGCCGCACGGGGCGGAACAGGCGGGGCATGGTCGGCGGCAGGGCGCGGCGCGGCGGCGGCGGCGACTTCCTGGGAGGGTTTGGTGGTGGTGGTGGTGGCGGCGGCGGCGGCAGCGTCGCCTTCAGCACCACGGCCACAGTCAGGGAGGAGGTCAGCGTGCCTTAGAAGGGCCGCGACCGGGACCGCGCCCAGCCGTGGGCGAGCTGTGTCCTGTCCTGAAGGGCAGTGTCATGTTTGATGTTACACCAATTGACTTTGTTTGTTTTCTCTTTTGTTTCTACATTTCCTACTCCTTTTTTTGCAAGCTCGCACGGGGACCCGGCTGGCGTATTCAGGCGCATATAATTCAGGCAGACCAAACGTCGGGTCTGGCCTTGATTTCCCTTGGCAGCAGCTGGTGGCGGCATTATATCAAAGGGGGGACTTGTCTAGTAGCATACCTAGCTAGGGTGAGGACACAGGTTTAGACATCAAACCCATTGCATTTACGTTATTTTATCCGAGACAGTTCCCAACCTGCAATATACACCGGAGAACCGAACAGTTCAAGCGATAGAAATTCGGAACGAAGAGAGGAGGACACAGGGACCTGGAAAAGGAAGATAAGAATTAGGAAGGAAAAGAGAACAGAGAAATTAGGAAAATAAGCACTGGAGTATAGGAACTAGGAAGGGAAGAGCAGCAATCAGGAAAAGAAACCGAGGTGGACACATGGCATGGAAAAAAAGCAGGCATCTAGTTATCCAAATGAAATGGCATAAGGACTAGGAACACATCTAAGGCTCGCATCCTACCGTGAACGAGGCCACCCCGTTATGCATCGAGGGCCTCAGAATACTGAGGCAAGAGTTTCTAGGCACATCTTCTCCTTGTTAGCTGTTTGCTCCCAGACCGAATGGTGTTCAAGGTAAAAGCGTAATAACAAAGGGTGATCAAATCAGACATCCAAGGAAGGTATTTGCTCTCATCTGCCCAAAAAAAGGCTCTAAGGACTCGAGAGGCCACTGCGAATAAAAAAGGCACTTATTTGGAAATTTCATCATTTTGATGCTTGTGTTGGGGAAGAGAAGGGAAGTGCGTGAAGATGGTGAAGAGGTGAGAGCCTACGGGTGGAGATGCATGTGGTCACCCAAGAGGCGGGTGACCACACGACACGGCGCGACGCGAGACTGCATCACGCGTCGCGCCTGCGAGTCGCTGGAGCAAATAACGGGAGAGGCATCTAGAAAAGTTATCTTGGGGATGTCAGTTGAGGTGGTCTTGAAGCGGTGGCTCAAGAGGCCGAAAACCTCGCGCGCAGCGTGCTTGCTCCAAGGACACCAAAGTCAGGCGAGAATACTGGCAAGTAACAGGCGCCTCCCCGTGGGAAGGCAGCCCGGGCTAGTCTTCCTCATGGTCGGTTCGGTTGGGAAATGAAGACGATTATGTGTGATCATCATGTTGGTGCTGGAGCTGGTCGCGCGCACGGGATGCGGGAGGCTGGAGGGATAGAGACGAGAGGGAGTGGATTCTGGGCGCGAGATGCTTACCTCTATCGATGGTGCCATCTCGACACTCGACGCCGTCGCGGCCTGCGCGAAGCAGGGAAGTCGAGTATGGATGGCGGTGTTGCGAATGTTTGTTTGGATGAAGAATGCATAGAAAATTTTTCTGTGACGGGGAGGCTAAATACTTTCACGCCGAGCGACAGAAAAATGCAGAGCCCCACCGTTGAAGAGGTCCATGCGCTCTCGAAAACTCGAGAGTTGAGCTGGCTGGCGAATCACGTGATCTGCACAATCGCACCCATCGAGTCGCACTTTGATGAATGAATGAACAAGGGCTTGGGAATTTGACAATAAACAAAGCAACATTTGAAAGGGACGATACCATAAAGCAAAAAAAAAAAAAAAAGCTCAAGGGGAGAATGGAAGCATAAGTATCGGGGAAGGAAAAGAGATAGTAGCATTTTAAAAGTAGGGGAAAAAAAAAAAAACTGGCGGGGAGATAGAATGGGTGGAAGAAAAGGACTAGCCATGTCAACGGCAAACTCTCTAAATCGTGACCTTGCGTGGCTTACAGACTACTGCCCGCCCCAGGTGCCGGTTTCCTGGTCGGACTTGCCCAAGACGCAGTCCCCAGATAAACGGTCAGTTTTGCTGGCCACGCCTAGTGCGACGACGCAGCGCGCGTGCCCGCTACGCCATGTCCACCCCCGATGAGAGTTGACCAGGCTGGTAGGTACCAGTTGGGTGTCCCGCTGTCGGTCGCACCTGATGTGATCTACGCCGGGGTCGGACCTGCAGGAAGTATAACAAGACCAAGCACATGGAGGACAGTCGCACAGCAGCCGAGTCGCCCCGTCCGTCAGTTGATGATCTTTCTAGTATTGGAGGTTCTATTGCCTGCTGCGGGTCTGACAGCCTGGGTTTACTCCTGCATTCAATACTTCTTCGTCCGCAGCGGCAATGTGGGCATCACAGTTCGGGACCAGGGCCGCCAAGAACGAGGGTGCAGCTATGCCGGAAGGATGAGGGATACTTTTAATGGAAACCGAAGCAAAAGACGGGAGATGCGCCACTGGGGAGAAGCAAGGCGCCCTCCCAAAGTGCGGGCCTAGACGCAACCGAGCTGGAAGGGATGGGTGGCATCGTTGTGGAGTGACAGCTGGCCAACGGATCTGGACAAAAGAGAGATAACCACAGCCAGCGGAGGGGCAGCCGCAGACTCCCGACGGTAAGGGATGTCGTCCTAAAGGAGAGCGTCTCTTTCTGTCTTCAGGTTGCTGCTGCCGCCAACCCCGCTTTCAAAGGGGGAGTCGCCGCGCTGCTGCCAGACATTAAAAGTCGTAGGAAAAATAGAAAGGAATAATCCTGCAGCGTCGCGGCCGCAGCAGCTGTTCATGTCTCCCCCCTTCAACCCGTCAACGCCGCCCCATCTTTAGGGGAGCAGCCAGACGCACTGGCCGGCCTCCAGATCCCTGAAGGAGAAACTGGGGCCCAAGCACGACCCCAAAAGGCTCCTTCGTGCCTGAACTTTGAAGGAAAAAAAAAAAAAAGCACGACCCAGCCGAGCCGGCACCCAGAACCCAAACCGACCCCACACGGGCCCCACACTATTTTCTCGGTGCGCTGTCCTGCTTCTCGCTCGCCCATCGTTTCCCAAGCGGCACTCAATTCCAAGTCCCTTTACTTTGCCCCGACCTCCAGCCCAGTATCACGTCTTTTCTCTCGCCCTCGCTCGTTCTGCCACACGCTGCCGCTTTCTCGGGCTAGTCCTTGGAGGAGACGCCGTCGCCCGTCGCCCGTCGCCGTCGCCGTCGCGTCGTTTCTTTTTTTCTTGTCTCCCCGAGTCGTTCTCTCTTGAAGAGATCCACCTCACCCCCGACATCCGCGTCCAGTCCAACGCACGCCCACGGCTGGTCCACTGCCACGACCAGCAGCCAACCGGCCTCGCCCAACCCAGCAGCATCTGCAGCCTTCCTCGCGATCCTCCTCCGCCCACGTCGAACCGCCTTTGAGCCCTTTCATCACCTGCCATCCATCAGACCTACGCCTCACTTGTTTTTCGCCGATCGCTGTCGCCGTAATTTTTTTTTTCTTTCTAGCCCCTTGATAATATAGCGAAGCAGATTCAATTCCGAACGACAACCCACGTCTTCGTGGGCGCGCATTCCGCCTCGATCGATCGGCGGCCCGGTCGCGAGATCCCCCGACTCTACATCAACGCCGCCAACACCCTCCTCCATTAATCACCTCGAGACCATACCATCTGCGCATGCGATAAAGCGGAGAGGAGTCTGTCGATATCCACGCCGTGGATCATCGACACGCCAGCAATGATGACCAGCATGGGCCCGTCGTTTCCGCCTCACCCCGGCGCAATGCAGCAGCACCCAGGCGTACCACCAGGCCACCCGGGCATGGCCCCAGGAATGGCGCACAATCCTAGCCAGCCCGGCGTCCAGCCCGGCGGCATGCCGCATCAGCTCGGCCACATGGGCGTGTCCGGCCCTGGTCCCCAAGTCAACCCTGCCGCCGCCCTGATGGGCGGTGTCGGCATCCCCCCTGGCGCGAACCCGAACGCGCACGCGATGCAACACCTGTCACAGCAGCAGCAGCAACAGCTGTTCCAGCAACAACAGCAGATGGGCCCTATGGCATGTATGTACTAAGCCCTTGATACGCTTTGGGCGTCCTGTCACCATCCATCCCCCTTCGTGACTCCATCTCGTTGTCTGATCCGTGCTGATGTACCAACGACAGACAACAACCCTCAAGCCGTCCTCCAACACCAAATGCGACAACAGCAGATCCACCAACAAATACAACAGCAGCAGGCGAGGCAGGTCCTGATGGCCCAGCAGGGAATGTACGGAAACATAAACCCAGGCATTCCGATCGGCATCCCGATGGGTCAGATGGGCCAGATGAACCCGCAGCAGATAGCACACATCCAACAGCAAATGCGGATGCGCCAGGTGCGGACTTGTTGCTCCCTGGATATAACACGTTTGCCATAGCCTAACCACCCAAACACATGTAGGCACAGCAGCAGCAACAACAGCAGCAGCACCCCAGCCAGCAGCAGGTGAGCTCCTTTCCATCCTGCGTCCCGGATCTCGCACTTTTCCCCTGCGTGTGTCTCATTGCCATTCTCGGAACAACACTGATCGATTCTTGTTGATGTCAAAAGTTAATGGCCGCGCAACAGCTCGCCATGCAGCAACAGGCCGCCCAGCAGGGCCAGAACCCGAACCAGGGCGGGCAGATGGGCTCGCAGCTCCAGATGCAACCTGTGCAACTTGCTGCACTACAGCAAGCTCAGCAGGCCCACGCCCAACAACAAGCCCAGCAGCAGGCGCAGCAGCAAGCTCAACAACAGCAGCAGCAACAGCAGCATCAACAGCAACAGGCGCACCAGGCACAACACCAGCAGCAGGCTCAGCACCAGCAGCAGGCTCAGCATCAGCAACAGCAGCAGGCTCAGCAACAGGCTCAGCAGCAACAACAGCAGCAGCAGGCTCAGCAGCAACAGGCCCAGTCGCAACCTCCGCCGCAGCCTCAGCAAGGTCCGCAGGGTCCTCAAGGCCCTCCAGGGCCGCAGCAGCCACAGCCTTCCGCTCAGTCCCAACCGCCGCAACAGGCACCGACGCCACAGGCGCAGCAAGGTCCACAACAACCCCCAACGCCGCAACCACAGCAAGGACCGCCAGGCCCTGGGCCAACCGGACCGCCAGGCCAGCCGCCGAATCAGCCAGCACCCCAGGCCGCACATGCGCCAGTTACGGGACCCGGGAATCAACCTCCGACGCCGGTCGCGGCGCAGCATGCGTTTGCGAACATATCGTTGCAGAAGAGGGAAACTATGAAGGGCCACTGTCTTTTGAAACTGATGCAGTTTGCCGAACACCTGAGCGGATATCCAGTAAGTCGGGCTTGCGGGACAGATTCCCCACCGTTTACTGCTCTCTGGTTTTGAGTTACTGACAGCATTGTGACAGGGAACAAAGCACAAGGACGATCTGTCGTACTGGACCGACTTCGTGCAGCGGTTTTTCTCGCCTAGGGGTGTCTGGAGGCAGACCCTGCACACGCTTGACGACCAAGAAGGGGACAAGCAGTACGAGATCGGGTTCCCGACTCTAGCTCGCTACTTCAGCACTCACTTCGAGAGCGGTGTCACGAACATTCAGTTGATCATGGAGAAGGGCACAACAGACAAACCCCTGACCGGGGACTGTCATTATATCGAGAACAGCAAGGCGAGCCTGCAATACTGGTTCGAGGGCGGGTCTCACGTGAGTACCCTAAAGTCTGTTTTTTTGCTGGACTCTATTTTTGTCTACAAGACATGAGCGAGCTAACAATATGCGATTCCGACAGTTGGTGGCAACGGGCACGGTGCGTGCTCAGTTCGATCAGGAGCAGAAGATCGAGCTCTTTGAGTTTATCTGCACCGACTTCGAGGAGTACATCTCGAGGAGGATGGTGATCCAGGCCGCAAAGCCGAATCACAACTGGATCAAGGAATGGAAAAAGCTCAACTCACAGGACCCCAAAGCCTCGCCCGAAATGAGCAAGAAGTCCAAGGCGCGAACTCTCAAGTCTCCCACAGCTCCTCCGCCCGATCTCGATATTCCCCAGTCCCTGATAAGGCGTGGAACTCACGTCACCGAGGCAGTCCATCAGTTCCTCGAGGTGAGTTGCAATCCGCATTGCTGAGTCAAGAATCCGGGGGAGGGTTGGCAGTAAACCAGGCGCTTACAAGACCGCCCATGTCTCAGATCTCGGAGATTATTGGACAGATGAACCCTCTGTTCAACTACTTCCATATGCACCCTAATCTCGGCCCCTACCAAGCGCTGGATCAGTATGTGCAGACCCAGGTCAACGGCGCGGGTGCACAGGGCGCACAGGCAATGAACGGACAGCAGATGCCGCAGCCGGGACCGCGAACCCCCAGCTTCGGCCAGTTCCCCATGGGGGCCAGCCCGCACGCAGCCCATCTGCAGCTGCCCCAATCGCCGCATATTGGCAGCCCGGTGCCGGGAGGCGCCATGGCCCCGCAGATGCAGATGCAGCAGAGCCAGCAGGGCACCACCTCGAGCGGGCCCTCGGCCAACACGTCACCCGCCGGGACTAAGAGGAGGCGACCGTCGGGAGTTAAGGCTGAAGACGACGGCGCCACGCCCGCATCGGTCCCGACCCCAGGCGGCGGTCCGCAGATGAACGGCGTGCCGACCAACAAGACGAAGCCGCCGACGCCGAGGATGCAGAAGAGGCTGAAGAGCAACCCTGCGTCCTGAAGCTAACCCCCTCCCTGCCTGAGCCTTCCAAGACCTGTGTTTTCCCTCCGCCCGCTTTCCGCCCATGTTCAATACCCCCGTCCATGGACATGGCATCCATCTGTACTGGTCACTTTGTTTATACCATTTTATTTATGCGACACGTCGGCGTCGTGTGGTTTTGGGATGGGATTCTTCTGTATGTTCATATGACATTTTCAAAAGCTGGCTTACATAGGATGCGATTATCACCGCTTTTTGTTCGTTTACTTATCCGTCTCCTTTTTTTGGTTGTATCGTTTTTTATCCTTGGCTTTTTGGTTTTATCTGTCCTACTCTATCCTTGTTACTTTTTTTGTGGTCGTTGGTCGGCAGCATTGGCTTGTTTAACCCTCTTTCTTCGTTAGTCCAAGCTGGGGATTCCGGTGTAATGGGTTGAAGAAAGCGTGCAATGTTGGGCACCCATAGCACTTATTATAACTTTTACCACCAAGCGCGCCGGTCAACTGATGCGGCACTATCGTTGTTTGTTACCCCTGGATCGAGATAATGCAGAAGTAGTGCGCAACTTGCTACTCCTAAGGTATCAATGAATAAAGCCGCCTCTAGCAGGCCCAACATGGAGGTAGTAAACTGAACGGACACGTAGGAACACGGCACAAGCGTTAGCGAGACAAAGTTTCAACGTGGAGGATTAAAAGGTCTACTACATACATGGCGCCCCGTTTAGTCCTCCCAAAGCGCCACAAAACCAGTGAGCCTAACCGTTACTCAGCGGTTTACCGGTTTTTTTTTTCGTCCCCCGTCCCATCATGCCCGCCATAAGAGTCGTCCCATTTCGTTTCAAAAGAGATGGAAAAGGGAAGAGGGTAAAAAAAAAAAAAAAAAAAAAAAAAAAAAACAGGATACAATACAATACGTGTTTAGTTGTTGAGGAGGTTTATACTGAAGGGAGAGAAAAAGAAGACGCCAGTCAGGGGGGAAACCTTTTTGCACGCCCAAGCGCAAAACGAGAAAAGAGGAAGCCAAACCCGGAACACCGTCGAAAGCCACGGATTAGTATGTTACCGCATAACCGACAGGTGCCGACCTTTCCCCCCTGAATGCTTTTTTTTTTCTTTCCTTGTTTGGGACGACGCAGCCTCCTCCCCGGGTTGATCGCCCGGCCCCTTCCATCGCCCAAACCGGCTGCAAGAGTCGTCGGCCTAGGGCGTTCTGAAAAGGTACGCGCCGCCGCCTCGGCTCGTCGTCGCCTGCTGGTGATGGTGCCATATCCCCGCTCAGCGTGCGCCCTAGCGCTTGGCGGTGGTGGTGTTGGCTGCGAGCTTGTCGAGGATGCCGCCGCCCGCCTTGCTGGCCTTTGCGGCGTCGCCGTCAAAGATTTCGAGCAGGGATTTCCAAACGGTGCCGGGCTCCTGGCTCGCATCGATGTGCTTCCAAATGCCCGTCTTGCGGTAGTAGTCGACGACTGGGGCCGTCTGGCTGTGGTACGTGGCGAGGCGTTTCTTAAGGGCCTCGGCGTTGTCGTCGGAGCGCTGGATCAGCGGCTCGCCCGTGGCGTCGTCCGTCATGTGCTTCTTGGGCGGGTTGAAGGTGGTGTGGTAGGAGCGGCCTGAGGCCGGGTGGACGAGACGGCCCGTGATGCGGGCGACGAGCAGGGCGTCGTCGATCTTGAGCTCGACGGCGTGCTGCAGCGTCTGGTTCCGCGCGCGCAGCATCTTGTCGAGACCCTCGGCCTGCGGCACCGTGCGGGGGAAGCCGTCGAGGATGAAGCTGGTCGGGACGGTCAGCGGGATTTGTGCCTTTTCGTTGTGTTGGGGCTCTGAAATACTCACCCTCCCTTGCACTCCCTGTTGTTCTCCAGCTCCTCCTTGATCATGCCGATGACGATGGCGTCGCTGACGAGACCGCCCTGGTCCATGATCTTCTTGGCTTCCCGGCCCAGGGGAGTCTTCTTGGCGACTTGAGACCTCAGCATGTCACCGGTGGCCTGGAGGTAGTGTCAGCGTCGCGCGCTAGCAGCATGGATGAAAAGGTACCTAGAGCAGACCCAATTGACGTACCAGATGACAGCAGTTGAACTTCTCCTTGATCTTAGGGGCCTGGGTGCCCTTGCCTTTGCGCCGGGGAAGAGGCTTGGTTAGCGCCGAGGTTTTGGTGCAGCTCGAGCCGGGGTCGAGCTCGGAGCAGCGCAATGACCATAGAGCTAAAACTTACCGGCGCCGGGAGGGCCGATGAGGATCATGCGCAGCTCCTGGGCGGTGGGGGAGCCGGTCGAGAGGCCTGCCGACTGCTCGAGCTTCTTGACGCGCGCGTCGAGGCCCTCGATGACGCTGCCGAGGCGCTTGATCTGGTCTTCGATAGCCCCCATGGTTGAAGATTTGCGCGCGCCAATTGAGACGGTGAAAGGAGAGGATGGGCGGAGGGAAAGGCGGGAGGAGCTCAGCGGAGAGGAGTGAGAGGCGACCAGGTGGTAGTGATTCAAATATTCGTTCGCGGGACAGGAAACGTTGAATATAGTGTTGGAAATGGGGGAGCGAGTTGAGGTTTTCCGATTGCCAGACAGCCTTGGCCCCTGTTCAATGCGGTGCACACCGTTGTTCTTAGGACCCACCCAAGCACGGTTCATGGTAGTCGGGCTCCACAACCAGGTCTGGCGAGCCAGGCCTCAACCGTAAGCCGGCCGCCTGTCAAGTGCCGGTTTTCGCTGCAACCCGGCCGATCTTGCTTTCTCCTCTGATCCGGAAAAGGCACCGAGGAAGGACAGCGGGCCGGTCAAGCACGTGCATGCCCATGTGCTGTGCTCGTGCTATCGATGCACACCGAGCCCATTGCACCAGGGTCCACAGGCTGTCAGTCAGGAACGTGATCCGGAGGACCAAAAACCGACCGGCATGGGTGTCCTGCTGGACCTGGTCGGCATTACGGAGTGGATTGACCTGGATACAGACCTGGATCGTGAAGAGAACTGGATTCGATATCAACCCTGCAGGTTCCTGAAGCCGTATCCATCCAGCTTGTCCAGCCTGAGCCCAGGGGTGAGAAGTGGTGAAAAAAAGCCGTGCCAAAAAGGTGCCTACCACCGAATATACTGTGCATGGAAGCAAAAATACTTATAATACTCTTACACCTCTTCATCAGTCCTTGATCTAGTCCTGGTTCATTTTTCCTATTTCTTTTTAATTAAAATACTTTTTCTTATTTCCATTGACCCCCTACCTGCCTACCTACCTAGGTATTGACCAGTTTTGTTCATTGCACTGTCACTGACGACTCGACATCGCCAAGTCACGTGCGCTGGCGACTCCCGGACGGCCCCACTAGGCAGTGACGACTGGCGTACCTGCCTGAAGAGGCGGGAGCTTGTTGAGGAAGCACTGCGCGGAGCAGCCATTCAATTTCCCCCCAACCGACGAACAAACGCCAACCTCGCGATCTAGAGCCGGCCGAAACTCAGCATATCATAGCTGGGCCTCCCACCTGTCAACCGACCAGGCACCACCGGACACACCTAGCCCCCGCCGTCCTCCTCTACAATGCCCACGACGACCGCCGAGACACTATCATTGGTGACGCGGAACGTCTCGGTAGCTCCGCTGGTTCTGCTGTCCGTCGTCGACCACTACAACCGCGAGGCCACCCACAAGACTAAGAACAAGCGGGTGGTCGGCGTGCTATTAGGCCAGAACGACGGCAAAGATGTCCGCGTATCAAACAGCTTCGCAGGTAGGCTGCCATGCGCCATGCCCGCCTGCGCTTGCGCTTGCATGGACACCCTCCCGCTGACCTCCCTCCGCCAACAGTCCCCTTCGAGGAGGACGAGAAGAACCCCTCCGTCTGGTTCCTGGACCACAACTACATCGAGTCCATGAACGGCATGTTCAAGAAGGTCAACGCCCGCGAGAAGCTAATAGGCTGGTACCACTCTGGTCCCAAGCTGCGCGCCTCGGACCTGGAGATTAATGAGCTCCTGAAGCGCTACACACCAAACCCCCTGCTGGTCATTATTGATGTTCAGCCCAAGGAGGCCGGTGTTCCAACCGACGCCTACTTTGCCGTTGACGAGATCAAGGATGTGCGTCGCCTCGTCTGCTGCCCCTCGCTTGGCATCCCGGCGGAACTAAACTAATCTGATGTCATCATGACAGGACGGCACGACGACCTCGAGAACCTTCGTCCATACCCCGTCGGTCATCGAAGCGGAGGAGGCAGAGGAGATCGGCGTGGAGCACCTGCTGCGCGACATCCGAGACGTGGCTGTTGGAACACTGTCGACCCGGGTTACGAACCAGATCCAGTCGCTGCAGGGCCTGCACCTGAGGCTGCGGGACATCCAGGCGTACCTGCAAAAGGTGCTGGACGGCCAGCTGCCCGTCAACCACGCCATCCTGGGCAACCTGCAGGATGTCTTCAACCTGCTACCTAACCTGTCGACGCCTTCGAACAAGTCAGGCGCCGCCAGCGCTAAGGTCGAGGCCGGCCTGCCCTACGCCATGAGCGTCAAGACCAATGACCAGCTCATGGCTATCTACCTTAGCAGTCTGATCCGCGCTATCACCGCTTTCCATGACCTGATCGAGAACAAGATCCAGAACCGCCAGCAGCAGGAGGAGAAGGACGGCGAGACCTCATCCGGTAAGGACGGAGATAAGAAGGACGGCACCGACAAGGCCTCGAACGGCGTCAATGGCGACAAGGAAGGCGGGGACAAGGATAAGGACCAGTCCAAGGAGAAGAAATAAGAGATGAGGGCGGAGGAGACAAGCAATGAGGCGCCGAACCGGTGGCACGGCTTGGTGGAAACGGGGGTGAGGTGATATTAATGCGCAGCAGTGGGAGGTCGAAAAAATGGCGCGTGCCACGATAGATCACCCTCAAAATATGACGAACCAAGCTACGGCCTACCATTAGATAGTGACCCTCGTAGTCGAGAGTCGCAAAGGATCTGAAGCCAGCAGCGATATCCCGTTTCTTGTTAGCCACTTGGACGAATAGATGTATGGCTGGACAACTTGTTTAACGGATCCTAGAGTACTCAGACACGAGCTATGTGATTCCATCATGGCAGCTCTGCGGCTCATATTCCCGCCATGATGCCGGCCAGCTCCTCCCTCGACATACGCCTCACCACCACACAGCGTCTTGCGACGGGCCACCTGTCGGCGAGCAGGCACGCGAGCAGGTGCTTACAGCACGGGACGCCCCGGGCCTCGACCAGGCCGTCCTCGCTGCTGCTCTCGCGACTCCGCTGCTGCCGCCCATCGATGCTGAGCCCCCCAAACTCCCAATAGCCATCGCCGTCCCCACCACCGCCATCGCCCTCCAGGCCGCCGCTCGCGCCCGCGTCCCGAGGGTCACGTCCGCCGCCGCCGCCGCCGGGGAAGGCCGAGAAGGCGAAGGCGGCGCACGAGCAGCTCCACGCGCCCAGGCGCACCGCGTAGGCCGGGTCCGTTTCTGGTGCGCCGCCGCCCCTGGCTGCTGATGATGATTTGCGCAGCCGGCGCCGGGCCGTGGCGGCGGAGCGGACGTGGTACACGGCGTTGTTGTTGTTGTTGGTGGTGGTGGTGGTGGTGGTGGTGTTGATGTCGTTGAGCATCTCGAGCCGGGATACCAGGCCGCGGTCGAGCAGGTCCAGCGCGGCGAGGAGGAGGGTTGGGAACAGGGCGTGCAGGGACGTCAGGAGGGGCCGGTAGGCGGACATGCGGGAGAGGAGGAGGTCGCCACCGCCCGTCGCTGCTGGTTGCCGGGGGCGCGGGCGGCGGGGCGGGGTGGGTTTGGTGCCGTCGCCTTGGGTCGCTTCTGGGTTATTGGTGTCGTCGTCCTCGGCGGAGGGGGAGGCGTGCTGGCCGTCGTCTGATTCGGACAGCGGGATGGATGAGATGGAGTTTATGAGCGATGTGAGCATTTGCCGCGGCGTGGGCAGCGGTGCTGGGGATGTGGTGGCCATGTCTGCCGCATGAATGCGTGTACCGAATCAGAATAAAAAAAAAATAAAAATAAAAAGCTCTTGTCGCTGTATTGATCGCTTGTGGCAATTCCGAGTCTTGTGAATGATGCAGCTTCTAAGTGAGAGATGGTGGTGAATTTTGTCGTGTATCGGCGAGCTAAGGTAGGTAGGTGTAAAGCTCGTGAAAATGTAGCTCACCATTATCACAGCTTTTGCAGTCAATGAAGTGCAGAATTCAACCAACTTTGTTCATTTATTACAAACACCGGGCTATATACCATCGCCCTCTTTGATACAATGCACTGTGTGGACAAGGCATTCCGGCCTCTTTTCGGCTGGCTTCTGTCTTCTCACACAGCAAATTGGACTCGTCAAAGCCTCCCCTCCACTCGCTCTGCTCAAACCCACTCCTTGGGATTCCTCAGAATCTCCGCCAGCCTCGCCTCGCGGCTCTTAGGCGCGGACTCGTGCATGTAGGCCCAGCTGGCGGTGCGGGGCAGACTCATGAGGATGCTCTCGACCCTGGCGCCGGGGCTGTTGAGGCCAAAGGCGGTGCCGCGGTCGTGGACCAGGTTGAACTCGACGTACTTGCCGCGGCGCAGCTGCTGCCACTCCTTCTCCTCGGCGGTGAAGGGCATGTCCTTGCGGCGGTTGACGATGGGCACGTACGAGGGCAAAAAGGCCCTCAGGCCGTCCTGGATGAAGGCGAACGTGTTCTCGCGGTCCGAGACGGTCTCGTCCAGGTCGTCAAAGAAGATGCCGCCGACGCCGCGCGACTCGCCGCGGTGCTTGTTGTAAAAGTACTCGTCGCACCACTTCTTGAAGCGCGGGTAGTACGTCTTGTCGTGCTTGTCGCACACGTCCTTGAGCGTGCGGTGGAAGTGCACCGCGTCCTCGTCGAACAGGTACGACGGCGTCAGGTCGGCGCCGCCGCCGAACCACCACGCGCCCGAGCTGCCGTCCGGGTACGCCGTCTCGAAGTAGCGGTAGTTGAGGTGCACCGTGGGCGCCATGGGGTTGCTGGGGTGGATGACGAGGCTCAGGCCGGCGGCGAAGAAGTCGAGCTTGTCCGGGATCACGTCGGAGCCGCCCGCGATGTTCTTGTGGTTGACGCGCATCTTCTCGATGGCGGGCTTGGGCAGCGAGCCGTAGACGACGCTCACGCCGACGCCGGCCTTCTCAAAGACCTTGCCGTCCTGCAGCACGCACGTGATGCCGCCCCCTCCCTCCTTGCGCTGCCACTCGTCGACGCGGAACTTTGTGCCGTCGACCTCCTCGAGCCCCTGCACGATCAGGCGCTGCTGCTCCTTGATGAACTCCTCCATGCGCAGCCGCATGGGCGACTGCTTGGTTACACCCGACTCCCGCACGGCCAGCGCGTCGCGCTCCGCCAGCGTGGCCGGGTCGAGCCGCAGCGGCTCGTCGACGGCCTGGGGGTGGTGGTTGCGGTCAGTCTCGGGCGCCAAGCAGCAACATATTGATACCAGGTTAAGGAATCAGTGAGAGGGAGAGAGAGGGGGCCTGCGGGCTTCCCAGGTCTGATCTCACCATTTTATAATAATAGGTTCCTGCACAAGCGGCGGCAACACCAACAGCGGCCCAGACAAACTGGTCCCGAGCAGCACCGGACGCCGATGACGCGAATCCGGCCGCTTTTGTGGAGATGGATCGCGGTGCCCCGGCGGCGGTGTCCCGGCACAAAAACGACGGAGGGAAAAAGGGGCAAGAAGACGAAGGACGGGGACCAGAAGAAGTGCTGTGCGGGTGTGGGCGTGGCTTCGACCGGCCAAGCAGTCTCGCCAGCCTCGAGGGGGACACCATACTCGGCACGGCCTTTTATGTATTTTTCTATAGTACGAAGTCGCCGGACACAAACCGGCCACCAACACCGAGGGGCAGGCGACGGAAGCGGAAAGATGGCGTGAGGTTGGGCGTGGTTTAGCAGATGCAGATTATGAGACCACTTCGCCTGCAGGGCCGCATCGCTCTGACAGGGGCCGA
Organism: Falciphora oryzae; assembly: GCA_000733355.1. NCBI lineage: Eukaryota > Fungi > Ascomycota > Sordariomycetes > Magnaporthales > Magnaporthaceae > Falciphora > Falciphora oryzae. Next base: position 110,557 of record JNVV01000028.1, read on the forward strand.
TTTATGGGGGTGGGGAGCCTGCTATTTTTTTTTTTTTTTTTTTTTTTTTTCCTGCCTCCTTTTGGCGTGTCAGGCCAGTCTCCGAATCCGTTTCCGAGGTTCTGGCCGCCGACGCAAAATGCCCATCGGCGCCTGGAAAACTCAGGCCAGCCCGACACTCGACTTTCACTACCCCAGACAACGTGATTTCAAGCTTTGCCCGTGCGGATGAGGCGACAGCTAAGGCGGGCGGGGGGTTTTTCTTCGGCAGACCATCAGTTCGTCCAGACCGCCAGCCTCAAGCCGCCTTGTCCTGGCCAGCCTTTGTCAGCTTCCCTGCTTTGTGGCATGTTTGCCTCGGGTTTTCCCACGAGCCAGTCAGTCGAGAGGCTTGAACTCTGGTTGCTGCATCTTAGTCTTGCAGTTTCGGGAAGATCCTTAGCGCATTGAGCTGCGGGCTGGCTTTTGCTTCCATAGCCAAATGAATAAAAGCCCGTCAGAGACCACACGCAGGTTCCTGATTACCGATTAGGCTGGGATAGAAGGCAGTGAAAACCGTTCGCTCAGCCATGTCTGCCTTTGTTTGTCAGGCTTCCATCTGTCGCTGGAATGGCCGTATGACTGACTGCCCGCCCAGTCAGCTGTGCCACGTGAAACGGCGGCTGTGATTCATGGACACTCAAGCTGATCCACCAAAAGCGGCCTAAAAGGACTTCTGACTAGGCTGGTTATTGGGACTGGCTGGGCTCACGTGGCTACCGCGGATTTGGCACAGGGGTGCTAGAAGGAACCAAGAGGGATGATAAGTAAACTGAAAGTAAGGCGGAAAGGGGCTCAAAGAAGGGACCGGAAAGAGGTGTTCGCCATGCGGATTGCAAACGGGATAGAGGGCAGGCGCCAGGCACCAGGATAATCAGAGGCCGTAGTGGTTGATAAATGGGGCTTTTATTACCCGAATGGAAGGTCAAATAGAGCAAAGGGTGTGCCGGTTAGCGCGCTGGCTCTGGGAGACAGGAGTGGAGTCTGTGGGGCACAGACTCTGGTGGGCGGTCATTTGGTCCCCCGCTTCCCAGCCTGGGGACTGTCCTTAAAGCATCCATCATCCTACGTCAAGCAAACTCACAGCCACCCAGCACCGACCGGAGCCTGGAACCTGACCACAAAACCCCCCCATCAAACCAACAACCCAACCCATCCATCCCCATCTTTGCTATCCTATCGCTTCCAGACGGCAACCAACCTAGCTCAGCTCGCTCAGCTCCCTTCATCACCGCCGTCGCCCGACCGACACCGCCAAAATGCGATCCAAGTTCAAGGACGAGCACCCCTTCGAGAAGCGCAAGGCCGAGGCGGAGCGCATCCGCCAGAAGTACGCTGACCGTATCCCGGTGAGTAACTGTGATGAGATCACGACTTTCTGTCCTTTCTGAAATGATCTCTGCTCCCCGCAACCATCCCCGACCGCCCCATCGCGTCCGCTTTCATCTCCGCCTCGTCGCTCGGCGGCGGCGGAGTCGGAAGCGGTCGACGTTTCCTCTACGGCGTCATCAGCTAACCCGTCGTTTCAACAACAGGTCATCTGCGAGAAGGTCGAGAAGAGCGACATCGCTACCATCGATAAGAAGAAGTACCTCGTCCCCGCAGACTTGACCGTCGGCCAGTTTGTCTACGTGATCAGGAAGCGGATCAAGCTCTCGCCCGAGAAGGCCATCTTCATCTTCGTCCAGGACACCCTCCCACCCACGGCGGCGCTCATGTCTAGCATCTACGAGCTACACAAGGATGAGGACGGGTGCGTCTTTTGATTCTTATTCCCCTCCAGCTGCTCCCGAACCCCGAACTGACATCTCACAAACTAAAACAGATTCCTGTACATCACCTACTCTGGCGAGAACACCTTCGGCGACATCTTCGAGGAGGCCGTTTGAGGGGGATCGCCGCAACTCTGCTGCTTTCTCTTGCTTTGCTTAGACGAAGCCTGGTCTTGGCCTGCCTCCTGGGAGGGGTTGTGCACCCTTTGTGTCGATCCCGTCGCTTTTGACTTCATTGCTTTCTTCCTTATTTTGGCGTTAAGAGTGCTTTCTCGGTCGACTCGGACTTCAGCTTGTGGAGAGTTACGGAGGGAAAGCTTTAGGCAACCACTTTTTTTGGACCGGAGGCGGCGCCCTCTTCTCGCCCTGAGGGTGTGTGGGTCTGTCGGTGAGCGGAGATGCGAAAGCTGGCCTGCCGCTTTACTTGACTACTACTACCTTCCTACCTCCTACCTACCCAGGGATTCCTTTCCGGGGCCGAGATTGCATCCGCCGGACGGGTTGGCGAGATCGGTGGCATGTCGTGACGGAGCAACAGCACGGCCCACCGTTAACTAACGTCCTGTCGACCCCTTCACCCCCTGCTTCGCTCCAGGGGCACGGCCGCGCGGTGGGTCGAGGCCGATCCGGAGTATCCGGGGCTGTTTTTGGCGCCTCTGCAAAAACATGGTATCCCACCACCACCAAGAACAGCCCTTTGTTTGGTTTTCCTTAGATTTGGTAGTTCTTTTCCCACACAACAGATTTGAGGTTTTGCCCAGCCACTCGGTCACGCACGCACTGCACGGAATGTGATGATGCCCGGCCGCCTAGGCCGTCAGCGTAAAATGCTCGTCATGTGGGGTACACAAGTCGCGTGACGTCGCATCCATCGCATACATGATGCCTCCTCCTGCCTTGTCAAAGTCTCGGTGGGCACTGCACCAACATGCACGCACAGCCGCGTTGCCCCGTCTGCCTTTCGGTCAGCAAAACATCCATGGCCGTGCGTGCAGATCCTGGCACAACATCACTGCAGCTATCACGTATTACGCATTTTGTCGGTGTGTGTAAGAAGGTGTCGGTCGGAACAACGAAAAAATTAACTTGATTGTTACCGAATATATAAGGGAAAAAAAAAAAACCTCCAACCTCGTCGATTTTATTCAGACGACCAACCTGTCCCTACTCCAAGCAAGCCCTAGCCACCTATGTAGTCCACCGTGAGAAAACCAAAAAGAAAGCAGATAGCAGCATAAACCCAAGACTGGTCGCGACAGAAAACAAAAGCACCAGGACCCCCGGCTGCCCGAGTATTGATAAAGTAAGGCTCGAGCCTCCCCGCCATGGTGATGAGAATGAGGATGATGCAAAACGAGAAAACCGATCCTCGACGACGAAGAGCTGGCTCTGAAAGATGATGATGGACAGCCAAGAGACGAAATCTCGCGAGATGCTGATCAGGCCCGGAAGCAAAAGGAAAAAGAGGTGCGTGACGGCACAGTCGTAGAATAAACCGCCCGTTGTGGAAACGAACAGGTGAAGGGAAAGAAATAACAAGCATATAGATATGGCCAGGAGCGACGATGGCGCGACGGTCCCAACACATACGGGGGGTATCCAGGAAAAGAACCACAAAAGAAAACCGACCAAGACAGGAAATGTGGACAAGATATAAAACGAAAGGGGGCTGGGTGCTGCTGCTTGCTGTTTCTCGGTGGCCCGGTGGCGGCGGGCTATACGAAGATAAAGAGTGGGACGAAGCGGTCGCCGTCCAAGTCATAACGAGTTGCGATCCCGACTTGGAGGTCGAGGAGCCGGGAAGCGAGGGATCTGAGGAGGAGCGTAACCACGTGGCCGAAGGAGGGCTGCAGCAGAGAGTTCAAGCAAACCTACAAGCCTTGAAGCTCCTACCTTCTTGGGGTTGCTGCAGCCGACAACAAAGTCAGCAAGGGGCCGTGTGGTGGTCTCTCGACTCAAGACGACTGGACACAAAACGCACCGTTGTTGACCATTTGTCTCGATTTGCCGATCCAGGTCTTCGGAGTGTCCTGACGACGTTGAAGAACGACGTGGTTGCTTTGCAAGCGGCTGGTAAGGTCGTACCATGCCGTTGATATCATTGCGTTCTCGCGTTGCAAGTTCTTTATAGTCTGATCGGTCGCGGCCTGGAGTCGGTGCGCGCGTAGGACCAAGGGGGTTGGTTGGTTCGCGGCCTGGAGTCGGTGCGCGCGTAGGACCAAGGGGGTTGGTTGGTTCGCGGCCTGGAGTCGGTGCGCGCGTAGGACCAAGGGGGTTGGTTGGTTCGCGGTCAGTGGCAAGTTACAGGACATGGCACAGGGGCGCGCATGAGATGACGAGGGACAAGAAAATGAGGGGAAATCACTTTCGGAGTCGTTCATGAAGCGTGCAGAAAACGGCAGTAATGTGGAACGCACCTTCAGTGCAGCATAAGCACCACCTTGCTCCATCGTCCGGAGCCGCCGTTGCAGGTCGTATCGTTCCTGGTCTGCCTTTTGTAGTTGCTGTAGCGTGCAGCATTCCGGTTAGCGACCTGCGCGTGGTATCGCCCTGGGCAACGACCACAAAGACGTCCAGGACGCTTTGACGGCGGGCTTGGGTTTGACAGCAGCCCTGGGGGTGCCTTGGGCCTTCTTGACTGGGGGCTCTGGGGTCCACACATACACCGGCGAAGGCCAAGGGGAAGGGGAAGGGGAAGGGGAAGGGGAAGGGATTGGCGTCCCCGGCTCGATCCCCACTAGGGGCGATGGCATGATGATTCCCGCGAGCGACGCCCGGTCAGGCTCGTCGAAGCCGTCGCGGCTGGAACGAGAGTCCAAGGACTGGGAAAGCCCGGGAACTTGTTCGGCCCCGCAGGCATGGCAGTAGTCACGTACCTCCTTCAAGCTCATCGACGCAACCTTGAGCTTCTCGTACTTCTTGGCTGCGTCGACGAGTTGCTGGTTCGCCGCGCCGTCGCCGGCGTTGGCCTCTTCTTGGGCGGCAGCATCGACCATGCGGCCGGCCTTCTCGCGGAGTTTTTCGTTCTCCTCGCGGAGCAGCTCCGACTTGAGAAGGTTGTTCATCACCTGGGTTCTCCTCTCCGTGACTTCGACCTCGAGGCGCTCGTAGTCCTTGCGTAGGCTCTCGAGGTCGCCCTGCAGCGACGTCGAGATGAGCTCGTGCGTCGTCTTGAGCTCCTGCAGGGCGTCGATGGAGTCGTTGGTTGCGACCTTGTCTGGAACCGCAGAGTCAGTACCACTGCTGCGCCGCGAGGCGATGTCAAAGAGCAGCTTACAGTCGGTCCGGAGCTGGAGGAGTTCGCGGTTGGCGTCCTGGAGCTGGGCGTCCATCTTGCGCGACCGACGCTTCTCCTCCTCGAGCTCCTGCTGTGCCTGCATCTTTGCCTGGTAGAGCTCCTTGTATGCCTCGGTGCTGTGGAAGTCGGACGATTTGAACGCGAACGCGTTGTTAGTCCCATCTTCAGCGCTGCGTGCGAGGAAGTTGACCAACCCTTCTGACGTCATGTTGTTCATCAAGCCCTCGAGGGTCTTCTGGGACGCGATGTGCTGTACGCGCAGCTCGTGAAGCATCTGTGTGAGCTCCACAACGTTGCGCTTCGAGTGCTCTAGATCCGACCGGAGCTGGTCGTTGGTGGCTGTGACGCCTCTGCCGTTGAGCAGCATGGCGTTCTCGGCCTTCAGCTTCGAGATCTCGAGCTTCATACTGACCATGGCCGGATCGTCGGCCTCCCGCTTCGTCTTCGGCGACGTCGGCTCAGGGCTGGGCGACCGCGACCGGCGGACGACGCCGTTGGAGGTGATCTGCTCACGCAGGTCCTCGATCATGCGCTCGTCGAGCGACCTCTGGGCCATCATGCGGTCGAGCTCTTGCGTCTTGGCGGCAAGGAGCTCGGCGAACTGGTTCTTTTGCGTCCTAAGCTCGTTCAGGTGAAGTTCTGTCTCCTCCTGCATGCGGCGGTAGGCGCCGATGGAGGTCGACTGTGCCTCCACCTGTGCCTTGAGTGTCTGGTAGCCTCCTTGGTCCTTGCGGGCCTCGTCTAGCTCGTACTGCAGGTTCTTCAGCTCGTTCTCGATGCCGTGTTGGCTCTCGAGCTTCTGCTTGTAGCGCTCTGCAGCGTTGGCCTTCTTGGAGAGCTCTTGGTTTGTTTGCTTCAGTTCGCTGAGCTGGTCCTGGAGCACCGTTATGTTCTCCGTCAGTTTCCTTAAGTGGGCGAGCTCGCCGTTGAGGCGCATCTTGGCTAGGTTTTCCTCCTCGATCTGCTGCTCTTGCCGTGAGATGATCTCTTCGCTCTCACGCAGCCTGTCCTCCAGCTTGGCGATGATGCCTTCGGTGTTGCCGCTGGTATGTTTCCGAGACTCCTCAACCTCGAGGCGGAGCTTGCCGTTGTCCTCCTTGAGGTCTTCGTTGGACAACTGCAGACGCTCTAGGCGCGTGAGCACGTCGGCATATCGGTTCTTCATCCCGTCAACCTCGGCACGAAGCCTAGCCGCCTCCTCCTCCAGCTCCAGCTCGCGATCTCGCGATTTGGAGGCCTGCTGCTCTTCGGCGTTCAGGCGTTCCAGCTGGTTCTGCTTGACGCGGAAGACGGTGGCCAGCTCGCCCTGGTACTTGGGCCCCAGCTTGGCCTGGATGGCGCCGATGTAGCGCTGGCGGTTCGGGCCGGCCATGGCCACGCAGACGAAGACGGCCAGGGCCTCGCAGAGGGCGTCGGTGTCTGGGGAGTGGGCGATCTCCTTCGGCTTGTAGGAGCGGGACAGCCAGTCGAGGTCCGAGTCGGGGTCTTGGCAGGTGTACTTGTCTAGGTTCCGGAAGACGATCTCGAGGTTGGCCTTCTTCTCGAGCCAGGTCGAGGCGTTCTGGTTGAGCTCGTCGGCCGTGAAGCTGCCGTCCATGTCCTCCAGGACCTTGGCCAGGACCAGGCCATCGCTGAGCTCATCGATGCTGGTCACCTTTGAGTCGAGGGGGAAGAGGTTCAGCCAGTTGACGAACGCGGCCTGCGCGCTCGCGGAGCTCACGGCCGACTTCATGATGGCGGCTGTGGTCGTTTCCGCATCGACTGGCGAGACGCGTTGTGTGGTGGCGGGGGAGTCGGGTGTCTCGCTTTAGAGTAGCGGTCAAAAGGCGGGATGTGATGTTCCCCCCTATGGTTGGGTGGGATAATGTAGGAATGGATCTTGGGGTCCAGGTGGGAATCGATCCAAAAATGGGGCCCGGCGAGGGGTATTTCAGGCACTCAAAGCGAGCGGGCGAGGCGATCGTGGAAAGAGAAAGAAAGATAAGGAGGGGAAATAAAAGACTTGTCTAAGCAAAGGCTCTATTGTCCTCGATTGTGCGAGTTCATTATCCTCATACTAACAAAATACACAGGATAAAGACTGGAAGCCTTTTGTCTGGTCTTGGTTGATTTTCGACTAACGGCAGGGACCGAAGATGCAGAAGCTCCGGCCCAATCAGCCATGTAGGGAGGGTCCAGCGCTGATTGTTTGCTGGCTCAGGCCAAGGGCGGAGTTTGACAATTGGAGGGACCCGCGATGCTGCATCCATGCAGGATGACCTGGCGCCTGAGCCAAAGTCGAGCGTCGCCGTTCACTCTCGCCAAACGGGGAGTATTTGCACCCGATTCTTCGGTGGGTAGGTACCTATTCAATACCGTTTTTTACATGCTCCTTTGCACGGGATTTACGCTTCTCCAGACGTTTTATCAAAGTGCTCGCATGGCCAAGTCTGGAGTTCTGAGCAGGTTCGGATGCCCTGGAATGGTGGTGTGCACTCCATCCGCATCCACGCCCAATGATCCAAGTCAATTTGCCCTCGGGTTCCTGCACGAGCCTTTTTGTGGCTCAACACAGAGCTGACACATAAACTAATAAATTACGGCTGTGCAAAGAACCAAAGGAAAAAGCAAGCAAGCACCCAGATCGCCCCGGCTTGCGGCCTCGTGCAGGAACGGATCCAGACTGACAATGTTTCACCCGTTTTGGCCTCCAAAGGATGGTTGAGTTCCACCGTAGTTCCGCTTTCCCAGCAGCCAACATCCATGATTCGGGGAGATTAGCAGGACTGAGCCATCGCTTGACAGCGCTACCACAGGTCGTGGCGTTCTGCGCACCGACTATCTAGACCGCGTTTGCTGTACAGCTGACATCGAGATCAATAGGCGCGATCCCAGAGAGCCTAGTGCGCGGGGGCGAGGCCAATAAGGATCACTAGAGAATAGCATTTGTGCTGCTAAGAGCGTATCACGAAGCTAGAAATTGCCGTCCTCCCGACCCTCGTAAGCCGCGTCTCAGGTAAAGCTGCTTCGTTTGCCCATGTCTTCAGGTAAGCGACTAGTGATAGGTTTGGTATCTAAGTGAAGGGAAGCGCGGATATCTCATAATCAAACAAGTACACAAAAGCCCCAAGATCCAAAAGGAGCGGAGTCTTCAGCCGGTGCAAAGATCCCGCTCGATCCGGGTTCCCGGGAGCTGTCAATCCAAACCACAAACGCCCCCATGCAGGTACAATAATGCAAGGCAAGGTCTCGACGTTGTCGTCGACCAAGGTCATCCGTCGTGATGCGTGTCCAGTCAGTCGCCTGCCTGCGGCCACTGGGAGCTGTCTCCATCGTCCATTTTCACATCATGTTCTATTTTCCTTTCCAAGGACGTCGTCGGCTCCGTCGCCTCTCGGCGCAACAGGTCTTGGCAAATGTGGCCGCGGGTGCGCATCGATCGTCCGAGGCCCTCCGTTTACGACGAGATGGACACGACGTGGTCCTCCTCCACCGTGGCGCGGTATTCGTCGTTCATGGCCTTGACCGAGTTGAGGACGGATTCTGCGACCGTCGCGGCGAAACCCCTGGATCGACGAATCCCAGTTAGCGATCTGCTCGACAAGCCGAGCGGTCCTCGGAGAATAAACGATGCGGACGCGCCGGAGATTGCGTACTTGATGAGTTCAAAGTCGTGGGTAATGATGCCACCGCCCTCGCGAATGGCCTGCTTCGCCTGGTCGATGACCGAGCTAGGGGTCTCGTTGGGGTACGAGATGATGACCTGCTTCTGGTTCTCGATGGGGGCCGTTGATGCGAGGACCGTCAGGGCGGGGACGAGGAGGGCGAAAAACTTCATGACTGCGGTGTTACGGGTGTCGTTTGTCTGTTGATCAAGCGCTTGGTTTGTTCAGCTGGCAAAGCTATCACGATGCTTGGGTTTGAGTGCAACCGAGGATTCAGGGTGTCGCTTGATGAGGGTCTTCGGGGCAATTAAAGAGGGTAAGAAGAGTGAACCAGAACTTGAGTGGCTGAGTGGCGTGTCTAGCAGCGGGGCCGGTGTGGGCCTCTTGTGTGGGCTTCCTACCAAAGCACAATGACGTTCGTTGACGCGGGCCGCGAAGGCTCGGCACTGACAGAGGCTGGGGTGACAAACGTGACGCGCATCGGGAACACAGATCGAGACCTCGAGATTTCTCGTATTTGAACTGCTGAGAGAAGTCATACAATCTGTTTTTCCGGTTTTCTTAAGCGAGGACAGGTGACGGCGTGCGGGCGCTGTGTAAAGTCGGAAGGTAGCAGCGAGCAGCCCCACCGACCAAGCCGTCCTGGGGCGATAAACCATAAGGCCGTAGATGGAAGCCGCCGAACGCTTCAGGCCATGGCCAAAAACTTCCCAGTTCTCACATGACCAGCACCACCATCAGATCCACCGCTTTCTATCATCTGCCGTAGTCAATATCCACCAGCCTAGGTAGACAAACGCAACATGCGCGCGTAGTCCAGTGTATCGCCATTACGTTTTGGTGCTCCCCGCGACACTCTCATGCTCCTGGTAGTGCTCGCCCTCGCCCCAGATGTCCTTGCTCTCCTGCTCGACCGCCCGCATCGCCACCGCGACTTCGTCCAGCCGTGCCACCACGTCCAGCACGCCCTGGTTCACACGGTGAAAGTACCGGTCGTTGGCCTCCCGCCGCTTGCGCGCCAGCAGAATGTCCACCTCGGTCTCCTCCTCCATCTTGGCGCCGAGCCGCTCCGCGCCCTTGCCACCGGCGCTGCCAGGCCGAGCTGCACTGCCCGTAGCCGTGCTGCCAGCAGCCCCTTCCGCTTTGCCCGCCTGAGCATCCCCGCCGGCGCCGCCCTCCTTGGTCGTTCCCGGGGCAGCGCCGCCAGCCGCCGCCACACCGTCCGTGGAGAGCGTGGTCTCGATGGCCTCGTCGGCCTCGCTGCGGGCCCAGGCCTGTGCGAGCGCTATCTGCGCCGCCCGCAAGCCGGCGAGCTTGTGGTCGTGGTCCGGGCCGAAGACGCGCGTGCCGCCGCTGGCCGACAGCTCGACCTCCTCCAGCGTCGCCTGCATCTCGGCCCACAGCGCGTCCGTCCTATCGGTCGCGCGCGTGGACTCTTGGCGGATCTTGAGCGGCAGCGAGATGCCGCCGAGCCCGGCCGAGCGGAAGGTCGTGGTGGCGCCGCCGCCGCCATTGTTGTGCTGGGGCCCGGTCGGGGACGCGGCGTGCTCGTGGTGGCGGAGGGAGGAGTTTCGCTGGAGCGGAGGGGGCCCCTGCGGCGGGCTCAGCCCAGCACCAGCACCCGTGAGCGACACATTGGAGCCGGCGGGCGAGGAATGCAGGAAGAGAGTAGGCGGCGTGTTTTGCGCTTTGCTTTTTCCCTTGAGAAGTTGCGACATGCCTGGCACCTACATCTCCGGTGGAGGGTTGACTGAGTGTGCCGAGGCGTGCCACTGAATTGAAGAGTGACGGGAGCACCCCAGACCGCCAAAACTAGCAGGCCCGTCCCACCCTAGCCACGTGCAGCCCGGCTTCCAGCAGCAGCAATTGAGCTTATCCGTCCCCTCAAGTTCCGTCAAATCCAGTGCCATCAAATCGGTAAGAAAGTGCTCGTGAGCACCGTGCAGTCTGCAAAGGGTTGACTGCGCACGCACGCGTTGTCTTGCGAGTTTTGTGACGTAAGTACCTCTTTGTCGTAGCAGCATGTGATGAAATTGTACCCGTATTATGGGCTAAAAAAGAGAATAAATAGGTGCCGAAGAACAGTTTGGATCTGCAGACGCATTTCAATGGCACATGGGGGGCAATCATTCCACCCGAGGGCCCACTGCCGAGTGGCTACATGCCACCAAATGCGGTTGCGCTTGCGCGGCCAATAGAGCCCTTTCGAGTGTCGTTGCCGCGATAAGCGCCGTCGACCTCAAAGCTTTGCGCTGGCACGAGAACCTGATATCGACAGCGTTTGCCTCATTTGCTGCCATTCCGCCAACCCCACCCACCACTTGTTCAGTCCTAATTTCACCTTGGTCGCGCTGCATTTCCCTCTAGACTTGTGTGCTTGTTCCTTGATTTACTGGAAAAGGAGCTTCCTTACACTACCAGCAGCCACATCTCCGCCCCTTGCACGTCGTGATTCCCCGCAGGTCTATCTGTGCGCCGCTCATAAAAAGGCATCTATGAACGCGGATTTCAGGAAACCGCGCCCCGCATCTTCCCAGCCGATAGGGGGTATCCAGGACTTTTTCGATCGGCTTTGTGCGTTGCTATACTTCATCTAGAGAGGGTTTAAAGTTTGTCAATATGCAACTCACGACTACAGTGGCTGCCTAGCCGCCTAGTGGCGATAAGTCCAGGGAAGTGAAGAAGCTACCAAACATGCTGGGGAGGAAGCCGTCAAGGCCGCAGTCTACTCACATACTCAGGGTGGCACCGGGCACCACGGACAGGCAGGTCCTTGAGGAATCTCTGCACCGATCGAGAGGAATGGAGATTACCAAAGCTGGCAAAGGGCATAACAAGCCCGTGAACGCGGCAGGACAGCCTCGTCCCGACGGGATTCAGGGCTAACTGTGGCGCTGCTGCCCGGCTCGGCATCGGCCAAGACGCAGTTGCGGTCATTCACAGGCCGACGTATACACTGCAACTTATTTGGGCGGGTGTCGACGACATGGCTGTGGATTTTGTCCGCGACAGGTCCGGTGTAGCTTTTTGCGTGCCTTTTTCATGACGGCCACCTCAGGAGCGAAGTGACCAGGGCTGAGGCACCAGCGAGTACCACAGAGGTGCGAGATGTGGGGGCTGGCTGGGTGGTTACCGGCGCTTGTGACGAAGGGAATGAGATGAACGAGGAAGGCCGTTCGTCGTCTTGGTACTGGGGGATGTGAGTTCGGCGTTCTCATCGGCATGGATCTAAAAAGAGACCGTACGGTTAGTCAAGCCTATGTCAAGTAAACAATTTGGCCTACAGACTGACCGCACATCCAGAGTATCTGCAACGTCTTTTGGTCGTACAACTTGGTGTCAAGATGATCATGCCTGGGCCCACTGAATAGAACGTTATGGTCCGGTACACATCATCGATTTGTGCCAGCCAGTGCCCGATAAAAAGGGCTAGTGGCGAGCCAGGAAACTCTGGCGCCGTCAAAACCGGACTTCTCGAGCACAGGACGGCCTCGGGTTTTATTTTTGCTGTTACTAAGAGCCTTGAGAACAAGCAAAAGACAAGCGGGAGAAAGGCTCATTTTAACGGAGAACTGAGAGCGGTTGACGGAAAGGAACTTGGGCGTGTGCGGGGGCAAAAGAGCTTGACACGCCCACGCCCACCAGGAACACGATCGGAAATCTCCTGTCCCACCGTGTCGTCCACACATCCCACCGAGAAAGCCACACCCAGCCGGGATGGCTACTCTGCGCGGCCAGCTCCCTGCGCGCGCCTGTCCGGCGTCGGTGCTGCTCGTAGGGCAGGACTGCTGGTGGTGGTGGTAGTGCTGGTGTTGGTGGTGGTTGTGGCGGTGATGGTTATGATCCAGTCGTGGTGCAGCAGCTCGACCGCGGTGGCGGTGGTGGTGCTGGTGCTCGTGCTGGTGCTCGTGCCGGTGCTGGTGCTCGTAGTAGCGCTGGTGATGGTGCTGGTGATGGTGCCGGCGGTGATGGTGGTGCTGGTGTCCGGTGTTGATCCTCCTGAGGCTGCTGCTTTTAGAAATACTAGTGCTGGTGCCACTATTGTAGTTGCTGGTGCTACTGTTGCTGCTGCTGTGGCTATAATGTTTGATGTTTCGGCTTGGGATTCTTCTTTCCAGTGAACAAAGTTCCTTCTCGAGCCAGAAGTTTTCCCTTGACGTGACGCAAACCCGCCGCGCCACCCGGGCAGCTCCTTCTTTAGAAATGCCCTCCCAAGCGGGCACCTGTAAACAGAAAAGAGTTGGCCGTGTTACCCCCTATTTGTCCTCCTAGTCACCGGCACCGGGCGACATCTGGTATATCCATTCCCATGGTAAGGGATAGGAATAAAAAATATAATGCGGTAGGGTGAGTTTTCTTTGGGAAAGTCATCGTAGATGATGTCCCTGTCGGCCTCGCGCAAGTCGGCGTCATACCCGCAGATGGCCCCGACTGCTTGGGCCTCGATGAAGCCCTTGTTGATTTACAGATAGGCAGGAAACCGCCATATGTAGAGAAAGCCCTATCATGGCACTTAATAAATGCCGTTCGGTGTGGGCTAATCCTAGCCTTGTTGTAGGCCTGGAGAATATTCTCTGCTTGGCGTTCCATGCTAGGGAGAGTTATGCTTAAGGATTTATCCCAGCGCGGCGTGGCGTTCCATGCTAGGGAGAGTGATGCTTGAGGACTTATGGAAAGGTAAGCATATCAGCATTGGCTCCAAGATATACGGTGATTTTACGCTATTGTATCGAGGATCATCCTCCAGGCCAGTAACATCAGCGCATCCGATGCTGTGTGTTTTGTTCGTTACATTACAGATATCATTCTTTGCACATTTGATAATATGGGGTTTCTTTTTTCATCAAGTATGATAAACTACCTAAGCTTGCACGAAAAAAAAGGGAGAAAGTAAGCCTGAAGGCAGGCACGTCGATGCCGGCATCTTAGGACACAACGGTGCCCATAGCTGACAGAGGGGATTAGTATGTGCTGAAATATGGAAGTCGTGACCTTTACATCTGCTGTCGGAAGCCATAGCCAGGCCCATTTCGCGATCTCCCGGCGAAGCCCAGGAGCATCCGTCCCCCAGTGGTCTTCGACACCCGCTGAACAGTTGGACTCATAATTCATCACGCGGTCAGGCTTGTCAGGCCAGATTTCCATTTCGTCAGAGTGGTGCCCGTGCTGGAGAGCTGGGCCTTGTCCAGAGGCTTCTCGGTTAGAGGACTTGTAATGCCGAATCGGGGGCGTCAGGTCAGCGTGAAGTACAATGAACAGCTGGGCCACGGTCTTGATTACATGTCAGAGTAATACCTCCCATGACGGCGGTACAAATTGTCTTGAAACAGGGGATGAGGGTTAATGCAGGGAACAATGAAAACCAGAAGGAATAGGGGATGAAGGAGACCCAGAGGGAATAGGGAGGGCCTGGAGCAGTCCAGCATGGGAAGTCCAAAAAGTCAACATGACAATCATGAAGTGAACTTGAGAAAGCAACACCTTCAAAGCCGCACTGCTTGTTGTATTACCGTGTCGGAGCTGTCGTGCCTCCAGCTGAGCAGGGTCAGCTAGAGTAGAGTGCGTATGGCGCGGCGGTCGGTGAGGTCAAGACAGTCCAGAACAAGCCACAGATCTGCGGCTGTCGTGTATTGGCGGTTAATACGCCGCTAGAAGACGCAGCCGCCCAGCCCAATGCGGTGTCACCACGGCATGCCCGGACTCGATTTTAGGTCCAGGATCCGGAAACCGAGCATGCAGGTTTTAGCTTGAGAATTAGGGCGGTGGGAGCAGCCTCGTCTTCGTCACAAGGAGCGCGTCTAGCCCTCTAAGCGCGAGTTTACAAGCTGGCTAACTTAAGCGCGCCGCCCATGTGAGCTTGGCATGAGTCCCGGCACCCCGAAATTTCAGTGCAGCAAACACTCAGGCATCTGATCGTCTTCGCCGAGCTGCAGCATACGCTGGGCTGGGCTTGCTAACGGAGATATATCCTAGCTCATTATGCCAGCTCTGAAAGCCCTCGCGTCGTCTGCCTTGCGTTATCACTTTTTTTTTACTTCTCTTTTTTTCTCCCCCCCTGAAAGAGCCCCACTTCCCTACAGAAAACCAACTTTCGGTAGGGCTGCTGTCTCCCCCTTTGACGCTAAGACTTTTTTCACAAATCGTCGCCCGCCTCGTTTTCACACGTGGCCTCGTTTTCCACCACCACCACCACCACTACTACTACTACTACTACTACTACTACTACTGCTACTACTACTACTACTATTGGCTAAAACTCCAGCCACCCTAGCAAGGCTGCGTGATAAGCCTGGGAGTCCTGCACCTGCGGGCTATGGCCTAAGTCCGGGAACTCGACCAGCTCGGCCGCGGGGATGCTATCTCTGGCCTCTCTGCCCAGCTTCTCGTAGTTGCCCAGCACGGCGGCGACCTCGGGCGGACTCCACTGCTTGCCGATGGCCGTGTTGTCGCGTGCTCCGATCAGCAGCAGCGTCGGCGCTTTGATCATGCCAAACTCATACACCACAGGCTGCGTCAAAACCATCTCCGTCGCCTGCGCCATGTTAAAGGCGAACGTCTCGCCCTCGGTTCCCGGGAGCTCGTATAACGACACCAACATCCTGACCCAGACATCGTACTCGGGCTTCCAGGTATTCACGTAATAGGTGGCCTGCTGGTATGCCTTTATCGAGTCGTACGTCGTAGCCAGCTCGGCCTGGTACAGCTCGCCGATGGACCGGTAGGGCACGCCCAGGCCCATCCAGTCCTCAAGCCCGAGCGGGTTGGTCATAATCAAACGCTCCGTGGCGTTGGGATACATGAGGGCGTAGCGGGCCGCGAGCATGCCGCCCATCGAGTGGCCGAGGACGACGGCCCGGTCGATGCCGAGGGCAGCGAGGAGCGAGCGCGTGTTGAAGGCCAGCTGCTGGAGCGAGAACTGGTACGCGGGCGGTTTCGAAGACTTGCAGAAGCCGATCTGGTCCGGGATGATAACGCGGTGGCCGCGGGAGGAGAGGATGCGGGCCGTCTCCTCCCAGGTGGCTCCGCAAAAGTTCTTCCCGTGCAGGAGGACGACGGTGCTGCCGTTGGAAGAGGCGGCTTCAGCAGCAGGGGCGACGTCCATGTATGCCATTGACAGCTGCAGCCTCTGCGACGTCATATTGTGGAACTGGGCTGGCCATGGATAAGGATAATCCCATGCGCTGGGCGGCACCACGTTCGTGGCCAGCACGCTCACGCAGAGACTCCATATAAGCGCAATCGTCTTCTTGTAGCGCATCTTGATCGTGTCGTCTGCTACGGCTGTGAGAGAGAAGACCCGGTGCAAGGACAGGACGAAAAAGATGGTATACTTGGTATACTTGGCACGGGGCAGGGTTGGATATGGCGATTATATCTTAGCCTATTCATCCCGCTGCTCACTTCTGGTTGATGCCGCCCCGCCGGCCATGACACCCATCAGCGTAGTACTAGTGCGGTGCCATGCATGTACTCGACTGTGGGTGTTCAGTCCTCTATCGGATGTCCCTCCCGGCCATGGCTCCCTCGTTACGACACCCGGCGAGGACAGTAGGCGGGAAATGCTCGGGGATATAACCCAGCGGATATCTTTATCACTGCCAGACGACCAGGCTGGTGATGACCCGCCCTTGGGTGGTAGCGGCCTCCCACTGGGCCATGCCATCATCCCCCTTACTACGCCGTATGAGATTCCTAGAAAGGAAAATGGAAACCTTTCGTCTAAACGGCCAATTGAGCACATCGCGCTACACCACAGTTGGCGAGCGATGTTCTCGAAGCCAGAGCTGACTGCCGTCGCGCCGGCTTCCCCGCCTTTTCGTATCCACGGCGCATGCTCTGTAGCGCCAGCCAGGCACACCAGGCTCGGTCAATCCAGGTCTGGCCGCGTAGTCAAGAGGCGCCTGTTCAGGCCAACGGGACAACTCAATTGGGTTGTGTATCTGAGACAACCCTGGTGATCTCTTTTGCTGCTACTGCTGCTGCCTTAGCTCCGGTGTGCTGGACAGCCCGGTAGGGTAGGCAGATCTTTGACATTCTCCAAATGCTCCGTGCTCGGCGGCCCTGCTGAGGAGACAGAAGAACAGACAGCGCGCATTCCGCTGGTGGCCTGTTCCTGGCCTTAGCGCTGTTGTGTGATGTCGCCCCTGATTGGGCCAGCCGTGGCCCATGCAGATGCGCCCCTCTTATCCAACAGGGGTTGGAGCAAGTAAGAGGCCACCCTAAGCGCCGTGGACCTCGTCCCCAACGGCAAACCCACCACTTAGGCCCTTGTCAGGACTACCAGTCTATTGGGACGACGCTCTCACTCCATGCCCATCCTCCTGCAGCTCCCAGCACGCGGCTAGCATGGTCCGTCACTCGCCCGGACTCTACTGCCTCCCTCCCCTCCCCCAGACCGACTCCGAGGACCGCGCCTAAACCATGTGAGGACCGGCCAGTAGCGACTTGCAGTTAGTGTCCGGCGCCTGCGCTTCTTTCCACTTCCCTCTTTGGGTTGCGTCGAGAGAGAGAGACCTTGTGGTCATGTATATAGCCGCCGTGACACCCACCCCCTCCTCTGTGCTGTGCCCCTCGCCAGTGTCGCCCCCAAAATAAATCTACTACTCTGTTTCTCGTCCCTACCATACTCGCCTGGTGCCCCTTAGTCTTTGACTGGGATGACGAGCTGGGCTGTTGTGCTGTGCCTTGTGGGATTCTTCACGTGAACTTTTCCGGCTCTTCCTCACCTCTCCTCATCTTATCTAACGTCTCCTTTTCCTCCCCTGAAACCTAGACGGTGTTTCTTCTCATACGTTTATTCTATCCTCTTGAGTGTCGTAGGGCGGCTTCGACGGAGAGAGGATAGGGGCTCACGCCGAGTCCCCTCAGCCGAACACCCACCTCGCCTCCTTCCCCTTCTCTGTCCGCTCCGAGAGGGCGCGCAGAGACGAGACATACCATATCGCCATGATGGCCTCCAGCCCCGACAGCCCGCCCAAGAGGCCGAGGCTATCCCTCCAGATCAAAGCCATATCCAGCGGCCCCAGCGTGCGCACCTCGCGGACCCTGGCCGCCGCGGTGAACCCGACCTCACCAACCTCCTTCAACACCCTCTCCAATGTCTACGTGACGGCCATTGGCAAGTCATGCGCCTCCCCAGTCGTCCCGTCGCCGCTCACGGCCATCCGGACGTCCTCCGCCAAGCTCCCGGTCCTCAAGCTGCAGACCGGCCCGCAGATCCAGACCAGCGCCGCCCCCTCAAACATCTTCCCCGAGACGCCCCTGACCGCCCAGCCCAGGTCGCCGGCCGTCTACCACGAGATCAAGTTCCCCAGCACCATGACCGCCACCCCGCCGCTATCCGCCGGGCCCGTCGAGACGGCCATCGACAACCGCGCCTTCAGCTTCTCGCACGAGGACACGGCCGTCTCCAAGCTCGCCGCCGCCGAAAACCCCAAAGCGCCAGCCCCAATGTCTCCCCGGACGCCGAGGCGGCGCTCCACGGCGCCGGGCAGGGCCGGCACCCCGCCTTATACCCACCCGCGCTCGCTGCACAGCATCCTGCGCAACTCGCCGCTGCCGCACAGGCCGGCCCGGTCGCCCGTGTCGCCGCGGCGGCAGTCGCAGCGCCTGCGCGAGAAGGCGGCGCGCCGCGTCGAGTACGACAGCCCGCTCGAGCAGACCATCACGACTAACAAGTACACAAAGTCGCACATCGACCTGCTGTGCGAGGAGGCCGCCAACTCGCCCTACTCGGCCTCGCCCACCAACCCGAGCCAGACCCCGACCACGACGACCCCGACGTCGGGAGACGTCGCCGCGGCTGCCACGACGGCGACGGCGACGACGACCATCACCCCGACGCAGCAGGAGACGGCCGTGCTGGACCTGGCCATGGCGTACTCGGGCGACGAGACGCGCGACGGCGGGCAGACCCCGGGGCCGTTCGAGGAAATGCGGCGGCGCATGGCGACGCTGGCGGCGTCGTCGCCGCTGTCCTCGCCCAGCAGCAGCGGCGTGCGCAAGCGGAGCAGCACCAACAAGCGCAAGGAGAAGAAGCGCCGCTGGGTCTGGACCATCGGGATCGAGGACGAGGCCGCCGACGGCGACGAGGTCGGCGGGGCAATCGCCGCTGCCCGCGCCGCCGAGGCTGCCGCTGCGGGGACTCCTGTAACAGCAACGCCCGCAACGACAACAACGACGACGACGACGACGCCAACACCAGTTTCCGCGGCGCCCGTGGTCCTGGCGCCGAACCCGCGCCCGAGGGCACGAAGCGCCGCGGGCGCAGCAAAGCTGGCCGTGGTGACGGCGGCGGTGAACGCAGCCATCTCAGCGACAGCCACACCAACAGCATCGAGCGCGCCAGCACGGGCGCAGTCGGAGGAGCCGTTGACCGCGATCCCGAAGCCGCTGAGCATCGACGCGGCCCGGTGTTTCAGCTACAACGAGCGCCCGGCGCCCGAGGAGATCACGCCGAGCATCGAGTCGTCGGACCTGAGCCAGGGCGGCTGGTCCGCGTCCGAGACCATGGACGTCGAGATGTCCGACGCCAGCAGCGTCGCGTCGGACCTCGAGGACCGTCTTGACCTCCCCCGGGGGCTGACCCCTGGAGACGGGGGTATGGACCTGGATCTGATCACGCCGACGTTGCCGCGCAAGCACCGTTCCGTCTCCAGGTTGGGATCCGAGGATCTGGCGGCGCAGGGGCAGCCGGGGACCCGGAGAGATACTCCTATTCCTTCGGATCTGATCTGCCCCTAGAAACCCTACACGTATTTCTATCAGTCGTGTTTCTATTTCTTCATCTTCACAGCATGGAACAAGGAGGGAACTTTGAAATCACAAGCCAGCATTCATTCACTTCAGCGTCTTCTTTTGGGCTAATGGCATGGCGTAAAACCGTTTGAGGCGGATCTTAAAGATTGTATCCAGAGGGGACGTACCTTGAAGCGAATCCATGGACGTCTTTCCTTGTGTGGTCCGGAGTAAGGTGGAGAGCAGGAGTTGCAACACAAAACCCATACGTATTGTACATTATATAACATCAAAGCCACCTACCGACGCCGGGAAGGTTGCTAGCATCACGAACCTGACGAGAGCAATGACAGAGAAACAAGTTAAAAAAAAAAAAAAAAAAAAAAAAAAAAAAGAAAAAAAAAATCAGTTCTTATTGTATCCGTCTCGAGAACTTTGACTCACGTAGGCACCCATATCAAAGCAGCTTCTTTCTGAAGACAGCAAGCACCACTTTAAGCCTGAGCCGCCTCGTCATCAAGCAACGACCGAGTTCCGCAGGGGCGACGACGACGCCCTCAAGGCAGCAGCAGCCGTCCTGATCTCGGCCGCCTGCTCCATCTCGAAGCGGCACCAGACGTCGGCGCCCTGCGCGCTCCACTCGCGCGCCACGGCCTCGCGGGCGCGCTCGGCGAAGGCGGCGAGGTGCATGCGCGCCCTCTCCCTGCGCACCGACCGGCCCATGCTCTCGATCGTGCGGGCGCGCCACTGGCCCGTGTACACGCCGGCCGGGCGCTTGAGCAGGGCCGTGTCGTCGCCGTCGCCGCCGAACAGGACGGTGCCGTGCCGGGCGGACAGGCACTTGTGGCAGCTGCACTGGCTGGTGCTGTCCGCGGCGGGAGACGACGAAGACGACATGGTTGCTGCTGGTTGCTTTTCTTGACTTACCTTTTTGCTGATTTCTGTCTCGATTGCTGGTGTGATGTGATGAGAGACAAGACAGAGGACTGAAAAGCCGGACGGCAGGGAAAGATTAAGATGTTGATATAGGTTGGTCTAGGTAGCTGCTGCCCTTTGTGACAGGGAGGGCTTCCTCGCACGGGCTTCTTTGCTCCCCGATAATTTGGCCTTGCTTCCGGTCTTTGTCTCCAGACAGACAGACGGACAATCAAGCCCATTATTATCCCCTATTTCCCCGTATCAAGCCCCCGCCTTTGCGCTGGTGGTCGGCCTCGCAAATGCCCCTTTGTTCTCGTGTGTTTATTCGGTCCTCCGCTTCTTTCGTTCCAGCGACGCTCCGCAGACCTCGATGGATCTCTTTCGAGATTGGCGGCCACATTGCGGCCAGACCAATAACCCCCATTGTTCGTTGTAGAATCGCCCCTTCGTTCGGTGTTGCGTCTTTCCCGCTTGCTTTGGCGCAGCTTGTTTGCTGCCCTCTGGGATCGATCGGCCGGTCTTAGTCGTCCATGGGCCGCCGGGCAAAGCTGTCGGCGTATCTCCTGGCCGTCTCGCCATGCCTTGTAGAAATCCACCATGTGAGGATAAGGAGGGTGAAGAAGGCGCTGCACCACACGACTACAAGCGTGTTGCTCGGCTTGCGCCTGCTGTAGGGGCTGTAGAGCTTTCCGGACATGGCTGCGACTGGAGGGTGCTAGCTAGTGTGGCGTCGGATAGGTTTAGCTTGTCGGAAGGACGACTATTTCGGACGTCGTGATCTAATGCGATGTAGTCGTCGTAATCTACGCGCGAGCTCTGGGATGTGAGGTCTAAAAGTTTTGGGACGAGGAATTGAAGTCGTCGAATGCTTAGCATCACCCCAGCAAGTACCGAGCGGATGCCACTGTGGGGTGCGCTAACTGCTGTGGAGAAGGCCTAAAGGGGCACCAAAATGCTTGTCATCACATTTTATTCTCACCGCATCTACGGCTGATCGGAAACACTTCACTAGGTAGTTCTCTACTCCTTGATATCAGCGTCTTTTTGCATCGTTTTTCTCAGGTAACCCTAAACTTAATAGTTCATTAATCTTACAACAAACGTTACTTTACGATTCTCATTATCGTACTCGCTGGAGCTGGGGCTCGCACGTCGTGCAATCTCGTGAAAACTTCAGGTCTTGGTTGCGCATTGGTTGGTGGTGTAGCCATCGCACTCATCAATCTTCAAGGCCCGGAGGCTTCTTGCGCCTTTGGGGCCGGTATCGTGAGAGGAGCACTCGGCGCCTGAAAATCACACCTCAGTCTCAACGTCTGGCTTTCGGCCGTTCAGGCTGCCAACCTTCATGACACGCCGAGCTGCAAATGTCGCCTCGTCTTTGGCGAACTGGGCGTTGCGCATCGGCCTCCTGAACACAGATATTCAAGTCAGTAACGAGACGGCCACTCTTACGGAATCCAGTCTAGACACTCACCACTGCATCAGTCCTCGGTGCTTTCGGTGCAGATCGCGGCTCCGGTCCTTGTAGTCCTTGTACTGCTTGATCGGGTTCTTGCTGCTGCCCTTGTTCGACTGCGTCGACTCCACACTGGCGTTGCTGTCCAGCGACTCCCGCATGCGGGACTGCGTGGGGCTGCTGCTCGGGCTCTGGGTCGGGCCTTCACTCTCGTTGGTCGTTGCGTCCGTGATGCCCAGATCCACGCCGCTCGACTCTCCCGTGCCTGACGAGTCGTCATCATTGTCATCATCGTCACCGTCATCGCCCTGCCCGCGATGGCCGATGAGGTCCGCCGGGTCCTGCCCGAACGCACCACTCCAGTCTGTACCGTCCTTCGCGAGCCACTTCTCCCTCTCGCTATCCGGGGCTGCCGCAAGCACGTCTCGACCCTGCGTCAGGGACGCGTCGTGGAGCTTCTGGACCAGAGGCGGTACCTCGCCACGGATCCCCTCCGTACGGACGCCCTCGGCGAAGCACGCCTCCCAGCTCTCAATCGTCTCGCGGGAGTCGTTGTCGCTGACAAACTTGAGATGGTCACGGTCCGTGCCGGGCTTGAACCGGCCCCTGAACCGGACCCGGCCGACCTCTTCGATGTTGAGGTCTGGGATCGACTTGTAGTTCTCCTCCGTGATGTAATTCTGCGAAAGCCGCGTGCCGTTATTGCATTTCCATATGGGAATGTCGAAGTCGCGCTCTTCGTTGTCCACGAGATCTTGCAGCCAGAAAACGGCATAGTGACCCGTCTTGCGCTTACCAGATTGAATGATCTCGAAGAACACAGGGCTGCGGTACCGGTACCGCACCGGAAGGCGGATCTTGAGCGAGTCTTCGCTGCCGCTGATGTCCCAGCGCAGCTGGCTGCCGTCCTCTGAGGGCGTGCACTTCTCGCTCTTGATGGTTGCTGAGCTGCCACCGGTCCGGAGGTGAATCTTGGCTTTGGACGAAGCAGGATAGTTTGCAGTTGTGATGTCGTCGGACAGGAACTCGAACGTGCCAATCTCGCCAAAGCCAACCATTGACGGCGGAAGCTTCAGCTCGACGGACCGGAACAGAAGGCTGATGCGGATACGGCCAAATCCAATGCCGCCATCCAGGGGGTACCAACGCGTGGACTGGGAACTAGTCAGAAGCACGTCGGACAGCCTCAGGGGCACGACACCGATGATGGGGTCGTGCTGGCGGTTGCGCGAGTCTCGGACAGTGACCGTCACGATGGCAGATCGCCAGTCGCGGATGAATCGCTCGGTACCGGCCTCGAAAATGGGCTTGGATGAGACCACTTTCGTGCGCGTCTTGTAGGCCAGCTCATCGTTGACGAGAATGGTGCAGTACGAACTGGGGAGCTTCTTGCTCTGCTCCTCCTTCAGCTCTCCAGCCTCGGGACGAGCTGGCTCAAACTCGCGGCCCTTACGTTTGCCATTGGATCCCTTGACGTTCTCGAGCTCCAGATTGACGATTTGGTGCACGACGGTGCTCACGATGCCGCTTGGCCACAGCGGGTCTGGGGGAGTGATGACAACCGCTTCCTCTTCCGAGGTCTCGAGAACTCCCTTGTCATCCTGGAGCTCCGCCTTGTCACGCAGCTCCTTGGGAAGGTTTGGGTCCTTGCCGTCGGTCATCAACGCCCTGCGGAACTGCGTCCTGCCGAAAAAGCCAACCTCCCAGTGCAGCTCGCCTGGCATAGTGCTCTCAGCCTTGACGCCGCGCAGCTTGGAGATTTGAGGAAACATCTTTCCTGGGTGTTGAATCAGCTTCTGGATGCTGAGTTCGACTTTGCCCTGTGATCATTCGGTGTCAGGTCTGCTACTGTTTAACTGGAGAAAATGGGCGATCGCGTAAACTTACAACCACGTCGTCAGCGCTCCCGCGGTCACTGTCCCACAGCTCCAGGGACAACTGCTCGTCGGCCTTGATCACGTCCGCCGTCACCAAGAGGGCGGCGCACTCGGAGAAGACGGGGTTGAGGTTATCTTGGATAACTCGGGTGCAATACTGAGGCTTGCCAAATTTGGAGAAGGCCACGCAGATGTACGGATCCGAGCCACCGCCCTGACTTCCACGGCGGTCCTGCTTGCTCAGACCCACGGCCTTGTGGATGTGGATGAAGAGCACGCCGAGCGCCTCCGTCTCCTTCTTGATGTTATCGCCCTGGAGCATCTTGCCAATGTCAAGCGTCATGGACTTGGGCGCCACGTACATGTTAGCGGCCGTGGCGATGGCCCAGTTGACGAAGTTGCTGATGACGGGCAGGTTGAGGATGTTGGCGCCCTTCTCCACGAGCGGGACGCAGCTCGCCTCCACCTTGGGAAGACCCATGAGCGTGAAGCTGAGCGTCTTGATGAATGGGGGGTTAGGGGCCAGCGAGACTCGAAGTCTGACGGTAGCGACAAGACCGTTGAGCTCTACCCAGATGGGGAAGGGCACTCCAAACAGGCCCTTGACGCCAAGATAGAAGACAAGCTGCATGCCCATGTTCCTAGCTTTGGACGAGACGTCTCCGGTCGACGGCAAGGCGTGGTAGGCGACGGTGGCCTCGAGGTTGTAGAAGTCACCACCCTCCTCATCGGCGGCGAGCTCCTGGGGGTCCTTGGTCTGCTCGTCTTGCTTCCTGATTTCGTCTTTGAGGTCCTGCACATGGCTGTCCGGCAGGGCTCTCAGACTGAGGATGCGCAAGGGGTTGGTGCCCTGGCTGATGTCGTTGACCTTGACGTGCTCAATGACACCCGGAACACTGGCCTGCATGACGTCTTCCAGTGTGTCCGCTACTGCCGCGAACATCTCGGGGTTAATCAGACCCCAAATCAGACCGACCGCGGTGTTCAGCCACTCGACGGACTCGGGGATCAGGTTGACGACGGCCGTCTCGCCGCGCTTCTGTTCGCTAGACCATTCGAAATTACGACCTCGCCGCACCAAATCCTTGGCCCAAAGGAAGACACCCGAGGAGATGCAGGAGGCCAAGGGGACCAAACCCCACAAGCTGGCGCCGAAAAAGCGACCCGAAAAGATGATGGAAAAGAAAATACCGACGCAGAGTAGGTTGGCGCGGGCCTCGATGGCGTCGTACATGGGCTCGAAGCTGACCGAAGGGGTGGGATGGAACAGCACGTTGGTCTTCTCGCCGTGTATGGGCACATCGCTCGTGCTGCCGCTCGCGACGGGGTCTGGCGGGGCCGTGACGTCCTGGTTGCGCCGGTACTCCTCGCCTGACTGGCTGACGTCGGTCTTGACGGGCGTGTTCTTGCCCAGGTTGGCGTTTGGGACCGAGAGCTGCGGGTTCTTGGCCTTCTTCATGAGGGACGAGTCGATGTCGGCGATCTCGACATCGTTGCCCGTGACGGGGTCCCGTACCGTCCGGCGGTTCTTGCCGATGTTCCTTCCTGGTGAGTTGGAGTGGGCAACCGCCTCGCCGCCTGGCGTGGCATCCGTCGTGCCGTTCTGCAAATCGCCACCTTGAGCCTCGATTTGGGCATCCCGCTCCTTTTTTTGCTTGTCCAAGCTTTCCATGAACTGCTTGATGTTTGGTACTCTGTGGGCGCCCGAATAGTGCTGCCCCGAGGGTATCACCGTCTCCTGAACGTCGGCCATGTTTAGTGTGGCCTGGCCTGGCAGCGGCTAGTCTCGTGGAGCAAGAGCCAAGCGCGAGGTTGGAGATCCTTGTCTAGGGTGTGATCCCTGGCCGCCCAGTATTTGATTAACTGTCGACGGAGAGAAAGCCAAAAAGAGTGGTGCAGCTTGAGAGCAGGCTCAGGAAGCGGTAGGTGAGAGGCGGAGGTAGGAATGATGGATCTAGAGGCAAACCTGGACCCCTAGATGGATGTGTACCCAAGCACGGGAATTATGGGGAGGACAAGAGAGCTTGGTATTATGCGAATGAGGAGGAAGAAAAGTAGACGTAACTGCCAGGGAGCCTGGGCCTGGGGCGGCGGCAGGTTTTTAACATACACGATACCTCAGGCAGTTCGGGAGGTGATCTGGAACACATGCGGTCCAAGCCAAGTTCAGGTTTTTGTCGTGCATTCAATAAATGGCTAGCGAGCAGCCACTGGCGTCTGCCCGGTGATTTCCTTTCTCTCTCCCTGCTTCCCACCGCGTCAATGACGGTATGTCTCTGCCGGCGGGAGCATGAGGAGGTGAAGCTGCTGGTTGGATGACATCATCCCGCTCCGCCTGGCATTCTGGAATTGGTGGAGTCGGGCCATGCAATCCCTTGGCACCACAGCTTACCGCATCGGGAAAGCGCAAACATCACGCCAGCACTAGCCTGTGCCAGGCTTGTGAAACGATCGACACTGGCTGGGGAAGGTGGAAGGAGATGAATGGAGGGGCCGCAAAAACCTAGCACCCATGATTGAAACTAGGAGGGCAAAGTTGGACCAAGTATCACCACAATAGATGAAGAAATCCAGGTACGGTTTTGACGGACAAATGGGCTACCTGCCCGGGCACTTCCCGGGAGATCCGACTGGAGGAGGAGAAAAGCCTGCCAAAAACAAACGGCGGCCTCTTCCCTTGTGGCATCATAGGTGACTGACAGCGCGCCTCTTTGGCCTACATATACAAGAGCCCCAGCTGCTGTTTGGAGCCTACAGGCAGTACAGCTTGTACACCTGCCTAGACGTTGTTCTCAAGGTCACCCGCTGGAGATGGTCTCCCTGTCGTGGTGTCGTGGCTAGAAGGTATCACTCGACCCCTTGCTCAATAACAAAACCGTCCAGCCGGGCGTTTTATCAACAGCCGGAAGGAACGGAGGGTCACATCGGGATAGGCTTTGCATCCGCATCCGTGACGAACAGAGCGAAAACCAGTAGAATTTGGTCGTGAACACCCACCTGTCGTCTTACCGCCACCTCTCTGGCGGAGTCGTCAGGCCACCCTGTCGAGTGGTGCAAGGCTTCAACTCTCAGGGGATTAGCATCAGTAGGGCATTAAAATAAGGTGTGATGAATGCAGTGGGTAATGATAGTGTGCACCTTGTATTTTGACCCCAATGAGTGCTAGGAATCCCCGCTTATACATAATCGACGGACTGAAAGTGCCGACGCCCTGGTTGCGCCTTTTCGTAGGGGGCATGAAAAACTCAAGCAAGGCGAACACCGGCGTCCTTGCGCTGCTTTGGCTGGGTCGAGCCCATACCGGCATTCTGGCTGTCGTCGAGCATGCTCTGCGCCTCGCGACGCTTCTCGGCGTCGATCTTCTTGAGCAGCTTGTCCGTCTTGCCCTTGCCGCTGCCCTTGCCATGGAATTGGTGGCTCAGGTGCTTGAAAGCGTCCTTCTGGTCCAACCTGCGCCCGTGCTCGTCCGTGTACTTGATGTCAAAGTTGGGAGTGTACTCGCGGTTGAACATCTCAGCCATCACCTTAGATGTCTGCAGGTCGCGGTGCGCGTTCTGCTTGCGCGCGTATTCCTCCCGATCCCGCGTCGTCATGCGGTCCAGCATCCCGCTAGCCCGGTCACGCTCACGCTGCCGCTTCGCGTCCTCTTCAATTTTGGCGAGTCGTCGGTTCTTCTCTCTGAGGAACTGCTGGTGGTCACGGAAGCGGTCGTTCAGTTCTCCCGCCCCGGACTCTTTGAGGAGGCCACGCTCGCGCAGGATCTGTAGCGTAGCCCCCACACCCTCGGCCACAGTCTTCTCCTTGTTGACGCCCGTGGTGTCTAGATCTTCTAGCACATCTGGCGCCGGCACTTCGGAGTCTCGCCGTGCGTTTACCATCTCCACATCCTCATCGTCAGAAGACTCGTCCATCGCCGTCATGGACTGTGCATGTTTCTGAGGACGAGGCTTGCGTTCCTCCACCTGACTCGTCTTTTTCAGCGCGCCGACAAACTCGCTTATTTCGTCAATCACCAGGCCTCGGGGAGCATCCTCGGCTTCTGCCTCAGGTGCTTCCACCTCCTCTTTCAGCTGCCGCGCAATATCTTCCGGACGCACACGCTTCCTCTTTTTGAGAGCATCGCGCCTTTGTGCTGCCAGAGTTGCCTGGAGATCATCGTCGTCCACAAACTCATCATCGACAACCTTTCTCTTCTTGGTGAAGGTTGTTGGCTCAGAGTCTATTAGCATTGCGTTGCTGTCGTCCGGAGCCACCGATCCATCAACCGGAAGCAGGGCGTCGTCGTCATCTACAGCACGTTGACGGGTGGACTTGGATTTCTTCTTCTTTTTTGGCTTCTTGATCTTAATCTCGGAGACGTCGAGGTAGTCGGACACCGGGTTGTCTGTGAAAGTCGTTAGTAAAGTAAAGTGGAGTTGCAGAGCAGATGAAGGGTCCCTACCTAGGATGTCCAGGCTCACGCTCCCGACTTTGGACTTCTCGTCCGGCTCAGCCAGGATATCGGCCAACTCGGCTGTGCTCCCTTGGATGTCCAATGTGAACGCTTCCTTCTTCTTCCCCGAGATCTCCTCGTCGTATTGTGCCAAGATACTGCGTTCGCCTGTGTCGTCAAAGTTATTCGGGTCGTATACTGGCTTCTTCTTTTTCAGATCAAGTTGCTCTGTAAGCTTCTCGCGAGCCCGAAGATCGATGTTCTCCAGCTCGTCACCCTCGTCCTCATTTTCCAGGATCGTGGTGTCCTTGAGCGTCAGGACCTGCTCCCCATCGTCGAGCAGGGCGGACATGTCGTGGCCAACCCTGACGCCAGCCAGGTCCTTGGCATCGTGCGCCCTGGCGGCTGCGGCGGCGGCTGCGGCCTTCTCCCGCTCCTCCTCGGCATTCCTGGCTTGTTCGATCTTCTTCTGTCGCTTCTTTTGGCTCTTGAGCCAGGCCTTGGCATCGAGGTCGCCCCCTTCGTCCTCGTCGCCCAGCCCTTTGCCCTCGAGCACCCTGTTGCGCTGTTCCAGCTCGCGAGCCTTCTTGATGGCCTCAACACGCTCCTCGCGTTTCCTCTTTGCGGCCTCGGCATCTTGTAGCTGCCTGTAGTTGTCGTAAGCCTGCGACTGCCTCCCCTCGAAAGTGCTGGACAAATCCTCGTCGGGGGCCGCCTCGGCAGACTGGGGAGCGGCGGCTCCAGGCACCGGCAAGGGCTTCATGCCCATGGCGATGCGAAGCTTGTTCGCCTCCTCGATGGTTGCGGCGTCCATGATGGCGACGGCGTTGAAACGCACAATAAAAAGCACGGTACGTCGGAGTGCTGCGCCTTGTCGTTTGAGCGTCGCACGTTGGTGAGGATGGGTTTGGATCCAATCTAGCGTGAATAATGAAGTGGACTGGACGGATGCCATCAAATGCAAGCACAGGTTCGCGAGGCGCATGCGCGATGCCTGCTTGGCCGACCCAGTGGAGGCATCTGGGTTTGGTGGGTCCGACTGGGATCCACAATGGACCCTTGCAGAAATTTTCTGCTGTATAAATCCGGCTCGTCTCTGAAGAGCTCCCTTCTTTTTTCTTCCCTTCTTCAACATATGGACTTGTGCCCAGACGTCCGCTGCTCGTTCAGCGCCGATACCTGCGGCAGCTCGATACCCCCATGGAATCATCAAAACATTGTGGTGTCCCTCCTATCGACAGGTCCTAGATAGATCGATGCCTGCCGAACCATGTTCGCCGTCAAAAGCTGAGCTAGGTTCCGGCAGGATTTTCGAAGAGATTACATTCCACTCCCCTTTTCCAAGATCGTCGATCGATGAGGTTGGGGCAAACCGTAATTCCGCTACATCTCCATGCTTGCTATCCGTTTCTAGCTGTCGGCTCGTCGTCTCGCTGTCTTGCGCAGCTCGATATGCCAGAGAGCACCTGGCGTCTTGCCTGAGCCTTTGGCAAGGATAATTTTTGCGGACGCGCGACGCAGTCGCGTAGTCACGTGCCCTGGTATCTTGCTCGTTTCTCTCCATGATCATGATCAAGAGGTTCAGATACATCTGTGACAGGAGTCTGACCATGGGCGGTGACGTGGACTCCAGGTCTAAAGTTGCCTTGGGTTCTTGTTTGGCTGGCACTTGGGTGCTCGTTGCTGGCAGCCTCCCAACCCGTCTCCTCGTGAACACAGCCCTGAATGGGCAGCTTCTCAAGCACGGAGGATCAGAAACTCGAGGCAATGGCACTGAATACCTGTCCGCCAGTGCCTGCGTCCCGGAGCTCCGGCGTGGCCGCAATGACGAACTCGCTTTGGATCAGTCTTTTCACGGGCGGACCGATTTCCAGATGCGGCCGAGCTCGGCCTTCATCAAGCCAACCGACGAATAGAAGGGCGATTCGTCAAAAACATTCATCACACATCTCGCCATCTCTAGAGACCGAGTAGGAAGGTAATATTTATTTTCTGAACCTCTGGCTCCAAAAGCAGGCCAGCAAGGTGCATGGACCTTGGCGACCCCGCAGGCCTGCTTTTGGTTCCCCTCTTCCCGGCGACGATCATTCGGGCCTTTGCCGCCGCCTGCAGGCACCTTTTGAAGCTTGGTGACATTAAATGGAGATGGAGGGTAAAGGTACTGGGTGGTGGGTCTAGCGAGTCTTATGACATTGAACTTCCGTGGATATTGTCGGTGCTCCGGACTGCCGCCAGCCACTGCGCGAAGGTTCAGCAGGAGCTGATGCCTGATCGCTTCGGGCGTCAGGTGCAAGTTGTCTCCTCCCGACGCAAATATGGCCACGATGTGTCGCGAGATTCCATTGGAGTTCTCAATCCTGTTTTGCTGCCCGGCACTTGGCAGAGGCAGCAAAGGTGCCTGAGCTTAGTGCCTGGAAATTCGGGACAGCGCAACCCAGTTGACATCATGTCGGCCTAATATGCACCCTAGAAAGAGGAGGAGGTGGTAGCCAACAAACCACCACCAATGATCATCTCGGCCCTCACCGACATACATGCTGCGGTACAACCTCTTGTCCACTTCATACAAGCCGCCTACCACCTACTACTACATCACACCTCCCTTACAACAACCTCGAGAGACCTCAACTGTTGCCTCCAGCTCCCTTTATAAAGCCAGCCGGTCCCAACCGTGCACCAACCCCCGCCCAGCATGGCGAGCTTCAGTGTTCAACCCAGCTCCCTTGTGAACGGCACAAGCACCACCGCTACTTCAACTTCGATGCATCCTCTCTCTTCCCTCGCCTTGTTGGGCACGTACGCCGCGCAGGCAGTGCTTGGTCGCCCCAGCTCCCACCGGACTGCGGCGCTACGCTCAGGGAGCGATGTAGACGCATTCATCACGGAGCAGCGGCCTATAGCCCTGAGCGGTCTACTCCGAAATATCGGCCCAGATGGAGGATACGCTCCTGGTGTTGCCCCCGGCGTCGTCATCGCTTCCCCTACAACTGTCAACCCCGACTGTGAGTCTCCCCGTTTACTCGTGACTCCCTGTCCAGAGACACTTCTCGACGACACCTCGTGACCCAACCTGGCCATCACCACTAAAACCGGCACATATACCTAGACTACTATACTTGGACAAGAGACAGCGCTCTCGTCTTCAAGTGTCTCGCAGACATACTGGCCGACGAATATGACGCGAACCTGCAGCACTTGATCGAATACTACATCACGACCCAGGCTCGACTCCAGGGGGTTGACAACCCTTCTGGGTCTCTCGCCGATGGGGCCGGCCTGGGAGAGCCCAAGTTCAATGTCAACCTGCGGCCGTACAAGGGGAGCTGGGGTGCGTATATACCTTACTCAGTATCTTCTGACAATGCTTCGTGCTACGACCTATGCTGACACCAAGCCATTTATAAATAGGCCGGCCGCAGAGGGACGGACCGGCTCTGAGGGCCATTGCCATGATAGGATATGCGAACTGGCTTCTGACGAACGGATATACCTCTACCATCCGCGACATACTGTGGCCAGTGATAAGCAACGACATTGCATATGTTGCCCAGTACTGGTAAGTTGCAAATTGGTTGGAATGGCTTCGGGAATGAAGCTAAACAATCTCTACTTGATGCAGGAACGAAACTGGGTTCGATCTCTGGGAGGAGGTCCACGGCAGCTCATTTTTCACTGTCGCCAGCCAGCATCGAGGTAAGCCGTGTCCAGGTCTAGCGATGTTCTTTGACATGGCGGTTCCGCGCACCTTTGAGGCAACAATCTTACCTAGGTACCTACATATCTGACATGATGCTTTGATTTAGCCTTGGTTGAGGGAAGCACCCTGGCAAAAGCACTCGGTACATCGTGTGCTTCGTGTGATCGAGTTGCGCCACATATTCTATGCTTCCTTCAGAGCTTCTGGTCACCATCTGGCGGTTATGTGGTTTCCAATAGTAGGTTATTCTGTCCTCCACCTCCTCGAGCTGCATATGATGCTTATGCATAGCTCAACAGTCCACACCGACGTCAACCGAACTGGCATGGACGCCAACAGTCTGCTTGTGTCTATCCACAATTTCGACCCCGGCGCCGGCTGCGACGACCTGACGTTCCAGCCATGCAGCAGCAAGTCCCTTGCCAACCACAAGGCCGTCATAGACTCCTTCCGCTTCTATGCCATCAACTCGGGGATACCGGCAGGGCAAGCCGTCGCGGTCGGGAGATACCCTGAGGATGTGTACTACGGGGGAAACCCCTGGTACCTTGCGACCCTCGCCGCTGCCGAGATTTTGTACGATTCGCTCTACACCTGGAAGCTTTACGGGGTGATCAACGTCACGGAAACCTCTCTTCCCTTCTTCAAGGACCTATCGTCATCTGTGAAGACCGGAGCATACACGTCAGATTCCCAGACCTTCACAGAGCTAGTTGACGCGGCGCGGGTATACGCGGACGGTTTTGTGAGCGTTGTGGTCAAATACACACCCGCAAACGGTTCAATGGCCGAGCAGTTCCACAAGGACGATGGCCATCCCCTGTCAGCTGGCGACCTGACTTGGAGCTACGCTTCGTTCCTTACCGCGACCGACAGGCGAGCCGGCACCGTCCCGGCATCTTGGTGGATGGGCGGCGGGGGTCTCCCGGGATCGTGCGGCACCAGCTCGGAGCGCGGGACCTACTCCTCGGTCTCCCCGCCGCCATTCCCGCCTTCCCAGACGCCCATCATCGGCGTTCCTCCCCCGACTACAACCGCCACCCAGACGACAACCACCTCGAGCACTGCGACGGGCTGCGTGACGCCCGTGGTGGTGGATGTGGCTTTCAACGTGCTGGTCACTACAGTCCCGGGAGAAACGATCAAGGTGGTTGGAGACATTGAGGACCTCGGCAAATGGAACCCCGAAAACGGCACCCCGCTGGATGCGTCGAGCTACACGTCCGACAACCCGCTGTGGAAGACGTCGATCACGCTGAAGGGTGGGCATGTGGTCCAGTACAAATACGTCAAAGTCAAGAGCGACGGGAGTGTCAGCTGGGAGGCCGATCCGAACCACACCTACACCGTTCCTCACTCTTGCGCCACGGAAGCTGTCATTTCCAACAGGTGGCAGTAGGAGTAATAAATCATTGCTAGTTTTCATTGATTCTTGGAGATGCGGGAAAGTCACATAGTGGCTGGTAATTGTCTTAGTATTCACAACACACAACTTTCAATAGCAGAACTACGCAATACACGCCCAAATTGTCACGGCTTGGATGGTCTATTCCTCTATTTTCGCACCCCCTGGCAACAAAGTTCCAAGGGGCTTTAACGTGTCTACTGATTCCCGCCAGCCGATGCTATCCGCGGCAGCTCCTCCAGGATGGTGTTCACCGCCCACTCCAGGGTCGTTCCCATGTCAACGTCGAGGCTATCACCCTGCTGTGCCCGAATGTCCCTCGAGGCCCGGGCCGCCTCGTCAATCTTGCCCTCGACATTACCGTTCTCGAACAGCCAGGCGTGCGACTCGGCGTAGTTGGGCCAGACGATCTCCTCCACGTAGCCCTCGGGGTCCTCCCAGAAGCCCTCTAGCGTCACGTAGCCCGTCCTCGCCTTCCGGCGCTGGATGGCCTTGTCGCGGCTCACCAGCAGGAACAGCTTGAGGTCGATGAAGCCCATGACGGCGTCCAGGCGCGGCGGGTAGTAGAGCAGGAAGCCGTCCAGGAGGCACAGACTCAGCTTCTCGGGGGCGAGGACGCCGTGGCCCGCCTGGCCTGGCCGCGTCCAGTCCGCGACCTTTTGCTTGAGCTCGGCGATCTTGCTGTCGGGCACAGGGCATGCGCCGACCGAGTTTTGGTCCTCCATCGAGTCCAGGTCCGGCTGTTTGGAGTTTGGGTGTGAGACGGAAGCGCCA
This sequence comes from Falciphora oryzae, assembly GCA_000733355.1. Lineage (NCBI taxonomy): Eukaryota > Fungi > Ascomycota > Sordariomycetes > Magnaporthales > Magnaporthaceae > Falciphora > Falciphora oryzae. Next base: position 144,585 of record JNVV01000028.1, read on the forward strand.
AAAAGTTAAAGGGGCGCAGGGGACGAGGCCAACAACCCCTGGATTCCGAGAAGAAACCACACAGTCGAAGGGGTGCAACAAAGCACATACCGGAAACTTGCCAGTCTGTCTGATGTAAGCCAATGACTTTTCCATCTGAGGGACGTTCAGCGACTCGACACTGTCCCAGTCGAGGAGGCCCCCTTTCTTCGGCTGTCTACATCGTGGCGGGGGTGTGTATAAAGAAGCATGTCGTCAGTAAAGCTACCCAAAGACGACTTGCCGATTGGTACGCTCGATGAAGGTCTGGGAATCTCTCACTCAGAATCGGGCCGATAGAAGTCGTCCTCGTGAAGAATGAAGGCGTTGGGGAATATGTCCCGCAGTAGCCGCGCGAGCGTCGTCTTCCCGCTCGAGGAGCAACCGCTGACCCCGACGATGATCGCCTTTTGCTCGGCCATCTCGTCTGTGCTCTGGCCAGGATGGTGATACGGAGTTGGGATCTTTACAAGGCTTGTCGGTCAATGATTTGTGTATGATACAGGCATGGCCTTTTGCTAGGGATTATCTGATAAGAGGTCTGGAATTTGTCAGACGCTAGACTAGAAGATGTGTCTCAACATACAAGTGGCCGAACATTCTGCTAGACAATTGTATGACTGTACATAGACTTTTTTTTTTTTTTTATCCTTCGAGGGTTGTAAGCGTTTTCCCGGCCGAGACAGACGCTTCGCACTCCTGCAACGGTACCCCGCCGCGCGACTAAACGACCCACGATCATAAAAGATTCATTTGCTACGATCGATTATCGAGTACGGGAGGTAGTGTTAAGAGGTATGAGAGTCGGATGAAACAAGATTCATCCTTGTTAGTGTTTTCCCTAGGCATCGTTAGGCATCGTGGTCGCTCATCCTCGCCGCCCGCGCACATGCAAATCTATAGCGCTATAGGCCACCCACTATAGTGGACATTCACTGGGTCCCAGGGCACTGTCTACGCCGGATTTAGAAGGATGGATATGTCGAAAATCGATCGATTCCACACGTCAATTGGAGAACACATCACCAAATGAACGATGGCGGAGGTCATGGACAAGAATTCCAACAGCTAACCTGACCGCCAACCCCAAAGCGAACCGACGTTTCACCCCAAGCTCCCCGAGCTTAAACAAGACACCCTCGTCAACTCGTCAATCGAAACCGAAGATCCCGGGACAGGTTTCCTCCCGCAGCAAGCATGTCTTGCGCAGCCTCCTCCTCGCAGCTGCCCTCGCTGGCGGCGGACAAGTACTCGTCGAGCGTGATCGTGTCGACGAGCGTCGTCGCCCTCATCTCGGGCTTCCTGCTGGGCGTCTACTCGATCCGCGGCTACCTGATCTCGCCCGCGCTCGTCGAGGAGCGCCGCCGCTTCGCCCACGACCCCGTCGAGAGCGACGAGTCCGACGTCGATGAGGACGACACCGTCCTCGACCACGCCCCCAACTGGTCCAACGGCGTCGACGCCGACCGCAGGGACGGCCTGCGCACCACCGCCGCCGGCAAGAAGGCAAAGGCTAAGAAGGATGCACCCGCCGGCAGCAGTCCCGTCGCGGCGGCCATGGAGGACTCGAATGAGGAGTGCAAGCTGGTGCTTGTGGTGCGGACGGACCTGAGCATGACAAAAGGCACGTTTGACAAGAAGACTCTTCTTTCTTACATGCGCAGAAAGTATCTCGCTTGCTAACTATGGTGTCTACCACAAAACCACAGGCAAGATCGCGGCGCAATGCGGACACGCCACCCTCGCATGCTACAAGACGCTGTCCAAGGCCGCACAGAAGACGCCAGGGTGCACCGAGGCAAGAGTGCTGCATAGGTGGGAGAGGCAGGGCCAGGCCAAGATCGCGGTGCAGATCAAGAGCCAGGTCGAGATGATGGAGCTGATGGGCCAGGCGAGGAGCCTGGGGGTCACGGCCGAGGTCATCCAGGACGCCGGCCGCACCCAGATCGAGGCCGGCAGCCTGACGGTCCTGGGAGTCGGGCCCGCGCCCAAGAGCCTGGTCGACAAGGTCACTGGTCACCTCAAGCTGCTATAAGTGCGTCGGCCGGACAGAAACAGACAACACGAGACACAATAAGACATGCAGCTGGCGAAGCTGCCACAAACGATTACAAAACAATTCGGGACTGGGAATAGGTTGGGTTGGTGCAGGGAAGGCGAGTATATCATGATAACGCCCCGGGCTGGACTCAATCTACCCTGGGTAGAGCCCGGAGTCTATACCCTAGTAGGGCTCTCCTGGAAGAGCTGCCTCAGGGCGAGCGGTAACACCTGTGAACAGGTCGGTGTGTGCCCATCTCTGCTTGCTTTTGGGTGTTGCGCGCGCGAGCTTTGGGCGGATTAAGTCGCAGATGCCATTGCAGAGCATAGCCATGGCGTTAGAATGGAAAATGAAAATAAACGGCATAGAGGTATATAGAAATGGGACAGGTATAAACATATCGAGCAACTCAACTCACGGTTACCGGCCACAATACACGCGCAAGGAGATTTGGTCTAGAAGCCTTAGTGAAAGTGAATTCAGTAGGTTCGGGCACAAAGCAGCGGTAGAGCCATTAGTTGGAGAGCATATAGGTGGGATTGGGTATCTTCGTGGTAATGCATGCCCTCATCCAAAGAACTCTCACGCCCCTTATCCTTTCCTGGCGAAGCGAGCAAGCGCAGGCCCCAGCTCTTCTTGTTGCGCCTTGTGCTTCTCCTGCCTCCTCTCCTGCTGCTCCTTCCAGATCTCCTCCACCTTGAGCCTCTTCTCGTCGATGATGTTCTTCTTCCGCTGCTTCCTCAAGTACTTCTTGAGCGCGCTGTTCTTGCCGCGCATCTTGTTCCTGATCTCCTCGGCCACGTCCGCCGCCGGTGCATCCAGGTCCTTGTCCGCCTGCCGCTGCTTCTCTGAGCGCAGGTCTAGGTTGCCGATGAAGTTGGGGTCGAGGGCGATCATCTCGGGCTGCAGCTTGTTGAGCAGACTCTTGACCTCGCCCTCCTGCCGCTGCTTCTTGGTCTCGTACGGGTTGACCTCGAGCGCATCGAAGTTGGCCTCTCCCGCACCGGGCACCAGGATCGACGAAAAGCCCTTGTCGTGGCCTATTCCAAGGACATCTTCGAAGGGGCACCACCTGACGTTCTCCACCCTCTTGCCTTCGCCTCCCCAAGTCATGTATGGGCTCTGTACTTTCTCCTGGACCGCTACGTTCTTGTCGAACAGGCCCTTCCATATTGTCGTATGTGTGTTCCACCCGACGGCGGTCAAGCCCGAGTCGGATATGGCGACTGATGTCGCAGGTGCTTTCGTGTAGTAGTTGTTGACCTCCTTGAAGGCTCGAATGTCCCAAACGGCCATCCTCTGGTCCTGGCCGGTGGAGACCATGTAGCGGCCCTCACGGTCGATTGCTATTGACCGCACAGGTCCCTTATGTGCCAGTAGCTTCACCAGAGGGTCTGAGGAGTTGGGAGACCAGAGCGTCACAGTGCCATTCTGGTGGCCCATGTGCAAGATAGCGTTCCAGGGGTTCTGAGCGAATGCGCCAGGCGGGCCGAGCTTAGTCGCAATCTCTGAAACTATTTGACCTGTCGATGTATCTTGATACCTCAACATGCCTCCACTGTTCTATTCAGGGGTCAGTCTCCGGAACCATCTCTGGAAAGTTTACCCGCGTCCAAAGTATGCCACAGCATAAACTTACGGCAGTGGCAAGAAGAAAATGATATGGCAGGAACTGCATATGTGTGACGTCGTTGTGTTTCCGCAGGCAATGCAGCTCAATGCCCTGGTGGTCGTAGATATAGACGTGCTTCTTCTGCGCAACGGCGAAGAACTGGTTGTTGTGCAGCCACCGGGCGTCCCTGACGGTCTCGCCTAACTGCAGCTCGCACCCTAGTTTCCCTTCCCTCCAGTCAAAGGTCGCGACATGCCCTTTCCTCCCGGCCAGCAGAAGCTCCCGGCCGTTACGAGAGTAGTCGCAGAGGTAGGGGCCCAGTTGGTCGAGGGTGAGATCGAAGCGCTTCTGCGCTGTTTCTATCGCGACGCCGCTAGTGATCTCGTCTTGGCGGATCTTGTATGTTCGCTCGAGCTCCGTCTCGGCCTCGAGGAAGCCCGCCGTGTTCTCGTGGAGGATCTCGGCGTCCTTGGCCTTGACGGCGGCCGTCTTGTACTTGTCCTCGAGGGTCTGAAGGTTTCGACGCAGCTTCTTGTCCTTGATCCCCCTGACATCGATCTGCCTGCCCCGGCCGTAGGTGCGCTGTGCCTGTTTGTGGCGACGGATCTTTGCCTGCTCGGCCTTGGACAATAGCTGGGTCCTGGCATCCTGGACGACGAGCGCGCCGTTGGGCTGCTCCTTCAGGCTCGAGCCCACCGATGGTATTCGGTCGGTTTCCATTTTGAAATTTGTTTGCGAGCAGCAGCAGCGGCCTGTGGGCAAGCGAGGCTAGTCAATTCGTCGATTTTCACTAGGTCTTGAATCCCTGGTCGCGACATTTGAGGCCGCGCGGAACCCATGAAGAACTTTTTGGTGGATCCCCGCCAAACCAACTCACCTACCCGCCCCCTGCTGCCTTATCAGATAAGCCCACAAAATTTCCTTGTCGACCGCCTTTCGTACCCCTCATTTCTAATAGGTTGGCGATTCGATCGCACACTCTTGCGCCACTAATAAATTGACCGTTCTGTCTGCGTTTCTCAGACTCGTGATATTACCCTCGCCCTCTGTCGATCTGGCTTCTCTTCCGTTCAGATTCAAGGCCGGAGGCGACGCAAAAATGCCTGGCGTTGTCGCGAGCCACAGGCCGACCACAAAGGTCGCCAACAAGGCGTTCAAGTCGAGGAAGGCGACCAAGGGTGCCATCCGAGACCTTGCAAAAGGTTGGTGACCCCGGATGATGTGATTGTGGATGGCTCATTGTGGCCGGGCGGTCATGGGGAATGAGGAAAATCTATACAACACCTCAAGAAAAAAAAAAGAAAAAAAAAATTGTGCAGAATGTGCCTCGGCTGACTGGCTCGCGATCTTTGCACTTATAGGCAAGGTGCCCACCGAGAAAGGGCTGCGCAAGACGCCGCACCAGCAAGTCATGTCCAAATTTGACCGACGCAACCAGGCCCGCCAGCGACAGCTCAACAAGCAGCGCGAGCACCAGAAGGAGAACTCGATCTTCTCTGGACGAGACGCAGCCCCGCGCAATGTCGCCGTTATTCCCCTCTGCGAAGATTGCGACGCCACAGCCGCCGCCCGGTCCCTGAACCAGAGCCTGGATATCGAGGCAGAGATTGGCCAGGGCCTCTCTAGGGTTCCCGTCGATCGGTTCAAGCAGAAGCTCGCCTACTTCCCCGTTAAGCGCGATCTGACCGCCTGCATGGACGCCGCGAGAGCTGCCGACTTCGTCGTGCTGGTCTTGTCTGCAGACGTCGAGGTTGACGACCTAGGGGAGCTCATCCTGCGCAGTATCGAAGGCCAGGGTCTGTCAACGCTCGTCACAACCGTGCAGGATCTGAACAAGATCGAGCCCGCCAAGCAGAGGCTGTCCATCGTCGACTCGCTCAAGTCCTACATCAAGTACTATCACCCGGATCAAGACAAGATCTATAGTCTGGACAACCGCCAGGAATGCGCCAACCTTATGCGCTCCATCTGCAACACCGCCCCCAAGGGTGTGCGGTGGCGAGACGAGCGCAGCTGGATGCTGGTTGAGGACGTCCAGTTCCCCGCCTCAGACGCGGCCGATGGCCTGACAGTCCTGACGGGAGTTGTCAGGGGTAAGGGCTTGAAGGCCGACAGGCTCGTCCAGGTGGGTGACTGGGGGACCTTCCAGATCGAAAAGATTACCGCTGCACCGCTCTCGACAAGGAAGGGCAAGCTGGAAGGTTCCATGGCGGTTGATGAAGCTTCAGCACCCGAAGAGCCTCTCGACGTGCCGAGTGAGGACAGAGACGACCTGGCCGAGTTCGCCCCTGAAGAGATGATGATGATGGATGACGGCTGTGACGACACCCAAACTTCGGTGTCGGCCCCGACAAAGAAGGGCGTGCTACTGGACGACCACCACTACTTCTCGGACGACGAGGAGGGACAGGCACCACGGGCGAAGAGGCTTCCCAAAGGAACCTCGGCCTACCAGGCAGCCTGGTATCTCGACGACGGTGTTTCGGACTCGGGATCCGACATGGAGGACTTCGACATGGCAGACGCCGCGCAGCCAGAGCGCAGTCACGGCCACGAGGACGGGATTGAGGAGGGCATGGCTATGGATACCCAAACCGAGGCCGGGGCATCTGAATACCCCCAGTCTGAGATGTTCGTGGAGCCCAACGAGGACGAGGACGCGAAACAGCTTGAGGCCTACCGTGCGAGCAAGCGAGATGAGGCCGAGGACGACAAGGAGTTCCCCGACGAGATCGAGCTGCATCCCAACGTTCTGGCTAGGGAACGCCTGGGCCGGTACAGAGGTCTCAAGAGCCTCAGGACAAGTACCTGGGAGGAAGAAGAGGACCGCGCGCACGAGCCGGAGGAATGGCGACGACTCCTCCAAGTCCCCGACTACCAGGGTTCCCGATCTCGATGCACACGTGAGGCGCTGGTCGGCGGTGTGGCGCCTGGGACTCGTGTCTCGGTTCATCTGAAGGGCGTGCCGGTCTCGATCGCACAGTTGCATGACGCCACCAAGCCTGTCACCATGTTCTCGTTACTGAGGCATGAGAACAAGCACACTGCTGTCAACTTCCTCATCAACCTCAGCTCCGAGCACCCAACCTCCATCAAGGCCAAGGAGGAGCTGATTATGCAGTGCGGCCCTCGGAGGCTTGTCATCCGGCCCCTTTTCTCGGAGGGCGGTAACACGCAGAACGGCGTACACAAGTACTCACGGTTCTTGCATCCGGGTCAACCTGCAGTCGCCACCTTCATCGGGCCGGTCATCTGGGGGTCTGTGCCGGCACTGTTCTATAAGAGACAGGTGCCTAGCGCCGACTCCAAGGATGTGGACGAAGCCTCCCTCCCACTCAAGTTGATCGCGATAGGCACAGCGCTGCCACCGTCAACATCACGCGTCGTAGCCAAGAGGGTCATCCTGACGGGCCACCCTTACCACATTCACAAGAAGATTGTGACGATCAGGTACATGTTCTTCAACCGGGAGGATGTCGAGTGGTTTAAAGCCCTGCCGCTCTGGACCAGGCGGGGGCGGAGCGGCTTCGTCAAGGAGAGCCTGGGCACGCACGGGTACTTCAAGGCGACATTCGATGGCAAGATCAATCCGCAGGACAGCGTTGGCGTCAGCTTGTACAAGCGTATGTGGCCACGGAAGTCGGAGCCCTTCCAAGGCCCCCTGCTTTCCGCGAATGACACAAGCGCGGCGTCGGGAGAGGAGGCGATGGAGGACATTGCATAACGTGATCACGAAACAACATGGGAACGGCGTTCGGGTGTTCTAGCTCAGGGGCGGGTCATAGACAAAACACGGGGATTGGTATCGTCAATGTGGGACTAAGGTATGTAGCATGACGTTATGAGGTCAACGCTGCCGGGGCTGGAAAAAAAATGCGCTTTTGGGAAATTGACGACGATCTCATTATATACGAATTTCATGTGTTTTCTGGGCCTATGGTGTCAATTTTTGACTGTCTCATCGTTTTGGTGCACTCCCACACGCCAACCTCCGCGGCAAGAACTCCTCGTTACCCAAAAAGCTATCGAGACCCCTTCGTTTGAGGACTTCAAGCAGTCAGGACATCCAGGCCTTCGGTAGGCCGGGGCCTACCGTTCGCGGCAGCCACCTCTGCGGCACCGCTCGCCTTCCAGGCGCTGAGAATGAGGGTGACGATGTGGTCAACACCGACATTCTTCTTGACCTGCGCAAAGACGGTGGGTCCTCCCTCGCGCATCTTGCGGGCGTCGCGCTCCATGACGGCCAGGTCGGCGCCGACCGCCTCGGCGAGGTCCGTCTTGTTGACGACGAGCAGGTCGCTCTGGGTGATTCCGGGCCCGCCCTTGCGGGGGATCTTGTCGCCGCCGCTGACGTCGATGACGTAGATGATGAAGTCGGCCAGCTCGCGGCTGTAGTTGGCGGCCAGGTTGTCGCCGCCGCTCTCGATGAGCAGCAGGTCCGTCCCGCCAAAGGCGCGGTGCAGGTCCTCGAGCGCGGCCAGGTTAGCGCTGATGTCCTCGCGCACGGCGGCGTGGGGGCAGCCGCCCGTCTCGATGGCGCGGATGCGGGGCGCGGGCAGCGCCTTGTGCGCCGTCAGGAACTCGGCGTCCTCGCGCGTGAAGATGTCGTTTGTCACGGCCGCGATCGAGTGCGTAGACCGCAGGGCCAGGCAGAGGGCCAGCATCAGGGCCGTCTTGCCCGAGCCGACGGGGCTGGGGGGGTTGGGCGGCGGGGAGGGTTAGCTGACTGTCTGTACGAGGGTGAGGCGAGGGGTAAACACTCACCCGCCGATGCCAATCGTAAAGGCGCGCTCCTTCCAGTCGCGACCTTCGACTATAGGCATCTCCCTCCCGAGGTAGCTGCCAGGGCCGTCGAGGATCTCATGACTGTGGCCGTGCTCCTGAGCGTTGAAGCCCTCGTGGGAATGGTTGTGGGAGACGCCATCATGAGAGTGCGACATGGTCACGATTATAGATGAGACTATAAAGGCAATTATAGAGGTAGATATTCAAAAGACAAAGGTAGGTATTGCCTTCTTGCCCGCCTATCTTGAATGCAACACTACCCTGACCAAGAAATCGTCGTTGAGATTCAGGTGTGGAGTGGGGGGTTTATCGCGGCGATAAATGCCTCCATCCCATCTCTTGTGTCCAAAACAGTTCATCATGTGTGCCAGCTGCTGAGCAACCAGGGCTTGAGCGCAGGCAAAGCGAGGCGTCTAGACTCGAGGGAACCTCCGACACCTACCTCAAAATAAAGCCCAATCTTCGATGCAAGCCAAGCCAAGTGTTCGATCTGACCGACAATGAGGGTTATACAGAGGTTGCGTACGAAAATAACGGCCATCCCCAATGTACCGACTGGGGCCCCCATGTTCAAAACAGTCCAATCAACAAGAAGATACATCTGCACCGGTCAGAGTGTTCAACAACACACCTGAGGAGGGCTTCCGTAAGCAACGCCCCTCAACTCAAAGGGCCCCGCACCAAAGGCAATCGCGTTGATCGAGATCACGGCCCGCTCTTTGGGCCTCAACGCACCGATCTCCTCAATCCACGCAGGAGAACACGGGCTAATCATCAGTGTCTTCAATAGCAGGCAAACAGCTTACTGAATACGACAGGATCCGTGTTCGCGCGTTCTATTTTGATGCTCGTCACTCTAAACAAGGGATCGTCAGAATCACCGGCTTTGGCCGCCACCAAGTCCGCCAAGCGATCTACTACCAGTCGCCTGCATTCCGGCCTGGCCGCCCTAGACGTGATTAACGCCAACGGCATGCACACGCAGTGGTAAATCAAAGGTGGGAATAGCTTCAAAAACGAGGTTGACAGCATCTAAATTGAGGCAACAGGATCAGATTGCAGTTGGGAGGGTCGGTGAGCTCAAAAGTACTACTTTTTTTTTTTTTTTCAAATTGATCAAAGTGGTTGTTACCTTCCCCAAATAAAAGCCTGCAGCCCGTATAAACTGCACAACCTTATTGGAACATCCAAAACTTGTAGTTCTTAAGGATATAGGAAACAGGAAAGGATACAGGAGCAGGAAAAGAGACGGGATAACAGGAGCCGGAAAAGAAATAGGAAACAGAAAGGAGAAACACGGCATAGTCGGTATTTAACCAGAAGAAGCGGATATGTTCGTGGGTGAAGATGGACTAGGCGAAGCGTGCAAAGAGGAACTCAACACTAAGGCCGCGGATCGTTTGGAGGGACCGGTTGTGGTAGAGACCAACTAATTGGCTCGAGTTATCCTGGGTTCAAGACATGCGTGACAAGCTAAGTGTCTTCGAACTGCCTGGCCACAAAGGTGAACCGGCGGGCATCGGACAGATAACGGAGATCTTTACGGAGGATCAGGACGTTCCTGGAGTCGTTGGTCGGGTGGCTCTCCATGGCGGACTGGCAATATCTGTGGGCGGATTCCAGGCAACCCGCAGTGAGTTTTAGCGATTAGAGGTCGGAGGCTGGGTAGGGTCCGAGCTCCACGCGCCACCACTCAGGGTGCCGTCGCACCCAACGGCCCTGCAGCACGCTCAACCAACAAGGGACTCGATCAATCTCAACCACCGACACACCACCAGACACCAGCCTCATACTTAACCAACGCTCCTTTTTCCGTCTCAACCCAGCCCAGGTGCCGGCGCTGTTTGGACTGCTGGCGCTCCAAGTCGGCAGGTGTCACCTCGCCTACTCGTCTCAACGCGCCACGCAATTGAGCGGCATCTGCGCGGGAATCTCAGCCTCGGCCCTTGGTGCAGCTTCCGCGCGCCCGCATGCGAGGCTGATCGCAGAGACACCGTGCACCACAGCGCACGCGGCTCTGGGCAACGAATCACCCACTAGAGCTACTGGGCCCGCTCTCCTCACTTCGAGGCAGTTCGATGTACGTTCCTGGCTCGTCTACTCTCGCTGTCTCGTGGGTCCGTGTTCCTGTCCTGCAGGGTCCAGCACGCAAGCCATGGCGGGATGGACGACCTTCTCCATCCAACACGGCCGATGCGCCCGCGCGCAGGCTATTCTTCTGTCTTCTCTCACCCTATACTCCCACCCTCGTATTTAGCACCCCACTGCGACTTGAGCTTCCCCAAATTTCCACGTGCCTCGAGATCTATCGTTACGCCACAGCGCTAACCTCCTCAAAGCTCACTTGCGCGGAGACCATCCCGCTGCACGTGCCTCACGGTAGGCTGCAGCTAGAGGGCTTCCTGGTCTGGCCCGCAAGCACCGTGTAAGGCCTGTGGCCTCTGGATGACACGGTCAAGGATCGCAGGCCGCCTCACGCCACGCTCTTCCGGGGTGTTATAGCCCTCGCCGGCTGCTAGCTCGCTACTGGGCCCGGGCGTCGTCATGGAGGATGGCGACCACGATGTGGTCATGGAGGGCGTCAGCGTGGCGCCCTCGGCGTCTGGGTCGGTGACCAACGGCTTCGCCGACCCTGGCTTCATCGACCCACGCGATCTGGTCGTGCCTTCCCGCGAGGACTCCAATGACGTCCAGAGCTTTTTCGAAGGCCTGATGGACAACGATCCGGACGACGAGGACCGCGTGTTCGACCCCCAGGAGTATCCCGAGTACATGCGGAGGCGGGGCCAACTGCCTACCGGCTGCTGCTACGACGACCGCATGAAGCTGCATGCCAACGCCGACTTTGGATCCTCGCCGCACCATCCGGAGGACCCATCCCGCATCGAGGAAATCTTCAAGACCCTCAAGCGCGCCAACCTGGTCTTCAAGGGCCCCGATGCTGAGCTGGTTGATATTCTCAAAACCAATCCTAATGCCTACCTGTGGCGTATCCCCGCCCGGGAGGCGTCACAAGAAGAGATCTGTCTGGCGCACGACCCCAAGCACTACGCTTGGGTGCAGTCCCTTGCCGACATCCCCACCCAGGAGCTGCGCGAACTTTCGAGGCGGCTGGACCAAGGCCGCGCCTCGCTTTACGTCGGTAGTATGACTTATGAGGCATCCCTGATTTCAGCCGGCGGTGCCATCGAAACGTGCAAGGCCGTCGTGTCGGGAGAGGTCAAAAATGCCTTTGCCGTCATCCGCCCACCCGGCCACCACGCCGAGTGGGACGCGCCCATGGGATTCTGTCTATTCAACAACGTCCCAGTTGCGGCCAAGGTGTGCCAAAAGGAGTTTCCCGATATTTGCCGAAAAATCCTCATCGTGGACTGGGACGTCCATCACGGCAACGGAATTCAGAACATCTTCTATGACGACCCCAACGTTCTGTATATTTCCACCCACGTCTACGACGGCGGCGACTTCTACCCTGGCAAGCCTGACAACCCAACCATTCCTGACGGCGGCATCGACAAGTGCGGCGAGAGGGCCGGACTTGGCAGAAATGTCAACATCGGATGGGACAAGCAAGGTATGGGCGACGGCGAGTACATGGCGGCTTTCCAAAAAATCATCATGCCCATCGGCCGTGAATTCGATCCGGATCTGGTCATTATCTCGTCCGGGTTCGACGCGGCAGCAGGCGATCAACTCGGAGGCTGTTTCGTATCGCCCGAATGCTACGCCCACATGACGCACATGCTCATGTCGCTCGCTGATGGAAAGGTGGCCGTTTGCCTCGAGGGTGGCTACAACCTTCACGCCATATCGCAGTCAGCACTCTCCGTAGTCAGGACGCTGATGGGTGAGCCCCCTCCGAGGATGCCAGGTGGCCTGCCCCCAATCAACAAAGAGGCCGCCCGCCTCCTCTCACAGGTCCAGGCGTTCCAGGCACCCTTCTGGGAGTGCATGAGGCCGGGAGTTGTCGACGTTCAAGATGTGCTGTCGCTCGGCGCCGAGCGCCTTCACGACGTGGTCAGGGAAGCGCAGCGGCTGAAACTCGCCAGCGAGTTTGGTATGCTCCCGCTGTATATCCAGCGAGAGCACGCCTACAAGTCGTTTGAGAACCAGGTCTTGGTGACTCCGGACATCAGCGATGCGCGCAAGATCATGGTCATAATTCACGATCCGTAAGCCTATGCAGCAGTCCGGCATCGGAAGAGATAAGGTCATTGCACTAACAAATAGCACTCCAACACAGCCCCGAGGTGCTTGCTCAGCCAGATCCCCTGGACAATTCTCTCAGTCCCCATAACGCATGGGTCGTGAGTTAATACCGATGTTTTTTTGCTTGATGATCACCCAGCCGGCTGGGCCGCGGCTTCGTCTCATTCGCTAACTCTGGGAACAGAACGATGGCGTGCATGGATATATCAGCTGGGCTATCAAGGAGAAGTTCGGCGTCATGGATATCAACGTCCCACAATACATCACCCTTCCTGAGGTAGGTTCCTTTCTGAGTCTGGCTGTTCTGGTTGACGCAAAGGGAGACGGGAGAATATGCGGCTGGCAGTGGCTAACAGATGGGGTTTCGCCGCCTTTGCAGGACATGGATTCTTTTACGCAGCGGACCCCTGAGAAGCAACTGCAACAGCAGATACAGGAGATCATCGGGTATCTCTGGGACAACTATCTCCAGTTGTACGACAACGTCGAAGACATCATCCTACTCGGGGTTGGCGCGGCCTATCTGGGCATCAAGACGCTCCTGATCAACAGGGACTGCAAATCCCGCCTCACAGGCGTCCTCAGCTTCGTCACCGGCAACCTGCGGCCCGTTAAAAGCGACACTGACCCGGAGCTCTCGACTTGGTACAAGAACAACTCGCGCATCTACGTGGGCAACACGCACGCCTGTTGGCAGAGCGAGGACCTGGCGAGCAAGGTCAAGAAGCGCCGGTTCGGTTCTGTGCTGCGCAGCCCGCACGACGGCCTGAACCGCATGATGAAGCACCACGCCCAGGACGCGCGAGACTGGATACTGGGTCGCGTCGGCCAGTCTTCTAGTTTGGACGGGGACACGACCGAGGATGAGGACGGGGCGCTGACCTAGGTGGTCAATCCCGCGCGGAATTACCTCAACCAGGTCCAAAGTCAACGTCGGACAGACACTATCAGCCGAGTCTCAAGCTCAGCTTGATCGATCTCAGCCCTCATGAGACGATGAGGGTTGTCATCACTGTCTATGTTTTCATTCAAATCTCAGCCGAGTCAATTTTATACTCTGTTTCTGTGGTTGAGTTTGACTTTTACTTTTCTCTTCCGTCATGACAAACACCCTGGGAAGGGTCTCGATAGGGACGGCATCTCGTAGGAAAGCGAAGCCGCCAGCCATGGCAACGGCCCACGTCGAATTTCTCAACACGTCGTTTCCTAACTTTTTCTCTTCTTATTTTTAACTCTCACACTCGACTATTTTAGTCATGTATTACATAGCATCATAGCCGTGAATGAAGTTTCGGAAACACGAAATCTCATTCTGGCGCCGTGGTCGTAGGTGATCCGTGGAGTGTCGTACCAAGCCAGAGGCGATTGGCTTGCGTGGCTGATGTAGGCAGCCGAACCGCCTGGTAGGTAGGCATCCGTATCAAGCCCAATAGAACAAACGTAGAAAGGGACAGCAGAAATTGGTCTGTCCACGTTCTTTCTGTCCTCATCCGAGTGCAACGGAGATGGTTTCATGGCGCTCAATTGTTTGATCGATGTGCCTGCCCCTTTTTCTCAGCGTTTCCCCTGCATTCCAGGGGTGTCGTATCTTATCGATAAGCCGCCATGCAGGGTTGGTCAGACTGGCAGAAGCCAAGGTTTCATCAGCGCAAGCCTTGAAATCGCGTCTTTGACTCCCTGAAGACGAATTCTATCCGGGCGACACGCACGCGTGGGTTGGAAGTCGCTTCAATTATCATTACCAGCACCTACGACAGTAATCTGAAGGGTCGCCGCGCCGCGTCGCGACCCTCAGCCCTCGGTTTCGACCCATGGGGAGGGCTATGATGATGGATCGCGACCGAAGCAGGAGGTCAGTTCCGGTTCCCGCGAGCCCCCGATCTCAACGTCCACCCCGTCTGCTCCTTTCTCCGCCGGTCGAGGATACAGGAACCCCCGCCCACCACCACATATATGCCCTGCACGGTTCCGATTTCCCTAGCTGACGGAACGAGCCGAATACCTACAGGTACGAGGATGGCGAAGTGACCCGTTACGGCGCCGGGGAGTCGTACCGCCCCTTTAATCGAGACAGATCCCCCCGCCGAGCCAGGAGCCCGCTGCCGCGAGACCGTGACCGAGATCGAGACCGCGATCGAGACAGGGACAGAGATCGGGATAGAGACCGTGATCGAGACCGAGACAGAGATAGGGATCGAGACAGGGACGTCAGGGACCGCGCCCGCAGCCCTCCACCGACGGCCAGCGACAGCTACGTTCCAGGCCGGTCGCCGGCGACTCGCCGGCCGCGATCCAGGAGCCTCGGCCCCGGCGACCGCTTCCGGGACAGGGATAGGGACAGCAAGCCCGGCGCCGGCGCCGGCGGGGAGCGTGGGGCGCAGCCGCAGGGCGCCGACTGTTGGCGTAGGCCGCGCGACAGCAGCCGCGGGCCCGGCGGTGGCGGCGGTGGCGGCATCGGCAGCGACAGGGACAGGGACAGGGACAGGGACAGGCGCGGGGCGAGGAGCCCTCCGCCCCCGAGGCGGCCGTCGCCGCCGCCCAGGCGGGCCAGCCCTCCGCCGCGACGAAGCCCCCCGAGGCGTAGCCCGCCGCCTAGGTTCGCGTCGCCGCGCAGGGGGGACGACAGGCTCGACAGGGCGAGGTCGCCGCCTCCCCGGAGGGACTATGATGCCCGCGACGCTCCTGCAAGGTGAGAGCTTCCTCACTTCTTTTCCATACGCATATGCACACACAGCCCGCCTGCATTTTTTGCCTGCTCTGTTTGTTTCCATCTGATATCCTGTTTGCTGCCCTTCCTGTTCCTGCCTGCCCGAACAAACTCTGACACACACATGACTTGCCGTTTAGGAGAAGGTCACGGTCACCATACGACCGAGACCGCGCCCGTCGAAGCCGCTCGCCAGCCCGCAGGTCTCCCGCGCCCGCCATCCGATCGTACCGCCCACGCACTCGTAGTCCCGAGCGACGTGACGACCGATACCCGGCATCCGCGAACTCGTACCGCAGAGGCTCGCCCGTGATAGCGCCCAGGGAGCAGACCAACATCCCGTCCACCCTGACCTCCCGCTCCGTCTCGGGAAGGTCCTCACCCCGCCCCGGTTCAAACCGCGGCGGACGCGCAGGAGGAGCCGGCGCCGTTGGCGACAGCTCCCGCCCACACTCGCCCACCGTCTCTACCTCGCCCGCCTTCGTCTCGGCCGCCAACGCGATCCCGGTCAGAGAGGTCCAGAAGCTCGCTCTGCCCGCTGACACGCCCACCGGTCCGGCTGCTGCCGCCGCGACCACCGCTTCCATCCCAACCGCACGATCTCCACCGCGCGCACCAGCCGCCCTCCGCGCGCCGCCGACGGGCCCCAGCGCGACTAGAAATCAGTCGGTGCCCACCGGCCCCGCCTCCTCCTCGCCGGCGACCCCTCACGGGCCGCGGCACTACCACTCGCAGACGGCCCCGGGCTCCTCCCAGCAGATCCCGACCGGCCCCTCCAACCCAAACCGCATCGAGGTGGCCGCCAGCCCCAGCATGCCGATCAACCCTCCCTCCGGCCCTAGGGGGTACAGAGAGGGCGCGCGCGGCGGCGGGTATCGCGGCGGCCGCGGTGGTGGTGGTCTTGGTGGTGGCAGCGGCTGGGGCCCCGTACGCGGCGCCCCTCTCGTTAATGGCGGCAGCAGCCACACCAACGGCGTCCACCACAACGGCGTCCACCACAACGGCGTTCACCACAACGGCATCCGCAGCGCCGGCGGCACCACCTCCGCCACGGCCTCGCCAGCCACGCCCATCGTGTCTGGCGCCAACGGCATCCCCACGGGCCCGCGCGCCGCCTCGATCCCGTCGCTGTCGTCGTCGTCGGCAGTGGCAGCAGCAGCAGCAGCAGCCACAGCAGGAGGAGGTTCGGCCTCTGCCGTGGCATCGCCCGTCACCACCTCGCCCTCCCTATCAGCGAAGCCCTTCAACCCGCCCACCGGCCCTGCCGCCCAGCAGCAGCAGCAGCAGCAGCAGCAACAGCAACAGCAACAAGGCATGGAGCGCAACGGCAACGTATCCACGCCCACCGGCCCGCGCGCCCAGCAACAGTCACAGCAGCAACAGTCACAGCAGCACCAGCAGCAACAGCAGCAGCAACAGCCACCACAACAACCGCAACAGACACTGGTGCAACAAATCACCGCGTCCATGCCCGTCCTCGTCCCCGGAGGCAAGCTGGACCCGTCCCTCACGAGCCTGGCCACGGGCCTGACCAAGGACCTGGAACCGCACCACAAGCGCCTGCGCGAGGATGAGGAGCGCATCCGCGAGGAGCTCTGCGGCAAGGAGGAGAAGCTGCGCAAGTCGCTGCGCATGTGGGAGCGCCTCGAGCGCGAGGCAAAGGGCCACGTCCTGAGGACCGAGCTCAGCGAGAAGAGCCTCCAGGCCGTCGCCGGCGAGGGCGCCAGCAGCGGCGCCGCCTTTTGAAAAAGAAAAAAAAAAAAAAAAAAAAACAGGAACCTATAAGCACGTGCTGCCGATGTGGCTGGTGGTGGCATCTGCTTCTCCCGCGACAACAAAACATTTTACACTTCCTTTTTTTTTGGGCAGCAGATACTACGGATGGTCGCATCGGCTACCCTCACGGGATAGATAAGATTCCTTTCCCTATGCTTGCATCGGCACCTTAAGCTTGTATTAGTTTTACGGCGTCCCCGAGACGACCTGGGTCTCCGGCTCCGGCTCTCTCCGTTTTGCTTTGTCCTAATCTATCGATCGAAGAACCTGAGAATCAGACCTACTTTTTGCAGCGTTGATTCCAATCCAAGAAGAGCTTTCTCCTTGCCACTATCAATGCTTGATACCATTATGATTTGGGCGGCGTTTCAAGACTCGGTGACTATTGTTCTCGTCTGTTCAGGCCGCACCTGGGATCATTTCAATACCATCATAGAGCAAACAGAGCAGAGTTTTTTTTCACCTCGCCTATGTCTATTCTACGGACGGTAAGTGTGACAGGTGACGCACAAGGCGAACAAAGCACACCTGTTTTCCACTCCATACCAGACCAGAGACGGCGTTCCAGCCATCTTTGATTTATCATTATTTTTTGTTCATTGATGCGTCATACGTGAAGCCATACTGGCAAGCTCCTTTCACCCAACCTGATACCTATTGAGGCATGGACGAGTTTACTTGGAGGCGTCAACCTTGGCGGCGTACGAGAGAAGGTCCAGGACACGACGGCTATAACCCCACTCGTTGTCGTACCAGCTGACCAGCTTGACGAAGTTGTTGTTGAGGGAGATACCGGCCTTGGCGTCGAAGATGGACGAGGCGTTGTGACCAATCATGTCCGAGGAGACGACATCGTCCTCGGTGTAGGCGAGAATTCCTGGTTGAGCGTGCTCGTGTTAGTGGCATGCATACAAAAGTTATGGCGGGTTCCATGGTATCAGTAACCCACCCTTGAGCTCGCCCTCAGAGGCCTCCTTCAGAGCAGCCTTGATCTGGTCGTACGAGGCACTCTTCTCAATGCGGGCAGTCAGGTCGACAACCGAGACGTTGGCGGTGGGAACACGCATCGACATGCCCGTGAGCTTGCCGTTGAGCTCAGGGATGACCTTGCCGACGGCCTTGGCGGCACCAGTGCTGCTGGGGATGATGTTCTGGGCAGCACCACGGCCACCGCGCCAGTCCTTGGCCGAGGGGCCGTCGACGGTCTTCTGGGTAGCGGTGTACGAGTGGACGGTGGTCATGAGACCCTCGATGATGGTGAACTTGTCGTTGATGACCTTGGCCAGGGGGGCCAGACAGTTGGTGGTGCACGAGGCGTTGGAGATGATGTTGGCGCTGCCGTCGTACGACTTCTCGTTCACACCCATGACGTACATGGGGGCATCGGCTGAGGGGGCCGAGATGATGACCTTCTTGGCACCGCCCTTTAGGTGGGCACTGGCCTTGTCGATCGTGGTGAAGACGCCGGTGGACTCAACGACGTACTGGACGCCAGTCTCGCTCCAGGGGATGTTGGCGGGATCCCTCTCCGAGTAGAACTTGACCTTCTTGCCGTTGACGACCAGGTCGGTGCCGTCGACCTCGACCTGGCCCTTGAAGCGGCCGTGGGTCGAGTCATACTCGAGCATGTATTTCTGGTGACAGGCAATGGCAAGTCGTCAGTTGGGGGCTCGATGGTCATCGTATCTCCTATCTTCCATTGGGGGACCGAGCTGCGAGTCGACGAGCCGGTGACTGGAAAGACTTACGGCGTACTTGACCTCAATGAAAGGGTCGTTGACAGCGACGATCTCGCAGTCGGGGTGCTCGACGGCATTGCGGAAGACAATGCGGCCGATACGGCCAAACCCGTTGATGCCGACCTTGACCATGTTGGGCTTTGGGGACTGTTGTCAGTTGTCTGTCTGGAGAGAGATGTGTTCCTTGTTCGAAGGGGAGAATAAGGAAGTGAGGCGGTGTGTTTTTGATGGTGTGGAAATGTCTAGATGCAAACACGAGTAGGGAGTGGGGTAAAGTTTTATAGCAGATGGAGGGAAGCGAGTTCCACCAGGCAAAGCAGAGGAGCAGGCAGTGCTAGCAACTAGCGGGTATCCGGCAGGTGCGGCCTAGGGGTATGTCATGTCATCGGTGCAGGACGAGGCAGGAGGAGTTGCGCCGCCCAGCCAGTGAGAAGGACCAGATTGGCCACCACCACCCTCCAAGATCTGGATGGGGTTGTCCTTCTCACTTTGTGAGCCAACCGCTTCTCCCAGCCAGACCCTCAACATCCATGAGTATGGCAGGGATGCATGGCTGGGAACAGACGAAAATAAAAGCGAAATGGATGGCTGGAGACGATCAAATTCGTAAATCGTATGCGGGAGAGGAAAGGGCCAAGCTTCCAGGACACGAGGTAACGAGAATAGCGGCAGGTGCGATCTGTATGATGACCCAGACGGACGCAGTGCTTCCATGTTGGGACCGTGTATCCATTGGCGAAAAGCGAGGGAAGCTATCACCTTACATCGAGCTATGCAGGGCAGCTTCTCGCCGGCAGAGGGGTTATAGCGGGGTAGGTGTATGCAGTGCTTGGGATTGGGTTTCGATGGAGGGGCAGGTAGTAGGACTGGCCTCACCTATTGGGTAGTCTAACGTTTCTCCTGTGTTGGATTAAGGGTTGGTCTTCGGATGATCTTGGGAGCTTCTTTGGTGATCTGATGGGAGATGAAAGGGTCAGGAAGCCAGAAATATCGGGAAACGGCGACGTCCTCCAATATGTACGCGTCCCCAGGATGGATAACGCAGACAAGGGTGGGATATGTTTTTTTTGGGGTGGTGGGGTGACGAGCTACATCATCGCCCGGGCTCTGGCGTGCAACACTGATGTCCCATTGACCGCCCAAGCTTTCTGCAACTGGAGGTCCACAGCCCCGCACCGGGGGGCACCCTGGCGGGCCATCCGGAGTGCTAGTGGGCGACCTGCAACGGCCAGCCTCCAACTGGAACAGCTATGAGGCAAATTCGCCTGCTTGAGTCATCGCGGTTTTCGTTTTTTATACCATTACACTATCATCCATCGTATCCCGCCGCTGGCATGGTGAAATATTTGGCGCATTCACAATCTCCGTATTTCGCAGACGCCGAAGCGGTACGGGAGCAAAGAGGCATTTTCTGACGTGTTCCGATTGGGTCTGAACGGACGGTCACGCCCACGCTTGGCCGCCCTGCCCACCATTGAGATCCCGCTGAGGCCGGTGCTGGTGGCGATGTCGGGCCCCTCAACAGAAGCAGGAGGCAGCAGTCAAAAAGAGCATGGTGAGGTGCACTGACCGACGCTGATCAAACTTTGTCATTGTTGTGGTGTGGTTGCGCTGGCTGGCCTCCTGGGCCACCGCTGACCGTAATCTTTTGGCCTGGCTCACTCATGGTGATATCACACTGACATGGCCCGCCCGAGCCGCATCGGCCATGCCATTCTCAAATCCCTCTCGTTTCTGCATCTGCGAGTTTATCTACGTTGCTTCTTTTTTGCTTTGGTATTTTACACCACAGTCATTTCCCAGTGGCATCTTTGTACCTCCTTAACAGCACGCAGGCTAGGCTTGACGAAACTTGTTTGGTCTGACAAACGGCTTCTTGCTTGGCGCCGCGCAAAGTTCCGGCTTCCGCCGACGACACCTTGATAATGCCCTCGGTTGCTCGGGTCGCGCCGCCGGAGACGGTTGGCAGTCTAAGGGACCAAGGTGTCTGATGCGGTAACTATGAGCTGTGTCCTCGAGCCATGGGTATGGAGGTTGCTTGCACCGGACGCATGCTCGGCAGGTCCATTTTCGTTGCTGCTCTGCGAAGAGATACCATGGGAGCATGGATGGCAGTCGGCTTGTGGATGGAATCAATCCTTGATGGGTCACGCCACAGGCCAATTTCGCCTCGATTCTCAGCTCATCCGTACAGCAGCGGCGGCGCACACCGTTCTGGGCCGCATCGTGGTGGTTGGGCGGGCTCTCGCTTCCTGCCAACCGGGCTCGGGTCTGCGGCTACGTGGTAATGTTTTGTCATGCCATTGGTCTCGCTCCGTTCTTCTGCCGACGAAACCGCCACCTCGGTGGCCTATTGGTTAAAGGCGATAATCGTCGCCGGCTTTGCTTATTAGGCACGACTATGTTTTGCATTCCGTGCAAGTCTCGTCGGGAGGGGCAAGGATGAGGGGTAGTCTTAGTGGCTCAGCCCAGTGGCGCGAAATCCCCAAGCCACCCACTTCGCTGCCCGGTCACCGGTTCCAACGATTTACGACCGCGGAAAAACTACCTGGCACTCGGTGCTCGGCGCCTCTCCGAACTGCATTGATCAAACAAATGACTTCACAGCATTGCATCGATCAGTTTATTTCACGGAAGTTTCGCTTCTAGTGTATCGGCGTATCCGTTAGGCAATTGCGTCGCGTCAGACCTGTCGGTTCCTCAGTGCCTGGGTGCGTCGCGTCAGGGAGATTTGGTCGCGTCAATCCTACCGAAACAGATTGGACTACCTACCAGGTACCTGGTAGCTATTGACTGTTTACATCTAGGTCACGTACTGTTTGCCGTGGGAAGCCCTCCAGGCCGCCGTCAGAAATAGGACACTTGCCTCCGTTTCCTGCACCGAAACCCTACCGCAGCCCTCCTGGAATCCAATCTTCATGCGATAAATAGCATCACGCAGAAGTCGCATAAATACGGTCTTTTTTTTTTTTTTTTTTGAACTGGTACCCATCGTCTGTAATAGATGCGTCCCCGCCCCGCATCCAACGAACCTGCCGCAATCCCGCCTTCTCTCATCCATTCGGCTGGCCAATCGAACATTGATTTCGTTCACCCCGGCTATGACGGCGATTTTACCTCGGCGACCTTCCTCTCCCTCCCTCGCCTCGACGACGGCGGTGTTTGCTTCGACACCGCCCTCGCCGCCTGCGGCATCATAGCCTGCAACCAATGGTCCGGCTTTTTCTCTACTGACAAGCTGGGCCAATCGCGCGTTGACCGGCCAGCGGACGGGATCCTGCGCGACGATCCATACTACTACTTCCACCTCTCCGCTCCGGGGTCCGGGTCTTCGTCCGCCGGTTGCGCCTCCTCCGACCTTGTAGACCCGTCCCTGCCATACCCCATTGTTCCCCGTTTCTCGGATTGGAGCTTTCCACACCGCGACCTCCCCGCCCTCTGGACCCAACTGCAGTTGCAAACAAATGCGAACGTTCAGCCCATGGTCGTCGGCCAGCGTGCCAATTTCTGCGTCGCGACTAATTACTCCCACGGTGTCGATGTTGCGCATTGCGTCCCTTCCAACGAAGGCGAATGGTGGGACCTCAATCAGATGGACCGCTACGGTTGCTCCTCCGCACTTCTCTTTTCGACCCGGCCCCAGGACTCGCCCGCTAACTTGATCTCTCTCCGCTCCGACTTCCATCGCGTCTTCGACGAACGCCACCTCTGCTTTGTGCCTAAAGAGGTTGAAAGTTCAGACCCCCCCGAAGCCCAAATCCGCTTACTGATTCACGTTGTCGTCCCCTCTCCCAACGGCCAGGTTGCTGGCCTTTGGCATAACCGCGCCCTACACGCCTTCCCTCCGGGCCTCTCCAAAGAGTGCCTTTTCGCCCGCTTCGCATACACGATCCTTAGTCCCTCTGTTTTTTCCTCGACTTTCCTGTCGGGTGCCACCATGGCTCGTCGCCTCTGCACCAGGGACCCCGAGACCCAGATTCCGGGCGTCAAAATGGAGGGCCCCGCCGACTGCCGGAGGATCCTGCGCACAGCTCGGTCTAGGAGTCCGAGGAAGCGGAGTGCACCTCCTCCCGGGGATGGCGACAATGACGGCTGTGACGCGGGGGAGGCTGGGGCCAGAGATGAGGACAGGCAATCAGAAGAGCGTGACGATTACGCCATCAGTAGCCATCAGGCCGATAGCGGGTATTTTGACAGGGGAACACCATTCGACTCTCATCCGCCTGGGCTGTTGACTCAGTTTGGTGCAGACCCTGCTCGTACGATGGCTTACGATGGTGCGGAGGAAAGAGGGCGTAGCCGTAAGCGAGCCTTTGAGGCTAGAGACCAAGAGATGGATCCGCAGTCGAGGATTCAACGCCGGAAGTTTGAAGAAAGTGTGTAAATCGAAATCACATCTCTAAATAGAACGAATTCAACAGTTTCCCGAGGCTTTCCACTGCCCTACCGCTCGTCGCTGCAGCCGCAGCACCGAAACTCGTCCTTTGCCCTGTGTGTATCCCCTACCGCCGGCTTACATTTATGATCCCGGAGGGTGTCAGGCAGACCCCGGCTGATTTGTGATTGGGTCCACCGATTTCGGCTTTTGAACGTCGAACTTTACGACTTGAAGGAAGACCGCTTGTATTTGACTTTCATAGGGAGATACTAAAAACGAATTGAATATATTCTTGTTCGTGGTGGAATCGGACTTGAAGTCGAGTCTCTGGAGCGGGCGAAAATCAGATGAGGCAAGACATCGAAGCTGGACCAATGGCAAACCAGGGCAAGATGGATCCCCTGCCGGCATTTGAACCGCCAACGGCTTCGGCGGCGGTGCCAGACAGGCCGATCGAATTTCGACACCCGGCGTACCCGGCCAGCGTCCCCGCCTTCCTCGTCCTCACTGCCGTCAATGGATCGCCCATTCGATGGGCTTTTGCGTCGGGGCCAGTACGCCCCACAGGGATCATAAACGTTGTATAAACCCGAACTGGTTGCCCAACCCCTCAAAAGACGAGGAGTCACCCCAGAAAGAAAGGGTACACAACTTGTAGTATAAAATGCAGTACAAATCAATATATCCAAACCAACCACCGTTAGTAATCATTTTCTTCAACCTCGCTGCAAGCACTACCTTCCAAAGTACCTGGGGGGGGTAACGTCGCCCAGGACGTTGCGGAAGAAAAAGAGGCTCGGAAACGGAGGTCCAGGGTTTTGAGGAGGTTCTGGCGTGCAAGGCTTTCTCAAATATCGTCGTTTTTTTGCGGTAATTGTAAGTGGAAAGTGATCGAAACATAAAAGGAAAAAGGAAAAAGGAACGGGGAAGGGAAAAGGGAACGGGGAAAGAAAAATGGAGCGGGGAGAGGGGAAAGGAAAAGGAAAGCGCAGATCGAGAGCAACTCCTTTGCATTTAAAATAGCCTGTTGGATAGATTGTACGTGACCACCTACTGCGTCCATGCCGGTCTGTTGAGCGATGCAAAGAGGCACATGTTATGTGATAATTACACCGCATGTTGGACATAGGTGGATGGTGCGCCGTGTTCGAAAGAGAAGCCATCGAGTTTCCCCCGGCAGATGACATGACGCGAGGATGCACACATGATCGGCTCCTCGTCTCGACTAGAGCCCCAGGCCCCCTGCCAGCATCTCATGGCCCTCTTCTTCCTCTCCGGCATCTTCCTCCCCTTCCTCCTCCTCGTCATCTTCATCCGGCAGCCACCTCAGCCCAAACCCGGCCTTGACACTACCTCGCAGCGACTCTAGCTTATCTTCTCCCCAGTCCAAAATCCCCCCAAACGGCTCTCGTGGGAACGAGAAGGCACTGGGCGGCGCGGGGGCGTCCTGTGAAAGGCAGTGGTCGCAGCGCTCTCGGTACACCACGCTGATAGCCGCTGTCAGACTCTCCACGTCCGACTCGATGCACGGCCGCTCCCGCCCTATCTCGTCGACTAGCCTCGCCTTGCTGTACTCGTGCGCGTGTTCGATGTAGTACAAGAGCCTTTCAGGACCGAGCTTCAGCACCGTCGAAACGCTTATGGAGTGCTCGTGCTCGGTCGCACCCCATGCGACGCCGCCGAGCTGCTCCTCCGTCACTGACGACTCCTGATTTCCATCATAATAGGTTGATTAGCACATGATAGGATTTTAATTCGCCATTTCTGTAAGACTCACCACGCCGAGACGGACAGCAGCCAGGCTAGGGCACAGCGACGCCACGGCCGCCTTGACAGTAATCCACAGGTCCGCAAGCTCCGACGCCTCGCCGCTGTCGAGCATGCGGACGAAGTTGCAGCGCTCGTCGGAACCAAACGGCTCCAAGGGTCCAGGCAGTGGTAGGTGGTCGCCGTGAAAGTAGTAGTCATATCTCATCCAGTGATACAACGCCCTGCGCAGCCGTATGGCCTCGTGGGCCCGCAGTTTTCGAGCGTGCTCTGGGTGCTGCCAGAAGCGGAAGCGTGGGAAGATGCGCTCCCATCCCCTGACAACCTTGGAAATCTCCAGGAGCCGATCAATGTCGGCGTCGCCGAGGCATGCGACCCCTGGAGGGAGCACAGCCTCTTCGGCGCCAGTCTCGGACTCTGGGTCCAGGGAATTGCGATCCTCGCGGGTCCGGACCGGCAACTGCCCACCGATGCAAAGCATCGTCCGTTTGAACCGGACCTCCTTGCCCAGCCAGGTGCCCCAGGGGATGTTGAGATCACCCGGACCCATAGCCACGACTTGAAATAAGCCATCTACCGGGCTGGCATCGGGGTCAGATGGCAGTATCGAGAAGACAATATGGGCCCTGTGGTTCATGAAGAGCTGCCGGAGCCGTTTGCACGTAGCTGCCAGAGTGACAGCGCTCGCAAGGTCGAGGCCTTTGAAAACCTCGAGAATAAGCTCCCCGGGAAGCGTTTCGAAGCCACGCCCTGGGGCGCGGGCACCGGTGACGAATTCGAGGATCGCTGCAAGGCTGCTGGAAGGTAAGATGTCGGGTCCGTCATCCAAGCCGCCCCAGGGTCCGAGGTGTGACCCATGGATAGGCATGGACATTGTGCCGACAGTAGCCATGTTGTTGAGGGATGGAGTTCTATTCGCGACTGTTGAGCCGAATATATGATAGGGACAAGACTCCGGGGGGATGCAGATGTACGGTGATTTGTTGGGATCTTGGTAGCACGAGGTCTATGGCGCGTACGTTGTCTTAAAGCGAGGTTGGATGGGAGCGGCACTGCTGAGTGTCCTTTGAGAGCAAGTACGAAGAGAAGCAACAAAAACAACAGAGTGATGAGGGTAAAAGTGAAAAGAGCTCCGCTCTGGACAGAACGGTTTCCCTTCGGCAGGACGGATAACTGTTGATAGACAGTCGTCTGGAAGTCCAAGGGGGAATCAGGGTTTGGTCTGGCCGAGTCCGATGCGGATGGCAGCTCCAAACCCTCGCCTCACTTGATGAGGCACGAATACCCTTTCACTTAGACGATTTCAACCCCGCCGTTGGGGTTGTCCAGGAGTTGATGAGAGGTGGTGATAATGCCGTGGGGCATCTGGGATGAAGCTCCGCGCAGCACCACGGATGGTGCTGCCGGGGCAGGTTGGGTTTCCGCCATTGCTGCTGGGAATCCGCGCGTGTCAGTGTTACCGCGTGATGTCGGGCGGGCTGAAACTACAAACAAGAAAAGAGAAGGGAGAAGGACAGGAGCGATAGTGCAGTCGAGGAGCAGCGGTTAGCAATGTTTATTTGAGGTCGTGGCAGGAGCTGATCAATCGCGTCAGTTGTCCAGCACCCCAGCTTTTGGAGTGGCTGGCTGGCAACAGGGGCCCGTCAACCCGCGTCGGGCAGGGGTTCAAACACCACGTTCAGGGGCGGGCGGGGAGTTTTAGTCACCCCAGCCTGCATACCCCGGGTAGGCGGCTCAATGCGAGCTTCTGAATGTCGGAGGCAATGCGACAATCGAACGGGAAAACAAGGTCATTGAGAAACAAGAAGAAATAGACACATCCAGTAATCAATAAATGTTGTCTGACTCTTCCACGCAATGGTCATGAGGTCACGTACATAGCACCTCGGAGCCATACCAAGAAAGATTCCGAGAGTTCGGAGGTGCTGGGTCAAGCAGCTCGAGCTTTCTACACTATCTCGGCACAAAAAAACAAGCCCCGCCCCCAGTAAACAAGCAGCGAATCACGCAAACAGCTTCTGGGTATCTAATGCGTCCTTCCGCTGCCTCTTGCCGCCCTCGGTCCGCAGGCCCAGGTCGCCCTTCTTGGCCGTCCTGTCGGCCTGCTGGCTCGTCCGGAGGTGCTGCCGCCCGGCCTTCTTCCTCCTCAGGTCGGCGCGCACCTGGTTCGGCGACACGAACTGCTTGTTCTCGTATATTATGGGCCCGCCGAACGCGCCCTCCTGGATCACCACGGGCGTGAGCACGAACCTCGGCCCGATCTCCACCAGGTTGATGTCCGTGTCCTTGCCGCCGCTGCCGCTCTTGCTCTTGCTGCTGCCGCTCTTCTTCTTCTTTTCGCCCTCCTCCTCGCCCTCCTCGCCGTCGCCGCCGCCCTTGGTCTGCTCGACCTCGTTGATCTGGTAGTTGCGCACCCAGATCTTGCCGTCTGCTATGCTGAAGCCCATGACGTGGTCGACGAACGGCTTCGACTTCCTGGCGCCCTCGGGGACGCCAAAGATGTGCATGAACAGCTCCTTGATGACGCGGTAGTGCGCCTCCTTCTCGAACGCGGCATCGAACGACAGGATCGGGCGCGATCCCTTCAGGCAGTTTCCGGTGAAGTTGAGCTCGTCCATCGTATGCACTGTGCATGTCGGGGTGGTGGTCAGCACGCCCGCCATTGTTCTGTCGCAACCATCCCATGCCCTCCGCGCGAGTTGTCCGTGGCCTTACAGTTCTGGAGATGCATCTTCACGGTTGGGCCGTTTGGCACTTTTGATGCCCACACGTAGAGGTCCTGTCCCTTGCGCGCCTCGAAGAATAGGACGTTGTTGCAGTTGTACAGCTCGGCCAGCTCGTTGAGCTGATAGAGCTTTGATTTGGAATCAAACTTGACGTCCTTCTTGCCGTGGGGCAGCGTGGCTGCGAGATCGTTTAGGAGATGGCGGTGCCTGCAGCATCGAGTGGTCAGCGCCAAAGCCATACTACCTGGGCGCGGAATTAGGGAGCAGATACCAAGCTTACCGAAAAGTGACGCCCCTCGAGGACAGAATCAGAACCCTCTGCTTGTTTTTGCGCGGTGCCGTCGATGCGGCGCCATCTTTATCCGACGTGCCCTTCGAGAGGGACTTGTAGACGGACGCCATCTTGAAAAACAGGAATCACGGAATCGAGTTGGATGACCCGGTCCTTATACTATCCGTTGCTTTAGATGTCGAGTGGGCAATTGGTCGTGTGCGAAGGGACTTGGATATCGTGGTTGAGCGCTCTATGTCGCTTGCAATTCGTTCCCGGAGCTTCGCGCCTGGGCTCTTTTTTTTTTTTTTTTTTTTCTGCCCCAAGCCGCGCCGGAACCTACTCGGTACACAACCTTATCCTATCGCTGCTTATCGTCGCTAAATTATGGGCCTGCGGGGCCGTAAAAGGTGACGTCTTATTGGCGGGGGTGGTGAGGTCTTGGCTTGTCTAGACCCAGCCACGCCAGCCTCCTTTGAAGTCCGGTGTGCGGTGAGACCCCGATCCACCTCGGAATCGGAGTTCTACCTACGGTGTCCCGTCCGTCTATATTGGGTAGGCTCCCATTCGCGAGCAGCGACCTTGCGCGCACAAGTCGGTTCGCATCGCCAAGTGGCGACCGGCTTCCGCTTTTCTCCTGTATCCTCCTGATCTCCCGGTCCATATCCTCTTTCTGCCCAGTGCCCTATTGTTGTCTCTGCGCCGAGAGTCGCATGTCACAAGTCACTGGAGCGGACCTAGCATCGTGATGTAGCAACTATCTAGATTCAGAGAACGATGAATAGTACAGCTCCTGTACCCATCAACAGGCACCTGATATAAAGACACTGAACGATCCGATTAACGCAAATGGAATGCAGGCGTCGACACCCACTTGGGTGCGAGCGAATCCCGTCGTAAACAAGCGCATGCCTATTATCTTGACTGCCAAGACCCGAAAGAGCCATGAAAACCCTCCTTGGGGGATCTCATACAACCCGCAAGAGAGAGATAGAAAAGCAGGGAGCAGAGCAAAGCAAAAGCGGAAAGCGGAAACAGAGAAAAATAAAGTGATAAACAGACACTTCCTTCCTTCCCACCCCGGTCCCCCCTCATCCCGATATCGTCGTCACACCCATGAAAGACACCAGCGAAATTCGTAATAAAAGCCCCTTTGATGCTCCCTCGGCTGACGTAAATCCGGCCAGTGTACGCCCTCGTGTGTATCATTCATGCCCTAATGAGCGGTGCGACCGGCGCCATGAAGAAATTAACAGCACTTGCCTCCCTGAGCCGCACTGTCGTCCGCAGGCTTGGTGAGCGGGATAGTCGTCCCTTGCGGGATCGCCTGTGCGTCGCCGCTGTCCAGAGCCTTGCTCGAAACGATACGGTAGATCTCTGTGGCAAAAGGTCAATATCGAGACGCGCGGGGAATAGTGCTAGCGGTGGCGACCTGTGATCATCGCACGAGTTCGCGAGGGGCGTGTAATTTGCATACCAGTCAGGATGTTTTGGAAAGCAAGCTCAACGTTGCTGGCATCGAACGCTGAAGTCTCGATAAAGGAGAGGTGATTCTCGCCTATCGCAGCGCTTTTGTGTTAGTTCCGTGGTGCACGAAACCTCGCTGCACTACTTTGACGGCGGGGGGCTTCCAGGGTGGCACGTACTTGCGAATGCCTTGGCTTCCTCGGTCGGAACGGCGCGCAAATGCCGCAGATCGCTCTTGTTTCCGACCAGCATGATGACGATGTTCGCATCGGCATGGTCTCGAAGCTCCTTGAGCCACCGGGTGACGTTCTCGTAGGTCTGGTGCTTGCTGATGTCGTAGACGAGAAGGGCGCCGACGGCGCCTCGGTAGTAGGCTGAAGTGATGGCCCGGTAGCGCTCCTGGCCTGCCGTGTCCCAAATCTGAGCCTTGATGGTTTTGGAGTCGACCTGAATGGACCGGGTCGCGAACTCGACGCCGATGGTCGACTTGGAGTCGAGGTTGAACTCGTTGCGGGTGAATCGACTAAGCAGGTTGGACTTGCCGACGCCGGAGTCTCCGATCAACACGACTGCAATCGAGGCATGGTAAGCAGGGGGCAACAGCGAGGGGAGGCGGGCCGACTCGGTCGGGTCGGCGGGCGCAAGGGCGGCCGGGGGTCTGGGTCTTCACCTTTGAAGAGAAACTGTGCGCGCAACGTCGACGTGGTCAGCCAAGGGCGACACGGTTGGAGAAAGCAATGTCAAGCTGGCAAGGGCATGGCGGCGGGGGGAGGGGGATGGGGGCAACCTACGTCGTACTCGTCGTTGGCCATGTTGACAGCGAGGGGTAAATCGTGCTGGGAATGCTGTTGTAGAGAAGGGCAGTGGGTGTGTAGCCAGCTGTATCTTGCGATGTGGCCTGGAGCGCGGGTTTGTTTTTAAGGGAAAAGCCGATGATGCAGGCTGCAAAGAAAGGCCCATATGAAGATGGAGAGGTGGTGGTTGACATTCAAGCAAGTGGCAGCAACCTCCCTGGGGTGTGGTGGCCCCACACGGACGCAACCACCAGCAGCACGCGGATGGGAGGCTTAGAGCACCCCGAAAACTGGACGAGGAAGGCCCACCAGACTGACTGACTGGAGGCTTATTCCGCTTCCGTTCTGCTTGCTTCCCTTCCCCTTTTTGTTTTCCATTGCGCATTGTCCATTTCGTTTTCTCCAGTTTTGTCCATTTTTATTCTTCTCATATTTCCTAACTTATTGCCGGATTTTCTTTCCCTTCCTCTGGCGGCAAGAGCAAGGATCGATCTTGCAGCGCATTTCCCCCTCCTTTCGTTGGAATGTACCAGACGCCCCAGGCGGTTGCCTTGTCGCACGGCGCAGCGCAGCAGAGCACGGACTGGCGACAATACAATGGGCGAGGTGGTTGGTGGTGCAGCCTGCGAGCAGAGGGGAGGGGGATAATGGTGCATGTGGTATATTTAGCAGTGCTAGCCACCGTCATGGTGGGCTGTGTTGGATGTGCCAGCCTGGAGACGACGGGCGCAGCCTAAAGAGCGACGGTACTTGCGCAATCCCGTCTCCTCTCAACCGTAGCTGCTACCATCGTCAGATCGGCGGTGCTGCAGCTCTCCTGGTTGGTCGAGTACCCCGGGGAATCAAATCGCGGCAGCCTGCACGCCATCTATCCTTTCTTTGTCACTTGATTGGTTTCCGCCTCGAGTTGAAGGCGAGATTTGAGACAGAAAAGGCCATGGCTTGTGGAAAGTTTCGGCGAGGCAGGGGAAATAGAAGCATATGAACCGAATGGTGTCCTAGTCTTAGTGGCTCAGCCCAGTGGTGCGCGAAGTCCCCAAGCTACCCCCTTCCCAGGCAATTGAATAACCAACCTTATCATTTTTTTTTTACAGCAATGCACGGAGGGTAAAAGATACTAGCTGCTGCCGAGGGGTCGGCCTCCTCGGCCGAGGCGACGGCCGAGGCCATTACCTTAGCTGCGTGTCGAGCGAAACGCCCCTACCTTCGAGCACCGCAACCATTTGCGCTGATTTGATCCTCGCTCGGGGATTTCTTTCGAGTGTCCCGTGAACGACAAACTCCCCGACGTTTTGGGCATCAAGTGTGTCCCTAGCCTTGACAACTAGCCGTGGAGATATTTTGCACCACACAATCACCGTCGGCGGGATTGTAGTATGTTCTGCAGCGGAGGTCGTGGGCAATGAACCTGCTCCGGCAGGTGGCGTCCGCCACGAGAGGGTCGTACCGACATTGTGCGGGAGACGGACGACGGCGAGCTTGGCATCGCTTTCTAGCGCGGTGGCAGCGGCGAGGTGCTCTTCCACGTGCCGATAGAACGCTCCCTGGACAGGAACGATGCTCTTTACAACGCGACACCAGACTTAGCGCTGTTGGCGCTTGCATGGATCTGGGTTTCCTTTTCTGCCCCAGCCTCCTCTCATCGTCGTCAACGACTTGGGACCCAACGAGCGACCCGGATGGAAATGGGCGGCAACGATCCTAGGACGCCCTTTGGGCCACCGAGTTGGACATGGAGGTCGAAGGCGAGGGTAAGGGCAACAGCACC